>KZ112424.1:210789-506345 GCA_002120305.1 Hypoxylon sp. CO27-5 | reverse complement strand
TATAAAAGTTATACTAAAAAATAATAATAAAATAGAAAAAAATATTTTATATTAGAATTTTTTTAATATATAAGATAATTATTTAATTATTTAAAAAATAAAAAACTTAAAAATGTTAAGAATAAGGTGAAGATTTGCCCCAATACACTAACGGTGGAAAATACCGATAGGTGGGAAATACTGATTAGCACCACCTTTATGGTGGTGAGCCAAAGCGAACCTGAATAAAGTGGGGCGTGGCACGGGTACATGTAACCTAGACACTTGTCATCAGTTAAGGAGATATCGCGATATCTTATGTTGCGCTTATGGTTAACTACGAACACTATAATGGAATTCATAACGATCTAATATGACGAGCAGGATGATTAGGCAGTAAAGGGGGTTTTAAAATTGAAATGCCCGAGTATTATGCTGCTGTAGCATATGTCAACAAGTATACAAATAGATGGCGCCAACCAACTACAGGACGATCACATACTATTAAGGACAACCAATAGACAACTTCTTGACCAGATTTCATTGCTCTTTGCACGTTGGAAAAGTAGCAGAGCGTGCTGCAGTTTCAAAAACTGCTTTTATTGTGGTAGCAAAGAATGACGGGCCGTAGCAACTGGATAGTTACGGTGACCTCGAATTCGCAGATCATCTCGGACACTGGTACAGCATCATTGACGTAGGCTAACTCCCTTAGGCTCCTAATCAGACGGAGATATAGCAACAGATACAGAGGTTTTGAATCTGGGAAATACGTACTATGTCATAGAGATCTTAAAAACTCGTAACAAACTCAGAACCGAATTCAACGTTTAGCTGGACCATGATAGATCTAGATTCACGAAGAACAAGCTATTGTAAAGACACTTGCTCACTAGTCCACTCGGTACTGGTAATCTGATATCTCTTCATAGAATTGCTCGACCAAAGAATCGCCACGGTTGCATCTGAGCAATCCGAATACAATACAAGGGGTAGTACCACAGAGTGGTCTCACCCCTTACCTACGGATACTACATACAACCAAGAACCATCGTTAGTGTTTCCCGTTATTCCACTCGTCGTGTGACCCTGGCATCCACGAACGCGATACGGAGACCTTCGGGGCTGAGCGATGACTCGAAGCGGATATGCCGACTTCAGAAAGGATAGAGCGGTAGTTCATAACGGTAAGTTAGAAAATCACCTGTATTACGGACGATTACTTACCGTGAAACCTGGATGGCTCGATTATTAGTCTCGTTCGACTGCTTATAAATAAATCGAAAACCTAAATAGGTAATCAACTTCGGTAGCCTCGTTAAAGGTTACCGGTTTAAGAGTCACTTTACCTTTCACTAACGCGTGTAGATGCAGATCACACATATTAATTTAACGTGAGGATACCTCGGAAAGCATTGTGAACATAGCTAACTTACTTTTATATTATTGATTCGGTAACGAGTGGTTTAACTTAGTTGGTAACGTTTTACTGACGCTTAGAAAGTTTCATAGTTCGGTTACCGAGTAAGAATGCTTTCTTTTCATTTTTAGCTTTATAATATTTTAACGATGATAGAAACCTAGTCGACCCCGATTTGAAATGACATTCGAACGCAATCCTTCAAGCAATCAACTCCTATTAAAACCTACCTAAATAGGTTATACGTTTATTGAAAACCATTCAAGTTACTTTCTTCTAGCTTTCGCTATGGGGTTTTGGGATTCACTTATCCATGGGGCGACTGAGGTCGGCAAATGGGTTGGGGGTCACGCTGGAGACATACTCAAGGCCGCCGAGACGGTAGCTAAAGTAGTCACATTTGGAATTGAACGCGGTCTCGTTCAGCCCGCGAAGAAAATCCATTTCGACGATGACGAAAACATCCTACCCAAGTTCTTTGGTGACTTGGGACTTGCAGCAGATGTTTTGGCCAAGTACGCAGACCAACACTACCCGGCGTCCCCTACTAGGACACTAAACACCATTAACCTTGAAGCTTTCTGGCCATCCCCCCCGACACTTGAGGCCCCTGAAGTCCCTCCAGAGATCTCAGGTGATGTTAACAAACTTTTGGTCCTGAATTCAATTCCTGCAGTCGTAAGCAACTTGGACCTAGGCCAGGTTATTGCACAGCAAATGTTCGCCCAAGTTACAAATAAGATCACCACCGACGACGACGACAATGTCTTACACTCTGATATTGATGTCCGAGTGGGAGACCGCTTCCGAATCACAGGCGGCCTTTGTTACTACAAGATTCCCCTTGGTAACCCTGGAGGTGATAATGCCTGGCACTCCTATCTCCGACTCCACAATGAAACGTCGCCGGAGACAATGAGAGAGATCCTACTCACAGAAAAACGAAAGTTGGCTATCGAGAAGGTTCAGGTCCATGTCTCAACCAGTGAGCCGTACAACACGACCATTATCACAGCTACATGGAACGGGGCGCGCGGGACGAGCGAATACACGACAAAGGCAATCCAGTGGTTGCATGATCAATACCAAGGGACCATCGAATATGTGCCGAAGCCCTTGATTGATGGCACTAATTACACATACCGATTCCGTTCAGGGACAGACGTTGGTCCTGGACAGATCTTGGCCGCTTTCTCAACGGCTCTTCACAAAGTTGTCCCAAAGCCAACAGATGACCATCCCTTGCCTAGCTTACCAACTTTACAAATTGACCATGTCACCACAATTGTCCCGTAAAAGGTGTAAGGATATCGACAAATGAGGTGGCACAAGTGAACAAGGGATCGCGGACAACATACGAACAAACCGTGTGTAAAAGTCATTCACTTCGAAATTAGTTTAGTGTTATTTCTTAAGTTAATCACTCATTAAGCAGTTGTTTTATTAATATAAAGTCCGCTCTTTAATAATTACTTATAACCTTTTATTTTTATATATTTTGTTATGGACTAACGAATGTGATCTAAAATCCGGCCGATTCGGCTAGGATAAAAGATGTTTCCTATCACGTGGCCTTAATCTTTTACGCAAACCACCGGTCTCATGCTGGCCCGTGCATATAGCAGGGTTAGGTAAACTTAGGGCATAAGAAGCGCCGAACAGGGGCCCCGCTTAGCGGGGAGGCGCCCCCAGTTATACAATTAATAGATGGAAATTTAAGTGAAACATAAACTGGAAGTTATCCATGGATTAATCAACTAGGGAAAATAAATGGTAAAGAGGAGATGTTAGATGAGCCCTTATTTTAGAACAATATGGCCAACAATCACAGTTAAGGACTGCAAGGTAATCACCCTATAATAGAGAACTAGTCGAGAAACAATGAAAGGAAAAAGAGTCTGGCTTCTGCCCCGAGTCTCAAAGGCCTCAAAAGTTTGAAGTTTGGGAAGCATCAAGAGTACCCGTTCGCCTGTTGCCGCGACGAAATCCAGCAACCCCTGAATACGCCTTTCGCCGCCCATACTCGCACCTGATATCTTAATGTCGTCTTGACCGCAACAATACATTCAAGTTTACAGCCTTCAAACAGGACTGCTTCGCCAACTTCATGGACAGACTTGTGAGTCCATGACTCACCTGTATTATGCCTAACATTTTGCGAATGACTACCTGTCTGGTCAGAATTATGCATAGGGCAACTTGGTTCGAATTGGCAACACGGGCGATTCCGGGCGCCTTTGCTTACCGTAAGATGGAACTGCATGAGTTCTTATGAGTATCCGAATAATTGATTGATATCTACAACGCATTGTAGCATGGAAACCGGCAAAGGGTGGTACATGCTCCGTGACCTTGATCGGATGTCACCGCCAGCATCAGTCTTTGCCTCCTTTTTTTAAAAAAAAGCGGCTTCTACACCGCCTGATGAAGGCCGCAGAACGCCTGTTTCAAAAATCAATAAATTCTTGCTTCCGTGGCAGTGCCTTTCAAGGACAACCTCATGAAGACAATCAACTCCTAATGAGTCAATAACGAATGCATGACGAATGTACGACGTAAATTGGCTCTTAACACTTCGGCTCGTTCAACGATACATTCGGAGCTGTTTCAAGAAACAAGCTCCTCCGGCGTGCTACACACGGGATCCCATTGATCAAGGACAGTGTGGCGAGGTAAGAGGGGCCATTGATGCCCGACGGATTAGAGAGACCACAGAAAATCAAGGCTCAAAGCCCTCCATTTTCCATTGGCCCAGCTTGCCTGAATTTATTGTAAGTACGATGTAGATATCTAGGTGTTTAGCCTTACTAGTTCACCGACGTCGCATGAGGCCAGTAAAACGCGAATATTGTTTCCACGCATACGTTACTTCTCACGGGACCTTGAGTTCATGTGTGCGATTAATAACGCAATTAAAAAAAACTCAGCCTCGACTCTCCTGTTCCACCAGATTGTGTACTTCCGCACGTGGTAGCGCCTTGTGGCGCAACCGTTTCCTCAAGCTGACTGGCTGTCAGAGGCAATCCATTGGGTAGGTAGGTTATTCTAGAACGCATCCAAAGGATCTTGTGCACACCCTTTTGCGCAGCTGGGAATACAGGGATTGCATTGACATTCATTCGTTTGACCAACCCGCCTCGCTTCCTTCCGCGTCGACCATCCAGCTGGACCTTCATGCATCGTGCGAGATATTATGCATGATCTAACTACCGCGTTTCAGCCTCAGAACTCGGCCGATACAATACCAATTGCGCGTCCAGGCAGAAAAGTCTGGCTGAGCCAGATTACACCCTGAGGCGGGTAGGAACATGAATACCGCAATCTAAGATTATGACGTGAGAGCTTGTAGGCCTAGATTATCGGTAGATAGGTAGGTACCTTGCCACCGCCACCATTCTTGAATTGACCTACATCCTCACAGATGAACGACAACTTCAGAGCGAAATGAAGTAGAAACAGTTGCCTTTCTCGGATCTATCTTCATTCTAGCTAGAAAATGCTGTAGTATGTATATCTCTGAGTGATTTTAGTTAAAATAAGGTTAATTTTAATAGAAAACCCGTAAGGGCATAAATCTTCATGCCGACATTGTGTACCGAACGAGATCGTGTGTGGGGTTTTAAAGAAAGTAAATTTCAAAGCAATACATTCTAAAGACAGCTATTGATACAGGCGGGAAGCGATCGAAGTACAGACAAGAAGAGAGTATGAGAAGGAAAAATAGTCATTTCGTGTAAACAAGAAGTCTTGTTTTTGGTCATTTTTTTTTCTTTTTATCCCTTTTCCATTCCTCGTTTTCTCCTTTTAGATTTTCTGTTTATAAGCCAGCCTATACCGATCTATCCTGTAGGTTCTGTGTTCCCAAATCTGTAGTTGTAATTCGGGCCTAAGCCGAATGGTGAAGCCGAAAACCGTCTAAGAAACTCCCTGAAACCCTCTAGAAGAGAAACCCGGGTAGGTGGCTATCTGGTCCCGCGAGTAGAGATGTGGCTTCCCACATAATGCCACCAGGAGATGCCGATTGACCTTGTGGGATAGGAGGAAGGTTCACATTGGAGAACTTGTCTCTTGGTCGAAGACCTTCTGAAAAATTAGCTATCTTCATCCGGGAAGCTCGATCAGCTTCGAATAACTTACTTTAACGGCCGGGGCGGACGGTAGAGTTTTCGACCCGGCAATGAGCACATTGAACATGCACGGTGCAAAATACGCAAACAGGCGTGTTAGCGACGGTCATCGGGCCATTGCGGCAGCTGCAGCAGTACCACATGGTGGTTTTGGTTCCCTCAGGCATGATGAATGAGGTGGGAATTCGTGTTAAGATATGATAGGTAGGTAGATATCTTTAGGAACGAAGTTGGTTCTTCTGTACGTCAGAGGAAGGTGGTGGTGATGATGATGGAATTCCTCTCAACTCTCTCGGAATCGCTATGTTTATATATCCTCTCTTCTCTTTAAGTTGCTCTACGATAATATTAGAATATAGACGAATATAGGGCAATCTGCGCAATATTCATCGACACAGCCCACGGCTAATAGCAAGGTGAATTTGAGCATGGTCATTAGGTCGTTTATTGAGGCACTGTATGTATCTAATACCATTCGGTTTTGTCGTGTCTGTGTAGAACAGGACAATCAAGCTCACAAAAACCCAAAGATTGTGGATCCTGCGACTCGTCGATAAACCGGCTCTCGGTGAGCTGTGTGGACTATCCACTCGAAGGACAGCACCATCCTGCCGCGAGTAACGCTTTGCTTTTCATTCATTGGTGTCAGCCAGCTTCCCGCGGTGAAGTACACAAGCTTCGCCATGCCATCGGGATATATCCACTGAGGCAAGCATTACTCGAGTATTACTGTGACGAGATAAAGTGTCTCGTAATCCCTAGCCATCTTTGTAGAAACGGATCCATGGTGACATCTGCTTTGGTACAAATTTCCCGGTGTGGCAGAGTGAATAGCGTCAGGCGCGGGCGTGGGCGTCGGTCCTGGGCGAGTTGAATTCGAGCTTTCAAATTAATTAATTAATTATGCAGTGAAATAAGTCAGTATATCGAGTTGTAATAGTCAGAGGATACACGGTGAGTATTCACGTGAAAAAAAGGGAGAGTGGATAATGTGGTTTAGGGGAGAGTTTGATTTGGTAAGACTCGCCTTGGAAATTCTCCGATGCATAGAATTATCATGAGCCCGTACTTCGCACTACTAATCAATGAGTTTTTTCCCTAATGATCAAAGCATAGCCCACATGAGGTAGTTAGCTAGGCATTACCAAGGACACTTATGGTCTGTCTATAGGGCTGTTTTGGTTTGACTCGATTCGGCCAAACCCGAGAACTGGTTTCACCGAATCTTCACTCCTGTCCTAAGTGCGACAATGATGCGCGTCAAGAAGTTTAATCTCTTTTGAAACTCGGGTCGTGTAATCCTGATTGCGTCGGGCTGATTGCTTGTTTGCATCTCGATGACTTAGGGAAAATTTTCCCGGGTGAAAATTCACCGGCGGGCAGTAATGACTGATTGCGACAACGAGGCGACACACAAGTAAGAAACAATTACTGGTAAATATTCCCAAACACCAAAAGTACCTAGGTAGGCAAATACGGCGACTGTCGCCTTATTTTTTTGCATAGCCCTCTTGCACCAAAATAATCCAGTCGCCCGACACATATTTCGGTGAACAAATGTAAAAAAGCCTAGCTACCTAAGGTGTGCTTGGCATGGAGCCTTCCCCTTCGGTAACTATAAACTGATGGTCGCATGTCCACAGAGTATATGTCAAAATGCTCCAATAAGAACTCTGTTAGAATTATTGATTGTTATGGCAAAGAGGATATTTTGGGTCTCGTTTGTGGATTCCAATGGCGTCACTGCTTCGCGTCGAAGGCATCGGAGATAATATGAACGGCCTGGTCATATGAAATATCAACTGAGTCAGTAACTCGTTCAATGTCAACACGCTCCTAAAATCGTTCTCGCTCGTTTCGAAAAAGCTAAAGGCAATGGCCTTAGGGGTGAATTTCTTAGGCTATGAACGAATATATCGATTGTACTTATATATAAAAGACAGATATATCGAATATTCTAGACAAACTTTGCGAGATAGTAAGCCATCTTTGAATAAACTCGAGAAAATACTATACAAATGAAGCTTGTCAATTCTGAATGCTTGAGGGGGGAAGCTAATGATTTATATGTCAGTTTTCGTTGCCTTAGTCTAGCAATAAAACGCGAGGGGTCGTGTCCAGCTGCTTCAGTTCAGCAGAGCCTCATAATCATGTGTTCAAAAGAGCCTCAAGACTGCCTACAAGAAGTACAGAAGAACATCATCTAGATTGTTATTATTTGGCAGACCTCAGCCCCCAATACTTCATATATGGGGATCCCTAGTTTTTCGAAGTCTAGCTATCCTATTATTAATGAGGCTCTTATAGTTCTTAGTTGTTATAGGTACCTATATATTCTTCTACATTGACCAAACAACTGATCAGTAATCTACCTCAAAACCCTTCTCCGGTGACTCAACGTTTGGTAGGCAGCTCGCTACCATGCTACAAGACTTGGGAGATATATACCGAGTGGGGGTACAAGTATTAGAAAGGAACCCTCATAAGGCTCGCCGATAGCTGCCTACTCTATGGTTGCATTTACCCGCATTACTCGAACGCCCGAAATTAATTGCCTTGGAAACGAAACCAGAGACATCAACTTTGAGCGAATGATTGGGTAGTCACCCAATGACTGAATGGGGGATGATTGCTGCTACTCTCAGGGCTACTGGGACGGAGAGTGACAACAGCAGATGCTGAGTTGCTGTCACGATGCCTACCTTGCAGGGGATATCAACGATGTTTAGGGGGGAAGCTCCAAACCTATCTGCCAGAGATCGTAACATATGTATAGGAGTTGTCGATCATTTATCCACATGGTGTTCAGCTTCATACCGCTAAAAGGATCAAAATCTAGACGGGTCGAACTTTCAACAGCTTCAACCTCTAACTACAGACTTGTGCGAAGAGCTAATGTGGATATTAAAAGAAAGGGGGGAGAGAGTAGCGGCCCAATTTACTGGATTATCATAGTTAAAAGAATTCTCGCCATCCAAAGGTGTCTTCATCCTGGTCGATTCAATAAGTGTTTATTCTATGAGATTTTCCACTTCAACTTTTCTGCACCCACCTGCATATAAATGGAGCTAAGGGAGGCCCTCGAGCGAGCGAAAGCCTGCTTCTCTACACACACAGTTGTCCAGCAGGCTGTCTTTCATATATATAAGAGGAAGGATAACCATGCAACCCATTGAGATAGGGGCACATTGCCTTGGGTGTGGCTTACTCATGGGAGCTGAGGAATAATCTAGGTTAGTAATGATATGTCAACTTAGTAATAATGACTAACTGCAAATTACTCAGGCTTCTTGGGTAGGGGATCATTTACGTTTTGTACCCTAGCTCTCAAGGCCAATCCCATATATGTAAGGAATGACCACTGTGCTTTATACGGTCGAAATCAAATTACCTGCACAAGTAAAGATTTGACCAGCCTCGTGAACTTGTATAGGGCGGACACGTTTTCGGGCCTTGTTAAAGAGACCGACCACAAGATGTCTTGCAATGGCGTCGTCCGGAAAAAGCGCCAAATCACCAGATACTTTACATATAAAATAGAGAATAAAAGAATATATGTCAAGAGTAGAACTTGAACTCATGCAGAACAGTACATGAGAGATTAGATGCTAACGTGGCATCGTGGAATGAGGGGTGTATTAAGCAATTAGAAATATACGCTTAGGTAAGCAGATAACATCCTTTCCTCTAGGTTTCCGACGTTGCTAATCGGCCTGCCATCCATTACGATATACTGGGAGAGTACGGAGCTAGTGAAAAAAGAAGTTGAAAGATAAAAAAATGTGTTGATGAGAGTGGGATTCGAACCCACGCGGATTTCTCCACTAGGAAATCTTTGTTAAGATTGAGACCTTAACCTAGCGCCATAGACCAACTCGGCCATCTCACCATTCAGAGGTAATGTCACTCGCCGTTATTGGACTATATGTACTCAGCAGCGGGGTTCGGACGAATCATGGCGTGGTACACTTGTGCGCGGTGCACTAAATCACCCTTAGGTACTTTAGCGCTGTAAAATATCGCTACTACAAGGTTACCGACCTACCCCATTAATTATATACTTCACCCACAGCTGCCACATCTCAATTGACAATCAGGTTACATACGTGAAGCTAGTAAAGTAAGACTGCTCTTTATCAACACAATGGAACAATCAAGAATTCACGGCTTTCATAAAGACGCAAGGGCAAAAGTGCTTTGTCCCGTAACAAAGTTTTCAGAAGGGCTCCCGTGAACCAATGATGTTGCCTAGACGGTGAGTGGGGCTTCCTAAAAGGGTAGAATCCCTTCTGTCGTTGTCGCAATTCTGCGAGACTTTGGTCAATGATAGAGGTTCATCTCTTTTTATAGTATAATACTAAAGAAGGCAAATAGAATGGATGCAGAGATAATCGGCGAGTGGTGGTTAGTTCAGGTATCTAGCTAGAGATAAACGTTCGTACATAGAGGATCTACCAATCCCTTACTTCGCGCTTTCAATCGTTATGCCTTTTGAGGATTTTACTAGGTACCTCCACAAAGAGTTCCTAACGTTTTCACTCCAAGCATCACCTCTTCCGTCCACGAGTGGCGGACAAATTTTACTTACACACCTATGTATCGAAAGACATGCCTGGGCTAGGCGACTCCCATGACCGCCAACGTCCTGATGCGCAAAACACCACTGTAGAACACAAGGAAAGGCCAGAGCCAATACCAACTGATCTTTTTGATAATGGCCTCGAAGAGAACAGGCCTATGCCAGTTACGCGCCGTCGAAAATGGGGCATATTTCCAGCTCCGCCAACAGAGGAGCCGGGGCTTCCACCCGACGGTGGTATGTTGGCATGGCTTTAGGTTCTGGCAGGGCATTTGATGTGCTTCGTCACATGGGGCCTGATAACCAGCTTTGGCATCTTCCAATCTACCTACGAGGAGATGCTTCAAGCGTCGCACTCGAAGGTCTCGTGGATCGGCACGGTCCAGATCTTCGTACTTCTATTCCTTGGGACAATATCGGGTCGTGCGAGCGATGCAGGCTTAGTGCATGAGGCTGTCCTGGCAGTGACACTTTTGATCGTCTTTGGCATGTTCATGACGAGTCTGGCCACTCAATATTATCAGCTTTTCCTCGCGCAGGGCGTCTGCATCGGGCTTGGGATGGGTATTTTATACATGCCTGGCTTGTCGGTACCCTCATCGTACTTCAAAGCCAAGAAACCATTGGCAGTTGCTATCATTGCATCAGGAGCAGGGACGGGTGGGTTAGTATACACAGCAATGGCTCAACAGCTGCTTTCTCAAGTTGGTGAGTACCCTAGGAACTGCTCCTTGCTTGCTGTGCTAGTCGAGCGAAGGTCTTATACTGAAGTGGCACAGGATTCGGTTGGACGATGCGTAGCATTGCCTTCGTAACTCTTTTCGTCTCCATTCTTATCAACCTTCTCCTGCGCGTGCGCATTCCGCCTCGCAAATCAGGCCCACTTGCCGACCTCCAGGCCTTCAAGGAGCTGCCCTACATCTTATTCGTCATAGGATTCTTTCTCAGTTAACCCTACTTTATTCTCTATCTTGCATCTGACATTTACCGCCAGATTGATCTCTATGGTTACACATACGCCTCCTTCACTTCCCTCGATTCCATCAATCTCCTCCTTGTTACCAGCGCCCTCGGCATCCCGGGTCGCATCATTCCCGGCTTTATCGCAGCACGTTTCTTAGGCCCGCTAAACACCGCCATCCCCACCGCCGCGTCCGTAGCTCTCGTCTTATATTGCTGGCCAGCCGTCGCGCACGCTCCAGGCCCATTGTACGGGTTCGCCATCGCGTACGGCCTTGTAGCCAGCGCCATCCAATCATTGTTCGCCGTCTCGCTGGCAGCGCTGACGGAAGACCTGAGTCAGCTGGGAACGAGGATGGGCATTGGTATTTAGTGTTGTGGCGTTTGCGAGCTTGACGGGGAGTCCAATCGCCGGCGCCATCATACAAACGAGCGGTGGGAGCTATTTAGGGGCCCAGTTGTGGGCGGCTAGTAGCATGCTACTGGGTGCCGTAGCTCTGGCTGCGGCGAGGGTGAGTCGCACAGGATGGGTGCTGAAAAAGCTGGTGTAAGACAAAACCCGCCCGTCTGGAACAGTGATGCCCGGTACCTGCTAGGGATGTACCCAGCTTTACAGGGAGGTACCTGTGAGGGATTTGTAGGCGGGGTATTTAACATCTAAATGCTATACAACGTTGATATTTTGCCATTTATATGTTATAGACTCTGATGCCCCCAAAGATTTCTCATGACGTTTATATGGAACCTGATTTCATGTTTCTATGAATTATTTCATTCTCGTCCCCCAAAGCGTTCTTGAGGTCATATTTCATTCCGTAATAGGCGACCCGTCCGTACACAGCGTATTGTTCAAATCATGTCACAGGCCGGTCCGCCTGTTCTAATCATTGGCGCCGGTGTTGCCGGCCTTGTCTTGGCTCAGGGCCTACGTCTCCGCTCAATTCCGTTCCGCCTCTTCGAGCGCTACCCGTTGCACAGCTCGCAAGGCCATCGGTTCCGTATCTCAAAAGATGGCCATGCAGCCCTCAATATCGTCCTGTCCCCTCAGCTCCAGGACCTGTTAAGACGCACCGCACCTGAGAGAAACCGGTTTGAGCCGAGATACATTGACGCTAAGGAACTAAGCTACCCGACGCCGAAGCCCACATCGGATTCGGTACCGGTGGATAGGACATGGATACGCATGCTTGCCTCGCTAGATATTCAAGATGCGATTGAATACGAAAAGGAATTGGAGTCTTACGAGATCGTCGGCGAAGAAGTCCAAGCCAAATTTACGGATGGCTCAGTAGCGCTTGGACAACTACTTGTTGGTGCGGATGGCCTCAGGAGTCGCGTGCGAAAACAGCTCCAGCCAAGCCGCAAACTGCTAGACTTGGAACGCTATGTTCTATGGGGTCGAACACCATTAACCGAAGATTTGAAGGCGAGACTACCCGAAGATATGCTAAGTTGGTGCATGTACGTTGATAAGGAAGCCAACGTCCAAGTGGTTGTCGAACCTATGATTTGGTCCAAAAGCGTGCAGCAAGAGTCAAAATCCAGGTTGCCAGATTTCTCAGATTACGTTTACTGGGTTATCTGCAGAGAATCTCAGTCGGAACACTTACCGAAGACTGCGGAGGAAAGGAAGCTATTTCTGGAACGGACGACTAAAGACTGGCACCCTTCTCTGAAACTGTTGCTTGAATCGGCTGCATATGATCTGTCTGCCTGCATACCCGTCTTGTCAAGCAAACCAGATATCGAAATACGATCAGCTGATCATACTGGGCGAGTAACTCTCATAGGTGATGCCGCCCATGCTATGAGCCCGATGGGCGGGTCGGGCGGTGATACGGCAATTCGGAGCGCTGCAGATCTGGCGCAAACTATCGCTGAAGAAGGTATCGCGAAGAGTAGTCTCGCAGGTTTTGAAGCGAGGATGGAGGTAAGGGTAAAGGAAAGGATTGAGTACTCTTTTAGAGGTGGGCAAAGGTTTTGGCGTGGGAAAGAGTGGGAAAAGTATAATGAAATCGATGTCTAGACCCGTGTATGCTTTAGTGGGATGACTTACAATTGAGTATTTGAGGTAGACTGTGTTTTCTAGGAATACGGATTACAGTATGTCAGGAATTAAGACTGGCTGGAGGTTGGTTCTGAAGTGGTTGGCCTTTTTTTATGGAGACTCGCCCAACACTTCTCGTCCCCGTGGTTCAAGCTCAAAACATTTAGATATTAGCTCGTTAATAAAGAAGCCATTCTACTGTGGAATCCCCGTATCGCCTATCTTTCGAATTTTGGTTATCATTCCTTGTCGTAGGTGTTTAATTGATTCGAGTATATTACAGGTAGCTAGGTTGTGGAATACAAATTAGAACCGTTATCAAAACCCTGGAAGGCATCAATCAGATGATAAATATTGGTGATATAGCATAAAAAAAGAATTTTTTCATATTGAATCCCGCTTAATGAGGTATATTTGCCAATGTCATTGCCCATCAAGTCGATTTAGAAGCCTTGAGATCCTACACATAGTTGCTCTATACGAGGAATGTGGTTCCGATGATCACCAACTCTAGCTCCAACATACGCACTACCTACCGTATTGTCACATCCTGTTCGGCTTTTACGCATATTGAGAATCCCTATCTCTCGAATCCATTACCAAATGTGTTTGTTATGTTTCTCGGTCTCATTTTAGTTGTGATAATATGGCGAGAAGTCGTCTCATTTACCTATCGGAGTTGCCTGTATCTTTATAGAGATATTACAAACTGAAGATCTCCTGTAGATACCCGCCTATTGTTGTAATTTCAGTTGAATAGATGGTTCATCAGGTACCCATTAAGCAATTTATATGCTTGATAGAGAGCCTATCACTTGGCGGGAAATCGTTTTAATGCATAGATTGATGTGTAAAGAGCTGCCCAATTGAGATATCGTGAAACAGGGGTATATTTTTATCTGTGCTTCACCGCAATCTGGCATTTCTCCCCTCATTTTCTTGACGAGATAGATATTGTGGCTTCGTTCTCCTTGTTCAATTTTTGCCGTTGCTTTTATCTGCTGTGCTGTCACCTATTCCTGAGGTTTCACATGTTCTTGGGCTTCTCCAATTCGCCTATAACATATCAGCGTGTGTGGTTCGTGTAACAATCGGCTGAATTCTTCCCTTGAACCTCATAAGCCGACCCTAGAATCCTCCTTCGGTTGAAGATTCAGCGTTCCCTCGGGATGTATACATCCTAGCTCACTGGCCAATCGTTTATTGCTTCTCGTGTTCAATGCTTTCGGGGTTGAGATCTCGGCCTGAGAATCAATCATCTTTTGGTAGATAGATTACCGTCCGGATTGCTGGGACGAACGGCTACCACCGACCAAGACGTTGAAGGAGACATACGACTCGGGCAACTCCCCAAATTAGAGCCCCCGGTTTTCTGACCACGGGGACAATTCAATTCACACTAAGCTAGAGAGCTCAGGATCAAGCCAGAACCAAGCCAGAACCAAACCAGCCCAAGCTAGGCTAAGCGTTCTAGACTGGGTTCCTGCAAGGGTGGATCGCCCATGATATCATCGCATCCGTCGCAAGACTTAGACGATCTGCAAGCTGTTCACTTATACGGCCCGGTTACCAATAAATTCGAGCTGACTGCGCTATTATTTGCCCATTGAACCCAATTGTCACAGCCCGGCCGTTCTGCAGAACACTGGAGCTGTGTTTCACCACGCGGTTTGCAGCCCCGGGGATCGACTGCAAAAGCGTTAATGACGATTATCTCCCCGAGTCTCCAGACAGGGCGCACTATAACCCCACTAAAGCCCCGCGAAACTCGCCGTGGCGTTCACGTTGCCCGATCACTTTAGGGCCTGGCGCTTCAGCGCCAGAGCTGACGATGATGATGTTGTGCCGTTCAAATGTGGTGTTACAGAAACACAGAATGATAACGGTCGGATCGGACCAGGGGACAAGAAGGCCCGACAAGACGATAAAGCTGCAGTCCGGTCTGCTCTTACGTCCATCCGACTTTTCTCATTCATATTTCTCATCCTTGTGCTGGTAAGTTCACGTTTTATCCCTCGGATCGCACGATACGAAAATTTCCATACCCGTACCTAGGTAGACCCACGGCTTGGTATACATTCTAGTATACATCTAGTGCCAACATTGAACCTTGAACGGCCCTACTTTACCACTGGCACAGGGGATACCTTAGGTACCTTACCTACACTATATATAATCTTAAGACCCCGCATCCAATTCCTTTTGACGCAATTGGGGTTACTTCCAGCTAACTGCCCCTCCAAAAACTCTATAGACCGCGCAACTTTTCTTGACGAATGTTAAATTTCAATATTCGCGTATCCTCACATCGCATCCTTTTTCCCGCACCGTCTCGTCTCCTCCAGCTGTTGTAGTCCAGGAGCCAATTTGCGAGTCGCCTCAGCCATTTCCCACCGCCCCTCCCGTATCTCGCGCACACACAATGGCGCTCGCCGACGAGACGAAGCGCATAACCGCGCAATTCGAATACACCGACGAAGATGTCAATAAAGGCGTCCAGGAGTTCCTCCGGCAAATGCGTATGATTATACCTTAGCCAAATTCAGCAATTCGAAGCACTAACCCATCATGTAGATGAGGGATTAGAACGGGATGGTACGAGCTTGAGCCAAATCCCTACTTACGTTACCGGTGTTCCCAATGGCACTGAAAAGGTATGTATGATAGCCTGTGAATTCTTGCTATTTAGCTTACATGACAAAAGGGGTTGTACTTGGCAGTCGACCTGGGCGGCACGAATTTCCGAGTCTGCTCCATCCATCTGAACGGTGACACTACGTTCAACCTCACATATAGCAAGGTCGCAATCCCGAAGCACTTGATGGTTACAAAGAATGCTAGCGACCTGTTCGCGTTTCTGGCTAGACAGATCGAGCTATTCCTGAGAACTCACCATGAGGACCACTTTGAAGCCCACGTTCGCCGGCGGCAAACAGTGAGCACCCCAGAAGGTTATCGAGACGAACATATCTTTCGACTTGGTTTCACTTTCAGCTTTCCAGTCCAGCAATTCGGTATCAACAAGGGTACTCTTATGAGATGGACCAAAGGTTTCGACATTCCAGATGCCGTTGGTAAGGATGTATGTGCCCTGCTCCAGCAGGAAATTGATAGGCTTCATCTCCCCGTCAAGGTTGCTGCCCTGGTGAACGACACTGTTGGCACGCTTATGGCTCGTTCTTACACTTCTCCGGGCAAGACGCCCACTCTCTTGGGTGCCATTTTTGGAACAGGTACCAATGGCGCATACGTGGAAAAACTTGCCAATATAAAGAAGCCTGTTGAGGGTGAGTATGATAAGACGACAGGTTTGATGGTGATAAACACCGAGTGGGGCTCTTTCGACAACCAGCTGAACACCCTACCGAATACATCGTACGATATAGAACTAGACAAGAAGAGTGTGAATCCTGGGTTCCAGATGTTCGAGAAGCGGGTATCCGGCATGTTCTTGGGTGAAATCGTCCGCCTGGTCATTATCGATATGCTGAAGAATAACGACGTCTCGCTATTCCGCGACGAAAACTCAAGCCACAACGATTGGAAATCGACAACGACCATCGGCCCCGAGTCCGGAGTGTTCCACCAATGGGGCCTCGACAGCTCAATAATGTCCATTGCCGCTGCTGACAACACGCCGGACCTATCCTCCCTTCGCCAGGAACTCGAGAAGCAATTGCATATATATGCCGCCTCACTCGAAGACGCTACGGCATTCAAGACCGTGGCGTATGCTGTTGGTCGTCGGGCGGCTAGACTGTCCGCGGTGGCACTCGGTGCAATCGTCTTGCAGAGCGGCAAGCTGCAAGAAACAACGGACGAGCCTATCGACATCGGCGTTGACGGCAGTCTCGTAGAACACTATCCCTTCTTCCGAGACATGATCTACGAGGCCTTGTCCGTAATCGAAGGGATCGGCCCCGAGGGCGCGAAGCGGATCCGCATCGGTATCGCTAAGGACGGTAGCGGTGTGGGCGCTGCGCTGATCGCCCTCGTCGCGGCCAACATGGAGAAGAAGGGCGTCGTGGACTACCTGAACTACATTAAGAACGAAGTTTCCCACAAGATCGCGAATGCCATCCCGGAGGTTGGGGAACAGACGACGATAGTATGATGATATGCTTGCTGTATGAGCTCGGAAAAAAAGGAAAGACGAAGTAGATGAACGTGTATGTACTTATCCTACAATCATGACCTAATGGAATAAATTTATGATAAACTGTTACTGCTATATCCGTCTTATTATCGAGAGGGAGTTTTAGATGTAGAAACAACGCAGATTTCAAGTGTATGACATTACCCACCCATATATATAGATTTTCCATCGTACGATTGCTGGCGGAGTTGCTGTTTGCAGTTGAATTATTATCAGCATCAATGGCATGATAGGGAGTATAGTGCTCCAATGGCAAGTAAATCTATCCTGTCTTGCATATTCGCTACCGTCGTCTATCTAACTAAGTACCTAAGGTAATTATAACTAAAGCCGGAAGCACCGGGGTGCCATGTATAGATGCTGTTAAAGCTTCTAAACCACTTCTTCCCTTCTCTATGACGGCTGCTTTTGCGGTTTTCTATCCTCTCCTCTTGGCGATTATAACCAAGCACTACGCCAATCCAAATTACATTTTTATATATATGCCACCGGCTCCCTGATCTTTCCTTTCCTTATCCTGTTCTTTTTCTCCCTTTCCACGGAACTAGAGTCCCGTATTCCAAGCATCAAACTCGTTACTCATTTTTTTCATTCCCCTTCTACGTCTTCTCTCTCTCTCCTTCCCTCCCCTCCCGCCTCCCCCTCCACCCTCCACCCTCCACCCTCCACCCCCTATCCCCTATCCCCTATCCACTAATATTACCCTCACTTTGCACCCTCCACTATCACGAACCCCCAAACAGCTTTTTCGAAAAGAAGTTCTACTTCCCAAAAGCAGCAGCGGGGTACGCGCGATCCCGCTTCTTTCGCGGCGCCGCAGAACTGCTGCGCGAGCTGGCGTTGCTCCCGGGCGCGCTCGCGTGCATGTCGGCTGGTAGATCGTTCCACTCCGTCTCCGGGCGCGTTTTCTGGTACGAGAGGCCCGGGCTGCGGTTCGGGGAGGACCCGCTGCTGGTGCCCCGCGGTGGGGGCGGCGCGGAGAGGGTTCCTGATGCCGGAGTCGGTGCGGCGGCTGGTGGGGTGGGCGTCTGCCGCGTTAGGAGATTCGCTGCGGCTGCTGTGACGCTTGGGGGTATCGTCGTCGCTGTCCCGTTTGCTGACGCCGTAGTGGTTGACCCGATATCGTTAGAGGCGATTTGCCGCCGTACTATCCACGCGCTGTCCGGCTTGAGCTTGAAGTAGTACCCCTGGATCTCCCCGTGCTTGGTGAAGCCCCGCGCGAGGTACCAGCGCAGACCGTCCTCGTTGTCGGTCCATACGTGCGCGTATACTTCGTTACACGCGAAGGGGCTGTCGGCCGCGATGCGCACTACCTCGTCTAGTAGCGCTGCGGCTAGACCTAGTTGGCGGTACGGCGCGAGCAGGACGAGTGATTGGATGTACAGCGCATTGGGCTGGGATTCGGGTGTTGTGGGGGTCTGTGGTTTGTTGCGGTGGGAAGTGAAGGGAGACGGCTCGGGCCGGCACACGAGACCCCCAATTACCTTGGGGGCCGCATTGGAGTTGGGGTCCGAGGGGTCGGACCACAGCAGCACGCGGCTAAAAGCTCCGGAGGAGAGAGGGTCGGAAAGACGTGCGTAGAAGGAATCCGGGTAGTTGACGGGAAGCAGGAGGGACGTTATGCGTCGTAATGCGGGTATGTACTCGGGAAGGATGGGGGCGATGGTCGCTTGAGGATGGAGCGACGCTGGCCTCGTTGGCGGTATGCTTGCGGGAAGTGGAGATAGTGGTGATTTCGGCCCGCTCTGCCCGGGTATAGCGGTAGGACGAGCGGCTGCGGGCGGTGGTGGAGGTGGAGGAACAGCTCCTTGCATTCGGGTGACCGCAGGAGGGGGAGTATACGAAGGCGACTTGGGCTTGAAGAAATTCTTGATGGAAGACTGCCCATTGCCATTGGAGTTCGTCGAAGGGAGAGACATGTTTGTGGCCAGTAGCAAATGTGTTTTGGCCGACGTCAGCTAGAGGAGAATCGAATTGCCATGGTAATGAGAACTATGAAACCATAATGGAAAGTAAACAATAAAATAAGGAACAGCACCGTAATTCGTGGAATTTGGTGTTGAGAGGTTACTAATCGCGGCTTTAAGCGGACCGCGTTAAGTACTTCGCTGGGAACTCGCGTGATGCAAGCACCAGATGTACCTAACGAAAAGTTCAGGGCTTGGCGATTATCGATGGCCCCACTATGAACAACTTACACTTTCAGGTACCACTAGACCCATAAGACCACATCATTCCCAAGTACCGCTTATTTAAGAGATGGGGGGGTTTGAGCTGTCACTTACTAGAGGAGATATGGAAGAAGGTTGCGTAATAGTTTAAAAATGCTTCAGTCTGAGAGCAACATAATCATTCTCATAAGCTGCATATAAGATTGCAAGATTACAAGTTTTAGCATCTCCAGAGACATACCCGGTATACCTGACCTAATGTATTCAGGTACAGTAGCAGAGGTATTACGTAGCGCACCTTAAAAGATCCGGGACCCTTCCATTCTATCCACTAATGCATGGGGCTTCTAGTGAACTGATTCGCTATCGCGGCTAGTTTGTACGACTCTGTTCAGGCTTACCGATCAAAAATTCAGCCTCCGGTTAGGTACAGATTGGTATTACTACACTATCTGGAAGGGGGACCTTTCTTCCTAATCCTTCCTCCCGCGTTAGAACGGGATTATCTGAATTCGGATCAAGAAAAAAAAGTAATCCCAAAATAAATTCATACATGAGTACATGTATCTCCGGTGCCTTTAACGCCGACAGATACGACAATCACAATTGAGGCCGTTCCGTTCCGTTCCTGATCGGCGAGATCCAACAAACTCAAACCTCTAAAACTTTAGGGGCTTTTGTACGTGTCTGCGTATATTCGGGATAGTGGATACGCTTTTACTTGAACTTCTTCTCCCTGCTTTTAATATCTCCAATCCAAATACCATCCGTTCCATTATCTCCCTTTGAAATTTGAATTCGCCTAATTTGTCAGCCTTTGGTGGTCTCCTTTACATACCCATCCATTTCGTTACCACCTTCACACGTCTGGCCATCGCGAACGGCCGTACCGAGTATCCACCATGGCCTCATCCAACACCGGCAAGGCTGGTGTCATTAAAGCTCCTGAAGATGCCGGAGCTATGGATAAAGTTGTAAGTTAGCTGCAAACCATACCCTACAGGTTCACATTCTAGTTCGAGCTCAACTACTACAAAATTCACACAAATTCGGCTGACCATGGCGTCTTACAGGCGCATGCCGTGCTTGACGACCTACTCTACAACATCGTGCACGATTTATTACTAAAGACCCACCGAGACGAGAAGATCGCCCGTGCCGCAACAGCCGCTATACGCGTCGAAAAGCTGGCTGCCGACACCTCAGACTCCTCTGCCCCTGACGCCCGACCAGATGTCAAGGTTGAGACAGACGCCGCCATATATGACGAAGGGAGGGTGTTATTGAAGGGAAACCCGCTAGCTACCACCAAGGACATTGTGTGCCCGAGATGCCATCTTCCAAGATTACTATACCCTACAGACGGCAAAGGAGCGAGAAAACCCGATCCGAGCATAATCTACTGCAAAAAACACCCGTACATCGATAAGCCCGGTTACGATATCTACGGTCAGACATGGGTTGCACAAGGCCCGGGTAGGGGCAAGAAAAAGAAGGATATGGAGAAGAAGCTAGAGCAGAACTCGGATTCACAAACGCCCACGCCAGAAGGAGGAACTGGTGGAGGAGGTGCCGCTTCGAGACCCCCCAACATGCTTTCCTTCCCGTCGGCCACCTGCAGCAAGTGTAAACGATGCATCCTGGTTACTCGGTTGAACAACCACATGGGTTCGTGTATTGGAAATAGTGGACGGAATGCGAGCCGTGCTGCTGCGCAGAAGATCAGTAATGGTAACAACGCGAACGGAAGTGCAGACGGGACTCCACCATCTAGCCAGAAGGGCACTCCTCATCCGAGCTCGAGAGCGAACAGTCCTAGAAAGAGGGAGGGCGAGGAGCTGGATGATGACGATGAGACCGACAATGACTCGCACAAGAAGAAGAAACTGAAACCCACAGCGGCAAACGCGGCTAATAAGAAGTTGATTCTTAAGCAAAAGGGTTCCGGTACTAAGAAGGAGAAGGTTAAGACAAGCTCCTCGCTAAGTGTTGAACAAAAGGTGGATGATGACGATGCGGAGGGCTCTACGGTCGAGGTTGCGCCCAAGAAGAAGATCACAAAAGTCCCAAGTCCGGCCAAGAAGCTGAAGTTGGGCGTTTCGAAACCCCTACTCTCGTCACCTATGTCCAAGAGCAATGGTAAGACATCGGCTCCTAGTGGTGACAATGACGACCGTGAGTCTGAGAGCTCAGGAACTTTATCCTCGCCTCCGATAGTATGATCGGAGATGAGTCTGTTGAAAATTTTTAAGAAATGACGATACCCTTCGTGGCAAAGTGTCACGACTATGAACTGGCTGACTGGGAGTCCAAAAAAGTGTCACTTGCCTTACAAAACAAAATTCTTCGCATCTTGTACAATGGCCACGACTTTGCATTCAAAGGGGGTTTCGGGGCTACATGGCCAGCAACAAGGGGGTTTGGCGTGTTCTGCATCTCAAGCCGGTAGGGAAACCGGCACGCATTATCATGTATCTTTAGATCGCTTCTTCTGCACATACGTAATAGAGGCTTCCCAGTAGCTAACGCGAGAGCTTACATCTGGATTGTAACATCCGAATGCTATGTACTTCGGTATCTCTGTCTAAACCATCAAGCCTTTTCTAAACCCTAAACGCCAATTTATGCGGATTCTTCTCATTCCCACTTTCATAATATCCCTTCCTTCATCTCGTAAAAGACACTACTATGCCGCTTCCTCGTCATCAAGCACCCTCGCTCTAATAATCTTAACCTCCTCAACAGGCCTATCATCAGGTCCCGTCTTAACCATACCCATGCGCTTGAGCACCGATAAACCGCTCTTCACGCGTCCAAAGATAGTATGTTTCCCATCGAGCCAGGGGGTCGGGGCCAGGGTCAGGAAGAACTGGCTGCCGTTCGTGTCCTTGCCGGCGTTGGCCATGCTCAGGATGCCCGCGCCCGTGTGCCGCAAGTCCGGCGCGATCTCGTCCGCGAACTTGTCCCCGTAGATGGAAGATCCGCCGCGACCCGTGCCCGTCGGGTCGCCTGTCTGCACCATGAAGTTCGGGATGATCCGGTGGAAGATGCAGCCGTCGTAGTACCCGCGCGACGCGAGCGTGCTGAAGTTGGTGCAGGTGCGAGGCGCGTGGGATGTGTAGAGCTCGACTACTATCGTGCCCTGCGTGGGTTGGTTAGAGAGTTGCAGTTCCTAGCGGGGGAAAGGGAGAGATAGGAGCGTACCATTGAGGTTTCGAGAGCTACGTTGGTCGTCATTTTGAGTCTTTAGTTGTATTATAATGCTGTGATATGTAATTGACCTTCGTTGAAGCTATATCGAAGCTCCAATTCGCAAGTTTGAAGCTTTGGAGGGGTTATACTTCAAGTATGTGGTAAACTGGATAAGTGTATAGCTTCTTCATGCATATAGGTAAATAATCCATTCCGGGTTTCTTGATTGGGAAGGCACGCCACATGACTAAGCCACAATTTCAAGGCCAAATCGTACCTGACACCTACGCCGGACTTAAAACTCATGTTTATCTTCACTGCAAAGATTGCCTTAATGACGTGGACGAACTTGTATTTTCGATGTTTCATATAGACTCAAATGAAGTGTCTAGAATTACGGGGCTTTCTACGTGAATACTTTGTGGTTCCCTAACACTTCACATAAAGACATTCCCAGCCGCCTCATCCAACATCCATACGGACGTCATCATAGAGTTCTCAAGACTCAGAAATTCGCAACTCTATTTACCGGAAAGAGGGACGCTTCAACGGAAAATTATCCATCTCTTTTTCCGACGATTTGTCCGGCCTGGTTTTTTAACATCGTCATTATAGCACGCGTTTAGTCATTAGGCAGCCTCACAGACAGAGTTCCCCATATATCAACTCCAAAGCATGCTTTGTATACCCACGAACTATTGAGCCCCGCCCACCGGAGGAGATGGCGACCAACGATTCAATACTTCGCGCAGCGAGCGATATTTCAGCTACTAACATAACCGAGTCTGTTGTAGCGAATCTGACCTTCACAGAGAGACTCGCAGCCTTACCGGCATATGTGTGGGAGAATAAGGATCTATTCATACTCGAGTCTCGCCTAATATTCACATCACTAGCTTTGATTTATCTTGGGTCCCATGCTGCTCTTCGGCGTCCCCCCTCTGCGAATCCACCCAAGAAAAGCAAGAAAGGACGACAGCAGCGAGATGAAGATCGTGAGGATCAATATGTCCATGGACTTATGCTGTCCGACGCTATTCTTCTCCCTATCCTAGCAGGAGTGGTCCTTGTGGGGTTCTACTACCTGATCAAATGGCTCGAGGATCCATATCTTCTCAATAAGATTCTTCGCGTCTACTTCTCATGTATGTCGCTAGCAAGCATGGGAAAATTGTTTGCCGATTTCCTACACTTCTTGACCGGATTCATCTTTCCCACGGTATGGCGAGCTGGAGACGGCAAGCTATATCACATCGACTCCTCAAAAAGGGGTCAATGGTTTACGGAAGGTGAATCCCTACGTCAGGTGTGGGACGAGAAAAAGAAGACTCCCCTTCCAGGTCGCTGGTCTGAGTGGAAGCTTTCCGATGCAAGAAACGCTCTACTTTGGGAAGTCTCGCATTTGCTCGTGGAGCAGTGGACTATTCGCCTTTACATTCATGGCATAATTAGCCAGAAATTCAAGGTCAAGTTCAACGACATTCTTGGTATTGTCCTCGGCGTCGGAGTGAACATTGTGTACTACGTCACACAATCAACGTTCTTATCGAATGTTATGGGTTGGGCCTTCTCGTATACCAGTATAATAATCATGTCGCCAACTGCGTTTGCTACCGGAACTGCTGTCCTTTTCGGGCTTTTTTTATACGACATCTACATGGTCTTCTTCACGTGAGTTAGATGCTATCACTTGCCATCTACCTACCCAATTGAGCTTGCTAACGTTCGTGTACAGCCCTTACATGGTGACAGTCGCTACTAGTCTTGACGTTCCCATCAAGCTTGTTTTCGAGGGACCCACTAAGGCCAGTATGCTTGGTCTCGGCGATATCGTTCTCCCCGGAATATTCGTCGGGCTATGTCTACGTTTTGATCAGTACATGTACTATTACCGACAACGCAAGCTGGTGCCCGTGGATCTAATAGCCAAGGACGAATCCACAGATCAGCTCATCACCAATACGCAGACGCAGAGCATGGTGATCAAGCCTGATTACGTAGACCCGCAAGGGCAATGGGGAAATTGGTTCTGGAGCACGAAGCTGAGCAAGATACTGTCGCCAGATGCTACACCTGCATTAAAGGCTTCAGCATTTCCCAAGACATATTTCCATGCCGCCATGATTGGATACTTCGTCGCCATGGTGACGACTCTAGTTATGCTCCTGGTTTACCACCACGCGCAGCCGGCACTACTGTACCTTGTCCCCGGCGTTGTTTTCACTGTTTGGATTACGGGTATGTTGAGAGGGGAGCTCCGTGAGATGTGGAACTACACAGAGGATGGCAGCCTGGATACCGCGGATAAGATAGTGGAGGTTGATGGGAACGGGAATGTTATTGATTCGGTCAATAATGACGCGGGTAACAACAATGTTGGCGAGAAACCTAAGGGGGAACAAACAATGGAGGCCAAAGATGGCGCGCCCTCCAGCGTTAATTCGTCTGAGCAAAAATCACCTCCGCTGAACGAGGTTCGTGAGAAGGTTGGCAAATCGAAGCACAAGGCCAAGACTAGTAGAAAGGAGAGAGTCCCACCCGTTCTACTCTTCTCGATTGAGACACCAGATAGAGACGGCGATTCATAGGTGGAGATAGCTTGCGTTAGAACAATCAATAAATATTAGAGTCAGAAAATAGCGTTTCTAGAAGCTGAGCAGTAAAACTCAGCGTCGTAATACAATTAATCTGACACTTCTTGAACAGCTCTAATGGAGTTGACCATGTCAGTGAAGGCTTTGAACTGGTTCTTCCTACGTAACTTCTCACCTCCCTAATTGCCCGAATTCGTCAGAGATGGGAATTGAGTTCAAGCCACAATGAGACAAAGTTCTCTTGATATTTTTAGGGGAGGATTGATACGCAAGTGATATCTCAACTCAGCTAATGCCGACACTGGCATCATCCTCTTCTAAGTTCCCTGTATATTCATCCTCTGCCTCACTGAATATGAAGACGCTCCTTATGCACGAAGATCGCACGCCGCCCCTTCATAGCGATTCGCGGTGAATTGGCCAGCTAACCAGTCATATTATAACGCCATCAATCTGGCCTAATGCTTGCTTAGACTGAATCATCATAATACCTATGAAGCTTGTTGTGGCGAGCTTGATAAGTTGTTTAGCAATATTGAGTAAGTTCTTTTCAGTAACTACACAGCTGGGAGGTGGAATGATTTCAAGGGAACACCATCATAAATAACATTTGTTTGCTGAAGATAAGCCCATTGGTAAGCCAAGAGAAGCATAGAGTTCGTGACCATATACGAGAATGAGCTAAACAGGACTCATGAGCTGTCTCTAAGCCACCCATACAGAGGGTTCCTATTCAATATTACACTAAACAATGTGACTCATTCATACTTTGGCTAACTCAGGCCACCTTGGTATTGTTTAAAAAAGCTTGGATCTTCTAATCACGAGGTCTGGACGAGGCCATCGTAAAGCTCGTCGTGGAATTTTCGACTGTCGCTTCCTCCTCCTTAATCTCTAGTGCGGTGCACGAAGTCCGCACACAGTAGCAACAAACTGGGAATTGTCATCTTGATCGGATAACCTCTTCGCATTTAAACATTTACACAATTACAGACTTCTCCGATCAATCCATTTTGAAAAGTTAAACTTCAGCAAGAAAAGTACGAGTCCACTCCTATCACTCCTGTCACTCCTGCCATCTCCGGCGGACCAAGATTCTTTCCATTAAATATTAGGGTGTTTGCTCCTTCTTTCGTCCATCCTTTCTTTCCTTCCCACTGACAACTTTTTAATTCTCTGTCCCAGAACAAATTCTTTGAACAAAAAACTCTGACAACATTTTCTTTCGCGACCGTGTTTCTACGCTTACCATCAACTCTCAATAAGTGTAGAAGCACTCACCCACGAATCACAAATTACCCTAATTACACTTACACTCATATTCACACTATCATCTACTTTTACGTCTCCCTTCAAGCACAGACACTACTTAACTGTCTTGGACTGAGACCCATATCGTCCGACAACAATTTAGGTATTTACTATCTTCACCTCTCCCAGAACAAAATTCCGTTTCTGATAAAGACCAGACCAATCTAAGCATCGCTTCTTGGTTGGCCAGAGTGCTTATATCGCCTCTTACAGTCTTAATTGAACAAAGACACATAGTCACAATCCATAAATTGCGTTTTATATTCATACGCCATGGAGTTTACATTTACGTCTCACACAACCAACCCCGGCAATGCCGACGGAGCTACCAGTACCACTGCAACATCTCGTGACGGTGGTCGTGCCTCTCTTCCTAAGGCAGGTGGCGTGTATGTCCTTCCTATTCGAAGTGCCTCACGAAGCAGCAGTGCTTCAACTGGTAGCAGCACGGCCACCCTCAAGTCGACAACTACAGTTGATAGCCCCAAACGTAAACGCAGCCTTTCGGAGACGCCAGAAGACGAGCGCCCAGCCAAGAAGCTCTACATCCCTGCTCGCCAGGTGGTTTTTGAGGATCCAATTGGCCCTTCTGTCACCATCCACTTCCAAGGCTATATCAACATCGATCCCTACGAAGAAGGATATTACGAGGACGGAATCCCCGAAGACATCGATGCCGGCATCCTTGAACTAGTTGAGCAGGATCCCGAGGCGCGCTACAACCACCCTTGGGTCGATATTCCCGGCATAATCCAGTATGTTCTGGAAGGCGGCCTTGAGGAAGAAACCGCCGGCATCCATGACGACACAGATGAGGGCCTCTGCTTTTTAGCCGAAGTTTACGGTGAACGCGAGTACGGCTTGGATCCGGATGACTACTCCGATGATTCAGTTGAGGACGAGGAGGACGAGGAGGATGAGGAGGATCACGCTTGAGATCTTTCTCAATAAGTTTCAGCCTCTACGAAGTCTACGAAGATGGAGTCTACAGATAATGAGATGAGCCGCCCAATGTTTCCGAATGGTAAGGCCTATTCTGAAGTTAGATTGCTCTGACCACCACCCTTACTACTTTGAAATATTCTTTTGACTTTGTGTGCTAACTAACTTGACAGGCACTAGAATGTATTTACCACCCACGGTACGAGAAACGAGGTACGAGGTACGGGACATGAGATGGGTAGAATAAGCCGTGTTCATTGGGCGCCTTTTTTTCCTTTGTCATTCAGCATCGCGAACTTGCACTGCATACTGGAAGGGTTGAGAGGAGTGGGCTTGGCACATATTGGGGATCCTCAAGTCTACCTAAGGAGCTAGGAATATCTGCCTGTATATCCAGTGATCAAAGGTATCCTGGATTCCCTGAGAAGTGCTTTTAATGCGATGCATTGCTTATAATCATGAACATCCCCTCTGATTGGGAGATCTATGTGAAATTGTGAAATTGTGT
The DNA here is from genome assembly GCA_002120305.1 of Hypoxylon sp. CO27-5. Classification (NCBI taxonomy): domain Eukaryota; kingdom Fungi; phylum Ascomycota; class Sordariomycetes; order Xylariales; family Hypoxylaceae; genus Hypoxylon; species Hypoxylon sp. CO27-5. Next base: position 478,359 of record KZ112424.1, on the reverse strand, counting down.
TTACTTTTTTGTTTACTTTCCCACAACCCTAAGGTCCCTTAGTGCTTGGATGAGGTCAAAGAGATCGAGAGCTGGATCAAGATGCCTAAGGCTTAGCGAGAAGTCTATTTAGCGGATTCTGGTGCTAGATCGGCAACCTGCCGGCGCTACATTACCAGCCAGTCAGGGCTCCAGCTGTCACCCAACTGCGTCCCGAGGTACACGTTCCAGCGGACACAGATAGGGCTGGTGGAAGCTTACCATGTACCCTGCATGGTACCTTAGCTAACCCTTCCTACGGATTACAGCCAATGGTGAATGACACTGCATGAAGGAGTCGACCTACCGCATTGCACAACACGACAGCTCAAGGTGAGGTAAGACAAGACAGGATCCGTCCAGATTTCCTCTCAATTTCCAAGTAGGCTTCAAATTACCTTCACATGGACTTGCTGAGAATTGAATCTCCTCATCAAACTTGACCCATCCAAATACAATGGCATCGGATAATGTGAAGATCGTACAATACCTTGTCGATACCCGGGGCTTATGGCCGAAGGCGACCAAGACAAAGGATCTTGAAATAGAAGTATGAGCAATTTACACGATAAGCCCCCTCTACGATTTAGGAAAATAGAGAAATTAACGCCGCGCAGGCTTCGCGCGCACTAGCGCTCCTTACCGAAGATGAGAAAAAGGCAGTGCTCCGGTATTACTTCGTTGCGGATGCGAAAATGTCCCTCACGTCGCATCTATTAAAACATTGGGTCGTCAGCAAATACGCCGACGTCCCGTGGTGGGAGACCAAGCTGACGCGCGACGAGAAGACCAAACCCATCTATCGGGACCCCAAGACGGGCAAGCAGCCTGTCGCCTTCAACGTCAGCCACCAGTGCGGCATCGTGGCGCTCGTCGCGGTCGCCGATTACGACGGTCAAGTAGACGTCGGGACAGACGTGGTGTGCACGACGGAACGCCGCACCCGCGACCACAGGGTCATTAATACCGAGGGCTGGGGCAAGTTCGTCGACATGCACGCCGACGTCTTCGGCCGCTCCGAGGCCCACTACCTCAAGAGCGACCTGCTGAGCACGCAGCAGCAGCAGTCGGGAGACGACGTCCTCCCGCCGCTCGCGCGCGGAGAGGAGATTGTCGATTTTAAGCTCCGATGCTTTTATACCCTCTGGTGCCTGCGCGAGGCGTACGTCAAGATGACGGGCGACGCGCTGCTCGCGCCTTGGCTCAAGGATCTCGAGTTCAGGCGCTTTCGGGCGCCGAGTCCGGGGAAGGCGTTTGAGCAGAGGGCTGATGCTGATGCTGATGCTGATGGGGAGGCGGGGGAGGTTATTAAGGATCATGAGATAGTGTTCCGTGGGGAGAAGGTCGATGATGCGAATATTTGTTTGAGGTCCTTGGGCCCGGATTACATGACTTGCACGGCTGTGAGGACGCCCGGGAGGAAGGAGGATGCGCTTGGGTGGGATTTGGGCCCGTTTGAGTTCTTGAGTATGGAGCAGATTCTTGACGATGCGGAGGCGAGGTTGAGTTGAGTGTTGAGTTGAATTGATGATGAGCGTGATTGGGTTTATGGACACTTTACGAAGATGATCACAGGCACCCGGCGCAGGCGTGTGTTTTCAATGCGATGTTTTGAATGCATAGACCCCTAAATTTTCAACAATGTTCTAGTCATTGAATCACGTCTTCAAATCTACTCTATAGAATGTGTGTCTATGCTATCACTGGCCCCAAGCTCTGCGACATTGCCACAGCGAAAGGGTGGTGTGTTAGAGGCGCCTGTGGCATTCGCTGGAGGATGGCTATGGTCACATCGTAGCGCACCCGACTCCTGCAAGGTGACGGCAGTATGCTCCAGATGATCATCGCTCTATGCTACCAAAAATGATCTCGTTTGCGTACCTAACTGGAGTTCATCGTGATGTTGACCAATATACAGATTACCGTACACTAGATTAAGCTAAGTTAGTATCTTGAGGCGCAGGATCGATTATCGTCATTGTTTTTGTGTTACTCATGATTCTAGGCAAACTGGATCACATCGTCGCTTTTGCCACAAAACCATCTAACCTACACAAAAGCATTGTTGCAAAACACATTGACTTTATATATATGAGTATATTTTATTACAACAGAGCAACTCGTGATAAAAACGGTAACTAGAATATCCATTAACTTGGAATCAATTCAAAGCGGCACAGGAGAAGACGAACCCAGAATATTAAGACTTAATAAGTGACAGGAGCAGGAGGTATATATTACTAAGCGACATTGAAGCACACGTGTTTCAGGACAATCTTCAGCACGGTTGCTGATTTGGTGGGGGATACCCCAGCTGGGATTGGCGTCAACCTTCTAGGATTGGGGGGGAGAAGGAAGCCGCAACATTGGAGACTAGCACAACTTGAACTTAAGAACGTCATTTTTTGGTTGTCGAGGGGTGCAAAATGCCTGTCTTTGTGAAAAGACACGATTGACATTCCTAACTTATCATACCTTAGGCGCCTAACTAAATTCTCTAAATTTCACTTCTCATCTAATCTTCACTTCTAATTGCCCTTAATCATTGAACATGCTGTTCTATTAACAATCCCCGAGCAATCAAACTTCCCACCAACTTTTCCTTAAAGAGCTGCGAGTCGGTCAACGATTTGGTACCGAACCGGGTACCGCAGTTCCATCTAATTCAATATGTCGGACGCTGGGGATAGGTAAGTGATCTTCTAATTATACTATACACACAAATATTTTATTTTACCTAATTTATCATTGAGCCTTGTCGCGTACCCGCACATCTTCGTTTGAGTTTGATTCAAGACACCGTGGTGTGTCGAGATACTGCGGATTACTGACTCGCTCTAATAATATAGTAGTCAGCAGCACAAGCGATCCAAATCTGCGGCTCTCTCTCTCCTCCGACGAAAGGACAAGGATAATCGTAACGATGACGATGCTACTTCAGAAGATGGATCGCAAACTTCTGGGCTCGCTTCACTTCCAACCACATCTACCTCAGCCCCTGCCGTTCCTCTGTCCCAACAGGCCTCCATCAAGGGCCACAATCAGAGGATGTCGCTCGGCAAAATCCCGTCGCGCGAACCCGCTTCTTTAACCCCGACTCGATCTAGTAATTCAGCGGCTGAAAAAGGTTCGACCTTGGAACAATCTGTCCGCAAGTTTCGAATCGTTGAGGCGCTACGGGCCGGCAATACTGCCGCTATATCGAAGGCGATTAGAGAAACATCAGAGCATGGACCTCGTGCGAGCACATCTTCCATGAATGGCGCAAACATTACCCCTTTGGAAGATACCACGGTTTTGCATCTTGCTATACAGTGCGCCGAATACGACGTTGTCGAATATGTTCTTTCCGATGGTGCTGGATATATTGATATAAACGCTCGTGATAAAGATGGAAACACACCTTTACATATTGCGGCTTCGCAGGGGCGCGGTCCGGTTGTTCGTCTATTGCTAGAGCAGAAAGATATCAACGATGCCGTTGCAAACAATCAGGGAAAGCTTCCGCTAGATGTAGCTCGAAATCCCGACATTTTCCAGCAACTTCAACTTGCAAGAACCTTATTCGTGCAGGATAAAGTCAAGCAGGTCCAGGAGCTCGTTCGAGCAGGTGCCTATGATACCTTAGGTCACGTTCTCGAAGAACCACGTGTGAAGACGATCTTAGACATCAATAGCATAGAGTTACCTTGTGATCCCGTGACGGTCCAAACAGGGGGAACTCTACTTCATGAGGCTGCCCGAAAAAGGGATACAAAGCTCATCCAAGCCCTCCTTCTTCACGGCGCTGATCCATTCCAACGAGATCGCAAAGGCAAACTTCCTCAACAGGTCACGAACGACGACGTTACGAAGACAGTACTCAAGCGGTCACCGGCCGCGGTAGCTGCTCAACGAGGCATCCAGGAGAAAGCAGTTCTTGGGCATGCAACTTCACAGGCTGGACCAGGACCGGCTATTACAGGGGATCCGTTAGCTGGGCGCGAGCCACAGATGAAGGGCTACCTCAAGAAGTGGACAAATTACCGCAAGGGTTACCAGTTGCGTTGGTTCGTCCTTGAAAACGGCGTTTTGAGTTATTACAAGCACCAGGACGACGCAGAAAATGCCTGCAGAGGCGCTATCAGCATGCGTATTGCCAGACTATACATGAGTCCGGAGGAGAAGACGAAATTTGAGATTATAGGAAAATCATCAGTCAAATACACTCTGAAGGCCAACCATGAAGTCGAAGCTAAGCGATGGTTCTGGGCTTTGAACAATGCGATCCAGTGGATGAAGGACCAGGCTAAACAAGACGAACGACAGAAAGCGCAAAGTGCCGAGATGTTACGACAGGCTCGGGATAATCTGAACAAACCGTCGGAGCCCTCCATTGCTGAGTCTCATACCGATGTTGCAAGCACTGCCGAGTCGAGGAATAGTATTCAGCTGTCTCGTCTTCCCTCAGGAAAGTCGCCTGCCTCCCGCGTGGGAATATCCCGTGCTAGCACCGCGGGTAGCGGAGATGACGACTTTGTCGATGCTGGTAGCCCAGAAGCGAAAGGACAAAGCAATAGAGCTCCAACAATAGCTGGCGAGGTGGATGACGACGATGACGATGAGTACATGGATCACTCTAGCCGCGGCGAAGCTCCAACGGCGACCAAAGATGCCTTCAATATCACTGCACAATCGGCAAGACTCCAGTTGGATACGTTAGCATCTGTGAGTGCGGCATTACAAGCAGAAGCCCACCGAAATCCCTCAATGTCACTTGTAGATCCGAAGGCAGCGCAAGCGCTCGCGACGTATGACGCAGCGATTCGAAGTCTGAAGGGCCTTATGGGAGACCTCCTTAGAATATCGAAGGATCGCGACGCGCATTGGCAATACCGTCTCGAGCAGGAAATCGAGATGCGACGAATGTGGGAGGAGAGTATGGCTAAAGTAGCTGCAGAGCAGGAGATTTTAGAAGCGAGAGTCAGCGAGGCTGAAACCAAGCGAAAGATGGCCAAACGTGCTCTCCGCGAAGTCATAGGAAGTACCAGCGAAGGACGCCCGATGAGCCGCGGTAGTTCCCACGTTGCGCATCCCGAGACGCCCAGCGCACATGAGGATGAAGTCGATGGTGTGCTACATTCACCTTCAATGAAGAGTATTGGCCGAAAGTCAACTCTACTCTCCCACGCTGTTGAACTCTCAAGCGATTCAGAATCCGAACAAGAAGAATTCTTCGATGCCGTAGATGCAGGAGAGGTCGATGTAGAACCAATGCCACCCTCTGACATTGTGCCATCCGCTGGTGCAACGCAAGACGTTGTAATATCAGGTATAGACGTTAGCAGCGCCTTCAAAGGTTACGAGAACGGGTTCAGGACAAGACTCAAGTTAGACGAAGACAACCGACCGAAGATAGGTCTCTGGGTAAGTTAAATAGAACAAACTAATCAGAAGTCAGTCGCTCACCTCTACATAGGGTATTCTAAAGTCCATGATTGGCAAGGACATGACAAAGATGACACTTCCAGTGTCTTTCAACGAGCCAACGTCTTTACTGTATCGAACCGGCGAAGATATGGAATACGCAGACCTATTAAACATGGCAGCAGACCGATCAGACTCAATCGAGCGCATGCTATACGTCGCTGCTTTTGCGTCGAGTGAATTTGCCTCGACCATTGGTCGTGTCGCCAAGCCCTTCAACCCGCTTCTGGGTGAAACATTTGAATACGCAAGGCCGGATAAGGGCTATCGTTTCTTTATAGAGCAAGTTAGCCACCATCCCCCTATTGGAGCAGCGTATGCAGAGTCTGCCAAGTGGACCTACTGGGGCGAGGCGAAAGTCGACTCCCGGTTCTTGGGCACGTCCTTTGACATCTATCACCTTGGTACCTGGTTCCTAAGATTGCGTCCTACTGCTGGGGGTAAAGAAGATTTCTACACCTGGAAGAAACCCAAATCGCAAGTCGTCGGTATTGTTACCGGTAATCCTGTCGTGGATAACTACGGGCTTGTGGAAATCAAGAACTGGACCACTGGAGAGAGATGCCTGTTGGATTTCAAGCAGCGGGGCTGGAAGGCTTCGAGTGCCTACCAACTTTCAGGGAAGATACTCGACGCTGAAGGTCGACCACGTATGAGTTTAGGAGGTCGGTGGAACTCCAAGATATACGCTCGGCTCACTCCTGGCTTCGAGGCCGCTGTTGAGGAGCCAAAGGACACGCGAGGAAGCATCAGCGACCCCAGCAGGGCCTTCATCGTGTGGGAAGCTAATCCTCGACCTGAGGGCATTCCCTTCAATCTCACGCCATTTGTTCTCACCTTTAATCATATAGATGAGAATCTCCAGAAATGGATCGCCCCTACTGATTCTAGGTATCGTCCGGACCAGAGGGCTATGGAAGACGGCGAATATGACCTCGCGGCTTCCGAAAAGAACCGGCTCGAAGAAGCCCAGCGAGCCAGGAGAAAAGCCAGGCAGCAGACCGGCAAGGAGTTCACTCCTGCATGGTTCGAGAAGGCGACATGTGAAATTACTGGCGTAGAATACTGGAAGTTTAATGGCCAATACTGGATACAACGGGAGAAATTTGGTAGCGGAGACCCTCACGCATGGGACGGCCTGGAGCCAATCTATTCCTCCGCAGAGTAAGATCGGCGACCCTCAAGCAATGAGCAATTGCTGTTCATCGCACGGGGAGGAAGACCTGTATACAAAGCTGTAAGACCAGTATGTATCAAATACAGCATTATTTACCTTGATGATGGCTATGAATTGGTCCCTCGTCCTATATGTGATTTCCCTTGAACTCGCTAGATAGACCTCATGATATGAAGCCGACTACACCTGGCTTTTCAAGTATTGATAAATATGACATGTGAAAATCAATAACTTCCTCTTCAGACAGAAAAAAAAAGAAGTAAAGTCTCATGTCACAAGTACCTAATCATGCCTACGTCATTGAAGAGGCAGCTTCTTAACCTAGACCTATAACCAACTTATTAATTACCTACTTTTAATACGTATATAAATAATTCTATAAATAATAAATAATTGCCTGGTACCCAGTCATGCCAGTAAACCTAGTATCCATCCTTAACACGTGTACGAAGGCGAAGAGGCTCTAGTACATGGAACGGCACTTGTAATTCTTGGCATTCGGCTACGGAACCGTGATCCACTTCACTAATTGTCTAAGACCGAGCCTCGGTAAAAATGTAAAATGTCGAACATTGATTCATCATCCGAAACATTCGCAAGTAGATCAGCCAATTGAACACGATCACATTCAAAGCTGCCGGCTACGGGTTTTTGGAAAAGGGGTGACTGAGATTATTACCGGAGGTGCTAATAAGACTATGTTGCTGTAACGCATTGTCAACAGTGTTGGTTCCAAGGTAGAGCGACATTTTAATCACTTTTTTTTTTGTTCGCATTGAACTTGCATTGGGAGGATTCAGAGCTACCCCTACCTTGTTCGCGTGAGCATCAGAACCTTCTTTGTGCTACCTCGCGGGATACATCAGGGGATTTTCAATTGGGCAATTTCCAATCCTACTGCGACCAACTGCAACGAGGCACGGCAGGGAAAGGCGAGGACAAGCAGGAAGTGAAGAAAGGGCTAGGAAACAAGAAGCGAGAAACGAGAAAGTAGATCCCTCCAGAAAAGGGACGAGAGACAAAATGGGCGAACATCGACCAACACTGGTCAGACCGCCCCCAGTGGACAAGTCGAAGGCGCCAATCGAGAACGCGCTCGAGCTAACCGACCTCAGTATCATCGGACCTGTAAGATTTTCCCTGCATCATTCAATGTCTATCAGCCCTACATTTGCACAACCCCGTCGTCCTATGACAGGGCTCGTCGATGATCGCAGGACGCCCGCTGACTCACGAAACCGGTGTGAATAGGATATTTTCACCAATACCCGCGAACTCTGGCACCCCCCTGGTGCGAGGGGTATATACGGTGGTGCTGTCATCGCGCAGACGTTGGCTGTAAGTCATCCTGTTGTGCTATGCTTTTGATTTATGCCTCCATCTATACCTTGTGCTATTATGAATGTGGCCTGAGGAGGCCTGAGGCCTGATGGCTTAGTATTTCTTTTGATTTCTAATGTCCCTACCATTTACTATTTTCGATCCCTTGCTGCGATCTTGTACAACCGTTACATCTGTTACCTACATGCAAAGCTGCTTGTCTGCTCCTTCAGACTGAAGGAAGGAAACGAATGGCTTTTTCTTCGTCGTTCGTCGTTCATCGTTCGTCGTCCCTCCGTCCCTCCGAGCGGAGATTCGGACGGAGCGTTGCTTGCGGCCGATTCGGCTTCGGGTCTGTTTCCTGTCCCTAATTCCACCCTTTCGTATCGGCCGTGTAGCATCCCTTTGTTTGCTGTGCCCCTTCCCTTAGTCCTCCCCCAACTTCCTACCGCTACTACATTATCCCGCAATCTTACCCGCATGTGGGCGTATGCAGAGGCGGAAAAAGACGGGCGTTGCATTGTTTTTTCCAGCGTCATATTCTGTCCTACCTACACAATTCCCTACCCAAGGTACCTAGGAGTTACTTACCCTTCCAAGTCGGATCCCTAGCAAACCCCAGCCTTCCAACATAGGTACATCATACCTACCTTGGTACCTAGGGTACCTAGTCCTGCATAGGAGATCAAATACCTATAATATCAAGTCATCCCAAATGCAGAAAGAACATCAGCTGACTCGGTCCGACCCGCCGACGCGCAACAGGCCGCCCAGCGCACCGTGCCGAACGACTTCGTCGTGCACTCGTACCACTGCTTCTTCGTGCTCGCGGGCGACTCCAGCGTGCCCATCCTGTACCACGTGGAGCGCGTGCGCGAGGGCCGGTCCTTCTGCACGCGCACGGTGCAGGCGCGCCAGCGCGGCCACGCCATCTTCACCGTGACGTGCTCGTTCGTGCGCGAGGGCAGCGGCGGCGCAATCGCCGTCTCCCACGCCGCGCCCATGCCTCCCGCCGCGCTGGCGCAGGCCCCGCCCGACGACGACTACCAGGAGCCGGAGTTCCTGCGGGAGCCCGATAGCAGCAAGAGGGACGATCCGTTCCAGAGCTTCCGGTGCAAGCCCCGCGACGAGGAGGCGGACTTGCCGGCGGATCGGAAGCGCGTGTGGCAGTGGGTGAGGGCGCGCGGGAAGATTAGCGAGGAGGGCGGGCATAGGGCGCATTTGAATGCGCTGGCGTATATCAGCGATTCGTACTTCATCGGCACGATCCCGCGCATACATAGGCTGTGGCGGTACCCCGTCAAGCTGGACGATGTGGAGAAGCTGGAGCCGGACGTGCGGGAGCACCTGGAGAAGCTGAATGAGTGGGAAGGGTACGGCAAGCTAGAGGATTATAAGGGGAGGCCGGAGGTCGGGATGATGGTTTCGCTTGATCACTCGATTTATTTTCATAATCCGAAGAAGGTTAGGGCTGATGAGTGGATGTTTACGGAGATGGAGAGCCCGTGGGCTGGGGATGGGAGGGGCGTTGTTATGCAGAGGGTTTATAGTAAGGATGGGACGTTGTTGGCTACGGCTTTTCAGGAGGTGAGTGTTCGATATGTCTTTTTAAAACCCCCCCTATTACCCCTTTTTGGAGGATTGGAGGATTGGTTGGTGGGCCTTGCTAACGGTGTGTAGGGTGTTGTAAGACTAAAGCAGGAGAAGGGCCAAGAGAAGAAGGCGAAGCTGTGACGAGCTGAACCTTCGCGGTGTAGGATGGGTGTAGAGTTAGACTTGGGAAAGACATAGAGTCGGGAGTGGGAGTTTTTTTTTTTTTTTTTGGTCTGGATTGGCTAGAGCGTGTTAGCTTAAGATCTTGCATAGACATAATCCGAGTGCTTAGATTGTTCGAGATACCTAGGTAGATTCATAGAATGTAATTGTAACTGTTTACCTACATATTTACTTAACACTTATAGTAGATTATCATCAAGCATTCCTCGAGCTGGTAATTTTATGACTGACAGCTTCCTAAGCTCAACCTCCCTTTTTTGTTGTTCTAAAGGACAGCGTTGACAGAAACCTTTTTACTCGGGTTTGTCAAATCGGGGCCTAGCTCAAGTACCAATTCGATAGGGCGCCGCCCCCAACGAATCATGAACAAGGACCAACCTTGGTATGCATATGTGAGATTATTCAGCATTTTAACGCATACGTCTAAATCGCAAGGTAGTCATCATCACAAATCGATCCGGTTTATAAGCATCGATGGTTCTAGGTTACCTATGTGGGATTGACGTGGGATAGCATCTCCTCGGACTTGTTACTACATGGAGTTAACTGGGGAATCTGAGATCAGCTACGACTGCTACCTGCCTCTTATTTTTGTACCAAAGCATAGGAATAATTGGCGAGGTATATACCTAGGTACTCAACTTATACACGTTGGCTAAGATGAGTTGTCCAGCCACGTGATCGAGTGTAAGCAATCGACCGGAATACCGTTTCGAATACTAGGTATCCAGTGGGGTCAGATAGGGGATGACATCCGTCCGCATGTTTGGTCATCACTAACCCGGTATTGAAACGGAGCAATGTGATGATGATTGGATCAGGCAAGGAGATCCGAACAAGGGAAGACGAGCAGTATGGTGACGTAGTTTTGATAATAGACTCGAAGTTTCATAAGTCGACCGTGATATTTTATGTACCTACCTCGTGGTGGGAAATTCAGTGCCACCCGAACCTGGTCGGTAAATGTGTTGCCCTAAGGGGTACTCTGCCCCTTTCTAAGCCGAAAATTCGCGAGAGCGGAAATTAGCGAGCCATATTCCTCATTCGATACGTTTTCGTTCTATTTCCTGCTCGGACGACGCCGAGCGAGTAATCTCAGAATCAAGTTTGGGGGGAAAGTGACTCCTTTGAAGTAGAAAGCCGAGGATGAACGGCGGCTAAAGGGAAGACAACTTTATTTGCGATCACGGAGGGAAATCCGTCCCCGGGGCACAGTTCGGTAATGACTCGGCGTGGTTAGTTCGCTGGACCCATCTCCCGCCGGGGTGGCTCGAACCTTACGGTGCCGGATACAGGAGAAAACTCGGTGATGGTGTGTGGAAACCAACTCATTCCGCGCTATCGGAGGAGGCTCCATCGAAGCTGTCAAGCTTTTTTTTTTCTTTTCAAAATTGTCGTTACTAAGGACTAGCCCTGCCGCCGCCTTACTCGTTTTCAGCTTCCGTTAGCTTGTCCACTCAGAAAGAGGCATTTAAAACTCGATAAAGCCTCATCATTAGACGGGCCGATGGGTCCCAAATAGCTTCGTTACATAATAACGTGCTTCATGCAAAGCCGCGGTATCCCCACGTGGCGGGTCCATGACAAGTCTAAAACATCGTCTCCCTTTTTCACTATTATTCTTCACGATAATAATTAAGTGTGGTCCGAATAGTGGGGGTTAAGTACCACTAAAGATAAGACTACCGTAGAAGAACTTGTCTCCTCTTGTAGACAGTGAAAAGTCAGATTCGATAGTTTCGAGAAGTTGATGGACGACAAATTCATAGATGACGTCTTTGTTACAACTATGTATTGATACACATGCCACTTACGTGCAGCTGTCGTTGCTAGGAATAACAGCGCCTTACCGAGTCCGTGTATCTTGCATTAAATATTATGCACAGCGTACCATAGTATGTAGTATTGTACATTGATTAGATTAGGGAGTGCCAAGCCAACCTATTCCATATCTAAATCTAATGATGGCAATGTAGGATGCATTTCAAATTGCATCGTGCGGTAAGGTAAGAGGACCGACCGTCCGATGGATCTGGTGCGGATCCTTTTTATGCCTAGGTAGATGGGTAGAGTTCGGCCCGGGTACATGCCGTGGTTGTAGGTATACTGTAAGCCACTGTAACGACTTGATGACTTGTGATCCCTTAGGGCTGAAGATCATCAAAAAGTTGTTACCGCAACCGGGATTCGGAGAACAAATACGTACGGTGGTAATCGATCCAACTAGGGCACGGAATTCGATTTCAACCGCCTTGTAACTCTGAGTCTCTAATGTACCTTAGAGAAGGGAAACATTGAAGCTCCTGAATCCATATGGCTTGTTCGTCCCACCAACCTAAGCTGACCCCATGCTCCATTATTGCGGGACATATGTCTAAGCATTCGTACCTGTTGGACGCAAAAATGTTTATATGCGGTGATACCCATATACAAAAAAAAAAAAAAATATCAACACATTTGAGATGGCATCGCTCGGGCGGCGTTAAATCACAAAACCCGATACGCCAGGTAACAAAAATTTAAACTAGATAATTTCATCTTTCATTCCCGTCATAAACCCATGCAAGGTGAAGTCAATTATGAAAGTACCAAACTTATTTTGCATTAGTTAGTTCCTTTCGCTCGTCCCTGTGGAAGACTATGGACGAAGCGAAGCTTGCGGAGAATGAACGGAGGACGAAATGCCACGCTGAATGCCACGCCGCCCACGCGAGGCCTTGCTACTTCAAGGAGAAAACTTGCCCCTCGTGACACGGGGCAGGCAGGGCTAGACAGGGCTGCATCGATCCTATGGGGATCATGATGCAGGGTTGGTGCTTTGGGTGCTTTGAGTGCCGGTCTGACGCATCTCTCATTTCTCATTTTTGTAAGTGAGGGATGAGGGACTTATTCCCCTTGCCATTCTCTGTTAGTAATGGTATAATTGAGTCAATTTCGGGACGTCTCGATTAGGGTAACCTCGTGCCATATTTTGAAAGAAGGGTCCAGAAAAGGGTGTGTCTCAAACTTTTTGTTATTGCTTAATTGCTCTAGATTAGAAGCGCTTCTGACCCTTGGTATGGTAGCATTTTTTTTTCTTCTTCGGCCAGAGGCGTTCGGAGAGCGAAGTTTGACCCGCCAAGTCGCGGCCGAGCTCCGATCGATTGGACCCGCTAAGGCACGAGTTCTTGTGATCTATTTTTTGGAGTTTTCTATTGTGCCCTAACAAACTGAAAGATTTGACACCAATTTGATTGACTCGTTAATGGCGTGTATTTTTCTTGTCGATCTCCTTGCCCCCAGTCACCCCTTTCTACCGTATGTACTTTATCCAGATTCTCGGGTTCAATTTTCATAATTTTATGCACACACTTTCCTCCACACCATCATTCATCCACGTGTATGCATGATTCATATGATCCGGAGTTTAGCGAAGTATTCCTAGGTAGCTCAGGTTGAATCAGATTTGAATCATCGGTTTTTCGGTATCGTTTTCAACTAATCCCAATACTCGGATTCGGGCCAATGCACGAAATAAATCGGAGCCGATACGGCATTTCCTAGGTAGTTATACGTGTAGAGAGACTTTAATAGGAAAATATCATTGTGGATCCTAGTGACGATCATGTCTTCCATTCTCCACCTATTCCTGTTTAGCCAATGAGACTCTACCAGCATTCCTCTTCTAGAATACGCTGAAAGTTTACAACCAGTGGCACAGCTAGCCACTGAGTGGCTTTAGTCCCCCACTTGACTTTTGAATTGAAGCTCTTATTAATTAGTACCATTAACCAAAAACGGAATATCCTCCCAAGCTTTCCCTTTGCATTTCTACCGTAGTCCCTGTGTGGATCTCGGCTTTTGCATACATAGTACAAAGATTACTGTATCATGTGCGACCAGAAACAATATATCTCAACTAATGAAGTGATGAGATCATCATCGTTTCATGCCATCGGGTTTGTTTTAGCAAGGGCTTCCGTTGCAGGTATCATGAATTCGCGATACGACAAGGGCACAGAACCCTGAAGCTAGCTGGAGGGTGGCTCCGCTGATAATAAACAACAACTCAACGTCATGAACGAACCCATTAGAAGGTAATTTGCACAAAACACGGAAAGATTTCGACTCCGGATTTCCATAGACCTTTCCTTCGGGAGCACGCTAAATGGGAGGAGCCTCGCAGCTGTTCCACATAGGATCTACTATGTAACCTAGGTATGTACAGGTTACCGCTTGTTGTCTGCATCAATAATCGCCTAAGCACGCCAAGCTCTTGTCTAGCTCTATCCTGGTTGCCCAGCAGAAGAAAAAAAAAAGGGAGGAAGAATTTAAAAAAGAAAAATCATCGACAAAATTGGCGAATACTGAAAGAGATGAGGATGTAAATTCATGTCATCATCATTATGATGCTTTCGTACGAGATACACCATAGATTAGATCATGACAATTTTCAGTTGCCATTAGCGTGTTTGAACAGAGCCGCAGTAGTTCGACAAAGCTACGAGTTACATGAACTAGTGCAATTATCTAGTAATACATCAGGTAGGCTACCAATTACGGGACAAATATCTCCCACTTTTCAAGATATGGCATTGGATTTTCATAGGTAACAATCAATTGGCCATATGGGAGCTTGGAAATTTGAAATGTGAATTTATGGAGCCAAGTACATCACTTCTACCCGGCATCGGGATCTTGACCCAACTTCTCACGAGACAGAAAAAAAAAAATCGAAACTGCAACTCTGATCGAAGAGAATTGTGGGCTTGACTCGACGAGACATTTTGGAACCCAATCTTGTCTTTATGCATCTTTGAATTCAGCAAGTGGCCGTTGGGAAGATATTCGAGTCTTACACGTACTACACAGTCTCCCTTGCCTGTATACGTGGAATTTGGCTTTACAAAGAAACTCGGAGTTAACGGTCTAACAACTCCAGGTACAACATGGACGGACGCAACGTTAATGAGAAAGCTCATTAATACCATAAGTACATTTATTTAGTGATTGGAGCGAATAGAATATGTTGCATTCCGCTATGCAAGCTTGTGCAAACTTCAGGAAGCATGTGGCCCGATTCGACCATAAACCCAGCCAGCAGGGTTCAGCCAGGATTATGCTGAGCATGCATAACTAGCTAAGATCATTAGCATAACTCCGAATTTGTTTACTAACGTTAGCCCTGTTCTGGTTGTACTCCAGGCACGGGCTTACTGAGCCACCTCTATGGTCGGTCACTTTTCGCGACTTAAGACTCCGATCGTGATGTAGACTGATGTATCTACTTGTCACTCTGACCGGCCTGATCCTTCGCCAAATGTCACTTATCACTGGGCAGCCCCTTGTAGTTTATGTAGCCCATAGTGGAACGGCATCGTAAGGGCACCGCCCAAAATGACATTACGAAGACATTGCAAATAATAGGACTCAGTCAACTGGAATACGGTATAAGATAAGAGTACCTTCGCTCTTGAGCTTTGGTCGACTTGTACGACCTTCCTATATCTCTACCCTCTCGAACCACGACATTGTCTCCGTTAAACCGATAGCTCGGGTGATGAGGTCACAGCTATACGACATTAATACTGTGCAGCATCTCGGTTCTTTGTTCATACTCAAGGATATTAACTAGACCTAAGGTACCCAGCAGACAGCAGACAGACCTCGCGGGGCTCGCCTCAACACACACACGTCTTCGATTTTATAACGACTTCGATACGTGGTAGTAAGCTACAGAGGATATATACATACATCATCCTGACTCAAGGAACCTTGCAATTCCTCTAGGGGTGTAACATATTGAATGGGTTCCAGGTTCCATCAAAGACTTACAGTTACCAAAATCGACCAGTCAGCAAGTCGCTACCCAGCCTAGCCCGCACTTTCGGACATAAAGCGCGGCCGATTTAAAGGCCATCCCTGGTCGTTTTAGTTTAGGCCGCTCAGTTTCCAGAATAAAGTTACCGGATCTAAACGGGCAACATCACATAATCGTCACGCCCTTAAAGCTCGGTTCACTTGTTGCATTATTAATCCCGGTTGAGAGTCACATTTCATCCATTGAATTCCTCAAATACTCTTTTCTCTTTTCCCTTTCCCATTGCCTAATTTATATTTACTCTTGGTCCCGGATTTTTGTTTCAGATCCCACAATTAGACTTCTGTAGGACTTCCATCACAGGATCTTAGTTCACTTACACACACTTATACATCTACATCGTGGAACATCTTGGCCTGGTACCACCTAAGTGTCTCCCATACTGGTCGGAACTTTCAAAATGGATAGTGGGATGCCAACGCCTCCGGTTGAGGACAATATGAAGGCAACAACGTCGTCGAGGAGGAGTACAGCTTCCAGTACCAAATCAGTCAAGCCGATACATAGAGGTGGCAAGCGAGCCTCTAATCACATCTCACATTCCCCTACTCATGATCATCCACCACCCCTCTCACCACACGCTATCGACAACAGACATAAGCGAGTCTGGAAAGCATGTGAGAGATGTAGAATGAAAAAGACCAAGGTAAGTGACTAGCTATGAAGCCAAGGCCTTGTCGTCACTAACGCGGCTTCATAGTGTGATGGAGAGTTCCCGTGTAAGAGGTGTAAAGACGATGGCCTGGTATGCACAGCAGGTACAAGAAAGAAGACGGAATACAAGCAATTGCCCAGAGGGTAAAAGAACCTATCCCCCTAATTGGGTGTTGCCACGGGGCTAACAGGGTACTAGATACGCCGAGGTCTTGGAAAACACGCAATTCGCTCTAATTGCTACCGTTCACAAGCTATATGCCATGGTCAGAAATGGGCAGTCATGGGACCTAGGAGAGCCGGAGCTCAATGATAGAGGCCAACCTGTCATTCATAATATCGCGACGAAGCTCGGCTGCATACGACCCAATGCGGACGCCGACCTCCCACCTCACTCTGTCTTCCCTGAAGACGAGGCAGGCCTAGCGAAGCTAGCAGCTGAGTTGGACGTTCAACAAAAAGAAAGGGAAAGGGAGACACATACAACTGAGCACCGATCAGAGACGGAGTCGAATTGCACGAGAACAGACCGTGCAAGCTCTTCCGAGCTTGACCATTCAGATTTCGAGCAAGACTATAGGAAGGTAATATTGGGTGGACAGAACTTGCAGACTATGTCACCACAGAGCTTTACGTCATACGACTTGGATACGAAGACTATGCAGACCGAGCTCGATTCCTCGAGGGGTCTCTTCGCCGTCCAATCGCCTTCGGCTCCGACATCTTATCCATCGTGGAACATGAGCAGGCCCAGCTCCATGGACCTATCACCTCAGTTCATGCAGGGGATGGATATGGATATGGCAGAGATAATGCTGAGCCAAGGGCTCGTCGAATCCGAATTTGGCACGATCAAGCCTCATATGATACAATGTCCGAACCCCGAAGTCATGCTCGGCGTCGGAGACCCAATGATATATTCCGGGTACAACATGGAATCATTACGATCGTAACGAGGTATAGAAAGGTGTTTCACGAATTCAACCTGAGGCAATGGGAGGGGAGGGAAGGAAATCTGCAATTCTATTCAACACTTTTCACATAATTGCACGGCGTTCACCGGTTTTGGCTGGACGGAAACATTGCGCACCCTAGCTCTTGAAGGAAAACGAAAAGGCTGGGGGAACAAGCGGTCGAATTCCACGCTATAGACGGAACTTGGGTGGTCGGAGGTATCTCGACCACCGCTGTATTACCAATTGCGGTAGAAGGAATGCATGCTGCGGCGTTGGCGGGTTATTTCCAGCGTTATGTCCATAACTCATAACTCCATGCCCCTCATTGATGTTACATACTGAGGGGCGTTTTCCTCTGTCGTGGTTCGCTTCGGACCGCGGCGAGCAACGAATACTATTAACAATGGGACTATACCTATTAATGATTGTTAACTTACGTTCTTTAGTCTAATCGTGCTGTGCATCGAGCCATCGGACATCCATTTGGCTAAAGTGGCTTTTTGTCATGTTGATTTCATATGCTGAAAAAGTGTCCGAAGTACGAGGAAATCCCTCTGGTTTCAGGCCTATTTGGATACGCCATTGCTCATTCTCGTTAATGCTTACTGCTTACAGGTAGGCTCTTCGTTTATCTGCAGTGCTTGCATACTAGCAGGGATTCAGTTGCGGCGTGCTCCCCCCGGTGCCCTATCAATAAAACGAATAATACATGATGAAGAATCTGGGGATGGCTGATGTCAAAGCCGAGAAGAGCATCAGATTCCCTAAGCCCTACCAACATAAGATCGCATATCAACCTATTGATTTCGAGGTCGGCGTCAAGTAAAAGCCGCCCCGCCACCTTACTTACGTACGGCTTGCTCACCTCAACTCCCGGAAGTGCCTCAATTAGGATATCAGTCGTCACGATCAATTCCAATTCCTGTTCAAGCAATAAGTTTACGGGCGAGTCTACGTAAGCACAACACCGACGAGTTAGTTACACACGCAGCCTGGTTCCCCGATGCCCCCCCCCTTGTTGCCCTGAGTAAAATAATGCTTCGTAGTAACAGGTAACGATGGAGACCTAAGAACTTCGCCACGATACCGCAAATTAACTACCATGGCAACTTTACTTTGCACGTTTCAACAAGCATCTTGGCAGGCGACCAATCTCATCGTATTTCACGTATTCGTTTTCTCTTATTCCCCCCTTTTAATGGCCAAATATCTTTCCGCGCGTGTGGTCGTACACGGCATTCGCATACCATCCGACCATCCTTGTAATATGAATCCATTGGATATTATCAGATGGGCATGACCTAAACAAGAACACCTAACACAGCCCGCCCTACGCGCCCGCACCACGCAAGACGAACCAGAGGGATTGGACTGGTGGGTAGCTAAGAAGCTAGAAGCTTAGAAGCTTGGGAGCTAAGCTGTACCGTCACAGCGGCACCGTAATATTCGTCATCATCTTTCTTACCCTGATCCTTCCCTCAACCATCAGGAACTATGCATCTCTATCCTAATAAAAGCAGGGGTTCGTCGCACCGATGAAAATAGGGAAGAAGGGGTGGTTAAACAACACCCACGTGGGATACACACAAGCCATGCACAAACAATTGAGTCGGTCAGGAACGGCGGCCGACGATGGAAGGACAAAACGCTCCGGCGCAATTGTTTCTTGTTGGATGCCTTCGGCTTCGGGGTCCGAGGGCGAGCGGAAAGCGGGATTCAGAAATGCCCCGATCCCGCTGAGATTATTACTGGAGTGCTCTCAATTCCCACGTTTTGGTAGCCAAGAAGTTTCCAAGAGGCTTTGTTAATAATCTACTCAATGCCAAGTCTGCCAAATAATCACTAGTAAGGGAAATGCCTGTGCCTGATTCTGGGCTGAACCCAACGTTGCAGTCATCAGTTTGCGATTATGATAATATCAATTGATCTTATTCAAGATTATACGGGTACCTAACGTATGTACAGTTACTCTCAATTGATCGGGCGTGAATGCCCAAACGTAACTGTTCAACACCGAGATCATAGTAATCTCGGGTGGTTAGCCAAGCTTCGGCCCCGAACTGCCAGTTTTGATGCATCTCCAGTTTCAATCACGGCGTTCATTAACCCCCGAGGTAAAAAAGGGATCTAAGATCCAAATCTCGCATCCAGGGACACGCTTAAGGAGTAACTGTCTTATTAGACCGTCTCCTACACCATGCAAAGACTCATTGAATTGTGCAGGACGGCGAGCTCGCCGCCCATAATACCTCTTAACCTAAGATGTGAACATTACTCGTAGGTTGCCATCGTATATGGAGCTCGCGATTCTCGCTCTCGCGTTTTTATGCGCGAGTTATTTTTTTATGCCGGCACTACGCTCGTGGCTCCCTATAAACCCCTTACATCGATCGCATACTATAACGACCACATATTAGAAGTATCCGACCATGTGCAATACCCCATATTAATATATTGATTCGATCCACCATAAGAGCTAGATATCCTACATAGCAAAGCGTTGTCAGGTAAGGTAATGTGCTAAATTGGCTGACAGGGAGGCACTAACACCCAACGTCAATATCAAAGCGCAATGCTTAAATCCGATCATGATCTGACAGATCCTGGATTCATATTAGCCATCGCATACCCCTTGCGACGAATCTGACTGACATGGCACTAGAGAGAACATAGCCCTGAGAATTCCAAATTATCTAATCCACTTTATCCCGTCCAATTCATGATGATTCATCAAAGCCAAGCCAGGCCAGCTGGAACCGTCCACGGCTTTCTCACCCCGCCCAGCGGAGCCGGTGCGGACGAACCCATTCCCCGTTTATGAAACGGTATCTATTTCGTGATAGCGCTACGGAGCTGCTTCCGCCACGTTACCGACTCGTTCTTGTATGCTCGAGTACTAGTGGAGTATGCATAGACTTACATAGAATCGTTAGCGGACGGGTTCCGTTCCATGTGGGTAAGGTGAACAACCAGTGCATAGGACATGAATAATGACCTTTCATAACTCGGCAAGGTCGATACAGTAGTCAAAATAATCCCTGACTAATAAACAACGGAGTTGAGCAATCACGTCGATCTAGACTGGGATGTAGGGATTCCCAGATAGACCTTAGTCCATCTTACCTAAGGGCGTACTAATGCTTATCATTCTAATGCCAACCCCATCACGTACTCGGCGCACATACTTTGATAATGATGATTAATTCCCACTTGCGGCAGAAATGCCGCCTCGGTCAGTAACGGACGGACGGCCCATTTGTCAACCTCTAGAACTCTTTAGACTCGTGGATTAATAACATCCGCCGGTCTACAGTTCATATGAGAATACCCCAGACCATGTATGCGTTTATGTAGGTAGGTATGCGTTTTAATAATCCCCAGATTAAAACCCGCTCACCGCATCGATGCCCATGCCCACCGAACACTGGCGTGCTTCCCCGTGGACAGGGATCGATGACACGGTCTCTCTCGTGCATGTGAATTTCTCCTCCCCCAACGTTCAACGTCAACGCAATCGCCGCGGGCTGCGGGCTATGCATATATGTAGGACTTTCAGGGCGAGCGCCTAGGTTCCCCGACATTACCCAAGGCTCCTCGGCGAGTCTAGGTCTGTAGGTAGGTAGGTAGGTAAAACATCTGAATACAAATCATTTGTGGAGCCCGGTGCCGAGGCGCAACGGCATAACCCGCTGAGCACGGTGATGCTGCAAGGTGCGTCTAAAGGCCGAATACATATTGCTACCGCGATGTTCATCTAAGTACCTCAGCTGTAACTGCCGTGGGGGGGGGGGGACAAGTACCTTGGGTGAGAAGTAGGTGATAGGTACCGTAGGCAGGTTGTGCCTCAGCCCTATGGCAGTGTATAATATCTCAATTTTCGATCGAGGGATTCGCAATACATGCGGCGTTGCGCCCCTGGTAACCCCTATCTCCGGCAAGGGGTACGCGGGACGTGACTAATCCGGGGCCAAGGACTCTAGGGATAGTTGATGAATAGTCGGTCCATTATACCTACCTTGCAGTATCATATTACAGCTCAGTGTAAGGATATAGCTTGTAACTCACAGATTATGTATATGTGGCGGAGTGAGCCGTAAGAATTATATAAGATTATGCTTCGTGTATAGGTAGTATTTGTCATGCTCTTCACGGAACTAACCATAACCCCGGAAATAATCTATGATAGGCTCACAGATATCTGTATACTAACTGGTTTGAGAGAGCTCCTATTCAAAAATTCATTTCAAATGTTCTAGATGAATTAACCGACGGCGAAGAGTGGGTGGTCAGATTTGAACAGTCTTTTAGCGATATCCTACCTGTGTATACATTGTCTCAAAGTCAGAGTATATGGTGATGAAATCGTCGAAAGGAGATGTTTGGCGAGTCTTGTTAGTTACCTAGGTAAGTTTCTAGGGGTAAATAACCCGAGACATACACTTACCCAACATCTTGATACATTCTCTAGAATAATATTATGCAGAATGAACGGACTATGTATGATTATAATTCCATTAGCACTTGTAATTTCTTTAATACGATGTCACATTGCAGTTGTCATGGTGATGCCTGCTCGGATGTTGCAGGTGGTGTCTGGTAGTTGAAGCAAAAGCGAAGCTGCGTCCTACTATACTTACCGCCGTGGCAAAATATGCATGAAGCACCCCTAATTCTACAATAGAGTAATTGTAATATCAATTACATAATTTCGAGGCAGTTGAGGAATAGGTATCAGTACTGACCAACCTAAAAGTACACTTCGACAATTGATAACTCATACGAGAATGATTGGATCATCAGTTAATAGTAAGCCTTCTTGCTCTATACAATAGTGGTATTTGGTACCATTATAATATACTAGCTGAGGGGGGTAGTTTAGTTGTTTTGTGGGCGAGACATTCAGAGGTTCTACGTCTCTACTCTTAACACGAGGCCTCCATGTGCAGACAGAAATAGTACGACGCTTACTTCAGTCAACTTCACTTGACGGACCGTATTCGATCCACAGATAGGGATTGAGAGACACCGGTGATTAATCATCAGTCAAGAAAACTTGATATTAAATTGAAATCTCATTATTTTCGTGTCTTGGTCACATATAATTTAATCGTCTACCACATATCAAGACAGATCATTAGCGAACTAATATCCGTAATGAAGCTCCGTCAACCTCACGAGACAAGCGCTCGCTAAAGCGGTAGTTTTGAGAAGGCATGTCTTGAATAGAGCTATCTTATTGAAGCGTTGTCCTGCATGTGAAGTATTCATGTTGTGCTCACTTGACACAAACGGTAGTGCAGAGTGCGTCTAGTTTATGTTACATAGTTGGGTTTCTGGGGATCCAGCTGAAAATTGAGGCTCGGCATGGCGATGGTGTCGTACGAGAGTATATACCTGTGTCTAACAATTCCTTGATTGAAAATCTCCTTGTCCTTGTGCGAAGATTTCATGAAGTTCAGAGGGCCCCTGAGTATGATGGTAGATGAACTTATATAATGGAGGATTCTCACCAGAAAGGAGTACTCGCAATCCCCATGTACAAATCGACTCATTCCCTTATTGCACCTTAAGCACACTTACTTACATACTTTACACTCATTCTACACTCTTTCTCTGAAGATGTCTGCTTTTAAGTCAAACCAGCTAGCTAGCTGGATTGTCTTCCTGTTCATACTTGCCGTTCACGCACAATCTGGTTGCAAACATGATGAGTACGTTTCCGACATTAAGGAAGACTAGTAGTAAACTCGAGTACTGATCAGCTTATAGCTGCTATAATGCACTTTTCCCTTGCGAGTCGCCGCTCGCTCTTGCGGAGGCTCTGAACTATTGCTCGACTGTAGGACACTACGGCGCAACAAACTATCCGGCGCAGGCAACGGCTGCGGTGAGTTTATACCGTCCTAACCTCATGACTGCTCGTTGTCCCTTAAATGTCGTGACATGAATCACCTGGGGGACTGTAAACCACGCTGTTTTGGGTCTTCATAGGGTAGGAGTTACTAACATTGAATCTTATAGTGTGGTAATACCAACAAGGTATCCTATATGTCTGCCTGTGCGTGCGGTGTTGCTTGTCCTTCTCTTGCATCCACCGCGTCTTCTGCGAGCACCATATCAATTCCAACTACGCTCACTACTTCGATCACTACTTCGACCACACAACCTGGAGGTAATGCTCAAACGACATCAGGTCCTCTCATACCGGCTACATCGATGAATAGCGCCTCGGATATATCCAACTCGACGGTGTCAGGTACCTCGGGATCTGGGTCGCCGATTTCGCTAATTTCGTCTTCATCGACTGCTGTTACACCAAGTAGTGGCGGAGACTCCTTATCAGGAGACCCAGGGTCGAGCACACAAACGACAGCTTCGATTCCAGATTCATCACTTAGCGTTTCACTTACAGCATCTTCTTCGACAATAATAGCCACAGCCTCCACGATTTCGGCTTCTAGTGATCCTAGTTCAGTTTCTTTGAATGGTTCCATCACTTTGACGAGCACAACCTCTGGGCTGCCAGGGGCACAGTCCTCATTTCTGCTGTCGACGTCTATTTCTAATAGCTCCGCTTCGTCTACCGTTTCATCGGACCCCACGCTCAGCAGCTCGGCGCGTTGGACGAATACAACATGTACTTCGGAAACGATGTCAACCAGCTCGGTTGACCCCAGCGCACAGTCGCTAACATGTACATCTGGACTGGGGGATCCGGTATCTGCTAATTTGACCACGTCTCTTCAGCCATTATCAACCCCCTTGGATTCACCATTTGATTCGACTTCCACCGGACCCAACAGTGAAACTGGGATTCACTCAAGCGAGACGACGTGTACCTCAACGTCTACTGAGGATCCAATACCGGATCCCACGTCGTGGATCAGCGGGTCTTACCATTACTTTAACACGACGACTCTTAGCCTTGCTCCGTTTTCCACCGGAGGTGTTCCATCCGCTCAAGCCTCGAGTGGTTGGTTACCGCTATCGCCTAACAGTACTTCGAGCTCGCTCTCGGCATGGACTTCTACGTTGGCGACAGTTAGCGCAAGCCCCACCTGTACAACGACATCCAGCGATATTGGTGCGATCGAAAACGGGGACTTTGAGGCTGGTCTTTCGCCATGGAGCATTGATTTGGTTGATATCATGTCGACGAGCTACAGCGTGGCAACCCCAGGCGCCAATGGATCTTGTGGTGCCTTCCACGTCTCGATGAAGCGCAATACGCAAACGGACGATCTGCGGTCGAACCTAAGACTCGTAAGTCCGTTGATTGCGCTGCCGCCTCCGGGATCACATTGGATGGTGTCGTTTTGGATCCGTTTTGGCGATCGAGGCAGTAGCTCATATCTAAATCTGTTCGCTAATCAGGCTGTTGCGCATCGCGTGGACGCCGCTGACACAGGACCGGGGAACTGGACTAGGGTTGAGTTCCCGTACGTGCTGAATGACGACGACCGCATGCTCCAGTTTGTATTCTCGTTTGTTCTGGGTGATGCTACGAGTAATGAGGTTTGGATCGATAAGGTCGCCTTGGAAGTTACTGCTGAGACCACTTCGACGTCAGCCGGGCCGGTGCTGGCTGTTAAGACTTCGAAGCCCCTTCCGAAGGCTCCGAAGGGTTCCTGGTTCTAAGTGCCCACAGTAGTCTTATCCCAACATGGAGTTGTACACTACATTCGAATATATTATTGTATTATGTAGACCATATTTAGAATAGAATAAGACGTCATGCCGCCTTAAGAAACCCATTTTAACAAAAGTCTTATTCTCGGTTACCACTTTGTCAATACATGTATGCGACTCACATTCATGACCAAGGTGTTGAATAGAAGAAGATAAGAAGTACCCAAAGACCCAGATAACCGACCGAGTGGAGCATTTCTCGGGTGCGGCTTGTTGCGATAAGGACCGTGCACGAGTCATATCCGGTTTACCCCACATAGCTATCTGTACGTACCTACCCACCTATCCACTTGCATCACTGCTTATTCACGACATCCACCCATTTAGAGTTTGCGAGTTTAAACTCTCTAAGGTTCCATGGTAACAAACGCACCAAGGCAACCCAAGGCAGACCCGGGCAATCCTAGATGCCTAGCGGCTGAAGAATTGATGGTGGGGCGATTCGGGTCATATCCCACCTTCTTGTAGCTTTATCCGTCATTTCCCTCATGTCCTCCATTTTCTTCCGTCTCATGACATCTCCCTTGCCTTTCTTGAATCCCTTGTGAGACATACCGAGTCCTATCAACTGCATTGCCGCCTGCGGGACGAGCCGCCAGGAGCCCACTAGGCTGACAACACCACCAACACAGCTCTATTGTTTTGCGACTCGTAGGTAATGTAAGCTCGTCCGAGTCGGTTACTCCTATGGACTAAAAGGCAGAAGCATTACTATACCATCACCTGTCATTCGGGAGAATTTGGTCATATAAACTGTTGCATTCGCCGCTTACGTCTTACCTATCTTCGCAGTATTTTCTGCCAAAGACCCAGAATTAAGGTCTCGCCTGATTTTGTTCTAGCCAACTTCGACAAGATGATGTCAGCACAGCTCCAGCAGCCTCCTAAGGCTGGAGCTCAGATAGCGCCGGAGAGCAGTCCGAGTAACACAACTGCTCCTTCCGGAGCAGAACAACCAAAAATTGCCGAAGCCGAGCCACTCAGAAACCGTGCCGGAGACAGCAAGAGCCCCTTCGTGCGGGCACATTCGGACAGCTTGGTAGCTTGGCAACTCTTGGATGATGATGCGGTTGGCCGAGCTAAGAGGGAGAACAAGCTAATATTCCTCAGCATCGGTTTCTTAGCTTCCCATTGTAAGCAGTCAAACCATACCCAGGTACTCTTATGATTCGGAAATGCTGACATACACTTGTAGACTGCCATCTGACGAGACAAGAGTCTTTCTCCAATCCCAAAGTCGCATCTCTACTCAACGAGAATTTTATACCTGTCATAATCGATCGCGAGGAACGTCCTGATCTTGACAACATTTACATGAGCTACAACCAATCTTTGAGTGGGAGCGGAGGTTGGCCATTAAATGTCTTCCTCACTCCAGAGCTGGAACCCGTGTTCAGTGGAACTTATTGGGCAGCCCCTGGTGTTCAGGACGATGTTGCGACGCAGAATGACGGGGTAGAGAAGCCTCTTGATTGGCTTATCGTTATTAGGAAAGTCCTGGCCTCGTGGCAAGATGAAGAAGCTCGCGTTCGTGAAGAGGCCAAGAAGATGGTAGTCGAGTTGAGTCATATCTCGGCAGAGGGCACTCTAAACCACCAGGGATATGATTTCTTGAAGTCTCCCACACCGGATACTCAGGCAGAAACAACGACGTTGAGTGTTGATTATTTTAGTGAAGTTTACGGCGAGGTCGATTTAGACCAGATCGAAGAAGCATACGAGAGGATTACGAAGACTTTCGACCCTATGTTCGGCGGTTTCGGAACACGAGATAAGTTCTTGACTCCTGCGAAGCTGTCGCTGCTTCTAAGGGCAACCCGATTCCCGAAGGTTGTTCAAGACGTAGTTGGAACGAACGATTGTACTTACATTAGTGGCATGGGCTTGCATACTTTACGACGGATTGTAAATGGTGCCGTTCACGAGCATATAGGTGGTGGCTTTCACCGATACTCTATCACGAGGGATTGGTCGTTACCAGCTTTCGAGAAGATGCTAATAGACAATGTTCTACTCTTGGGACTTTTCTTAGATGCTTGGCTTCTTTCTGGAGGTACCAAGGATAGCGAATTTGCTGACGTGGTAACTGAGGTTGCCGACTACGTCACTAGTGAAAAACTGCTATCGCCAAATGGTGGCTTTTTCACTAGTGAGGCAGCAGACTCGTATACCCGAAAGGGTGACAAAGTCATGCAGAATGGCGCATACTACTTATGGACGAGAAAGGAGTTTGATGCTGTTGTCGGCGATGAGCAGGACAGTGAAATTGCCGCAGCCTATTGGAACGTACAGGAGCATGGTAATGTTGACCGTGAATATGATCCTCACGACGAATTTCTTAATCAGAACGTTCCCCATGTCGTTAAGAACTCTACGAGACTAAGCAACCAGCTCGGAATTCCAGAGGACGAGGTAAAGCAACGGATCAAAGTCGCAAAGGAGAAGCTACGCGCGTATCGAGAAAAGGAACGCATTCATCCAGAAGTCGACACTAAAATTGTCACTTCATACAACGGCATGGCTATTGCTACGCTGGCGCGAACAGCTTCAGCCCTACTCCATACCGGCACTGCTGAGTCCGAACGAGGGAGGAAGTACTTGAAGATAGCGGAGAGTACAGCTCTATTTATTAAGAAGGAATTGTGGGATGATGATAAGAAAGTTCTCTATCGAGTCTACTCCGGCGGTCGCACCGACATCGAGGCGTTTGCCGAGGACTATGCCTATCTAATCGAGGGGCTGATTGAACTTTATGAGGCGACCGCCGTAGAGTCATGGCTTGAATGGGCGGATGAATTACAGACGCTCCAGATTAAACTGTTCTACGACAATCCTACGCTTACACCTACGTTGGCTAACGCTAGATGCGGAGCCTTCTACTCCACGGTTCTAGGTGCGCCGTACACGCTGCTTCGCATCAAGGACGGCATGGACACCTCGCAACCGTCTGTCAATGCGGTATCCGTATCCAACTTGTTTAGGCTAGGCGGGCTGTTGGAGGACAATAAATATACGTATTTGGCAAAGGAGAGCGTAAATGCCTTTGGCGTCGAGATGCTGGAGCACCCTAACCTCTTCCCCGGTCTATTATGTGGGATCATCCCCTGGAAATTGGGGGGGACACATTGGATCGCTGTTTCACAAGATCCCACGTCACCAGATTTGGTGGCGTTCCACAAGGCGCCTCGTGCTGCTTTGTTCACGCTTCGCTATCACACCCCATCGCGGCCGGATTCTTGGCTGACTAAGCGAGATCGGAGAGCTACTTCATTACCGCAGGAACATGGGCTCTATAGGAGATCTTCAGGTGGGACATACCACAAGCTAGAGGGCCACGAATTAAGTCAGGTTGACCTGTCCTATCCATCAACCCCTCGCACCTAGAGGTTTCCGTTGGGCGGTGGATACACAATTGAGGTTAGCCAGGAGGAGTTCCGACCATCGAGTTCCTCGCGTCGCGGTCTGAAGAGATTCCTGATGATCCTACCTTTGAGCGCCATACTCTGCCAACTGCTCTGCCGTCGATTTTGAAGGCAAGTAAGGATACCTGACCCTGGAAATAGCAGTAGAGCTCGAGGGAAGAGCCATGGAAAACCAATATGATCCATACAGCTAAGCCAAGGCCGGCGGGTTCGCAGAGTATGGATATATAGGGCATCGGCGCACGTATTTTCGAGAAAAGCATCCATTCTTGATTATATTTCTCGTGAAGCACGCGTATGAAGACGAAAATGAATGATAATTGCATGAAGTGACGGCATTTCAGGTCCCACCTTTTTATACAGGGGGTTTGGACGGATTGAGGTTGATACCAGAAAGGGGGGGAGGGGCGTCCAGGTATGGTACACGGTCAGGGGCATGTATATGTGTGTCATTTTTCTGCATTGCTTGGCGACTGCGATTGCATAGGTACTTAGGTAGATGCATTGCAAATGAATGACTTCCAGGTTGATTTTTTTTTTCAAGTTGGGACGCTGGCTCTGCTATGTATAAGGTACTTAT
Source organism: Hypoxylon sp. CO27-5 (assembly GCA_002120305.1). NCBI lineage: Eukaryota > Fungi > Ascomycota > Sordariomycetes > Xylariales > Hypoxylaceae > Hypoxylon > Hypoxylon sp. CO27-5. The sequence goes on along the minus strand of KZ112424.1, from coordinate 449,441 downwards.
CTGGGCACCAACGTAAGCTGGTTTGAGATGGAGAGATATCGGCCTTGGCTTAGATTGATGGTGGGTTACAAGCAACCAACAAGACTGAAGTGACTTACGCGGGCGAGGAGTCGTCTTAACCAATAGTGTCGTTAACATGTTTTCTCTGCTTTTGAATGGGTAAGGGCTGGGCAGGACACGAAATTGTTCGACTGGATGATAGATGTAGAGCCCTAGTCGAGAATCTGAAGGATACGCCTGGTTTTGAGATGAACGTTCATTAAGAATAAATAAAAGGATATCGTTTTCAAGGAATCGTCTGGATATATTTACTCGGTCGAATCAGTTTTAAGCCAAATATAGGTAGCTAACCGCGGTAGACCACCGAAAGAGCGTGCTTAACACAATCACATAATAATTCTTCGTAAACTCAAGGAAACCGTTATAATTGTCAAGCGAGAATAATTCTCTCCTTTTTCGCTTGGGCTTGTTCCCAGACCTCTGGACAAAGTCTAACCAAAGATATCCGAGTTGTCAAACCGGACTCCGCCCTCAAAATAACCATTACATTTAGACTCGCCCGGTGTACGCACGGTTGTGAGTTGGGCTCGCCTGCAAAGCAATCATCCTGCTTGGATCTCTTATGTGATGATAAAAGCAAGAACTCTCCTTGAAATGTCCAGGAGGGCGAAAATAACCCCGGCTCTGCCCATGTCGAGCCAATAACAGACCCTGTGGGTAGACAGACTTGGGCGTGGATAAGCGGAGTCTTGGGATCCTCGAGTCTAGTCTTGTCTACAACCCGTAGCTCAAGTGTGGCTATCTGACCGGTGAGGTCCAATAGGGCAAAATCGCCCGTCGAAGACCCTTGTTCAGTTTTCTTTTCTGCAATCATGCTCGCTGTAGGTTTTGAATCTGGCGATATTGCTGTATGAGGATACAGGTCAAAGAACTTGGCATTCAGTTCATAGTATATTGGCATATGCCACTCTACCTCCGATATCAGATCGTCCTCGCAAGTCGTCTCGTAGAAAACCCCGCAAGAAACAGAGAGCCATGACCAGGACGGAGATTTCATGAATTCTTCAGGTATTTTAAGCAAACTGCCTTGAGGAGGAACGCATTTAGCGCTTCTGTAGTGAGAATGATGAAGACATCTTTTTCTCCACAGAAGAGCAACATCAAGGAAATCGAGGGGTATTGCCCATATAAATCCTCGAGGGAAATCATCCTTGATTCTGTAGAAAACACCAGTAAACGCCCAGAAAATGTCTGATTCATTGGTGAATTTTCTCTTGGAGAATTCCATAACTTTCTGGCAATACGCCGCCGATGCACAGTGGAAAACTCGCTCAGCATTTAAGGGAGAACAGTTTTCAAAACATGGGTAGACCTTTCTGTCGTTCCAAAACGAAAGGGTTCTACCCGCACTACGTACACCATGATAGGTAAGTTCTTTAAGAGAATCCTCACACCAAGACTCTTCAAGGCATATCCAATGAACTTGATGATTCATGAATATTAATACTCGTGTTGGGACGATTGCTTCTTGGAATGTCCATCCCCGGCTTGACCAGACAGTCTTGTCCAAAGCTTCACGGAGACCCGTTTGGACATTGACTAGGGAGACTCCATTAATGGACTCGGTCCTTTGAAAAGCCCGCTGGGCTGTGTCCCGTACTCCTGGAATACTGTCGTTTACGTTCACCCCAGATGCTGCACAGATAACCAGGATGGCATGTGCGTAAATCCCGGCCATGGTCGGTAGGTGACGCTGCTTGTCGGACGCGTCGTCCTGTAAGATACAGGCTGAGTCAACCCAAAGATACCGTTCTCCGATATCTGCAGTAAACAACATTGCATCGTATATCGTACGAGGAATAATTTTCTCTGTAAGACTACCCGGACTAAGTAAACTGTTCTCAGTCTCGTTGGTTAGGATGTTGTTTGGAACGTGTCCCCAGACGTATGATAATGCAATGTATCTTGAACTCCGTGGCATATGAACAATACATCGATCTTTGACATCGATGAGTCGAATATTTCTGTTGTCTTCCGGTTTAGAGGATTCCGATGCTGCTATGCACTGACTGTGGTTATTCTCACAGTGTCGAAGCCAGTTACGGACCAATTGGGTGTTGACTAAGGATGGCACTCGTCTTCCTCGAGGTTGACATGTATTCGAGGAATCTCGGAATAAATTTTCGATACTGTATAAGTTGTCTCCTCCCGATTCTTCCAGAATTTTCAATTCTGCCAAGGCCGAGCCGTCCCCGTGGCCAGTAATACTGCACGAATTCTGGAGTGTCACCGTGACCGAATGGGCGTGGTGACCATGGTTGTGGGCATTGGGGGTAATATCAGTGTCGTTTTCCGTCCTACACCATCCGAAGAGATGATATCCACGACCAAGAAGTACTAGGTGGTCTCGGATGGTATGTTGGTCTGAGGGTGAGAGACATGCTGCAAGAAGGCGGCATAGGGCACAGTTGGTATTGTCTAGAATATCCCTAGCAGAGAGGTATATTTGATTTGGGACGTTCTCTTGCGCGTTTCTTGAGCAGGGATCGCACTGGAGAAAAGAAAGCAGCGTATTCCAGTTTTGGGCACAGTTGGAACAAAGCTGATCTTGTGGTGCAGACATCGATTCTTGCGAGTATTCACCAGTTAAATACTTCTCAATAGTCATTTTCCTAAACGATCGAGTTTGAAAGTCACATATTTCTAAGTTTAGGCAGCGCTAAGAGATATATGTATCTCACCTCTAGGCTGTAGGCAGCCTAGCAGACAACTCACCGTCTTTCTAGTAAGTTACGCCCGACTGCCCATTAAGGCGTAAGATCGCAGTCTAGTGACTGCTTACTATGTGCGGCTATGCTGAGGCTTAGCTACCGATTCCAGCGTTCTAATGCTGAGTTACCCGAGCGACCAACCGCCAACCGCCTGTCAGAGAGGCCCCTTGATGTATGTCATATATAGAGTAAATTCACAGAGGACGTAGTAAAGCTGCTTCGAACTAGGTGTGATATAGCAGTGATTTATTAACGCTTACCCTTTTACCCTATGTTGAGGGTGCTTTGCACCTGATATATACGTATGTGGAGCGAACTTCCAGTGACGCTATGCCTATCTAGTCCTAGTCCCTATTATCCCCTAACACCTATATAGCCAGCATGAGGCTAAAGTTTAACAGATTGAAGCCCCGGAGTTGTTATAAGAAATCTGTAGAAAGATTTCGATATGGCAAGAGGCAGCCGTAAGCCAGTAGCATGCAATTACGTGTATCAGACTAAATACATGTAGTTGCACTTTGTTGGGTAGTGAGTCAAGCTGGTCTTACCGCGAGGTGAATCACGAATGGTATTACGTTACTGTGGGGAGAAGTTAATAATAAAGAACTTATAGAGAGGATATTCGATAGTGGGTTTGAAGGTAGGTAAACCAGAAATATTATCCCATTTCCTTATCTCTTTCATAGGGGGTAGCTAACATATCGTGAATCTTTCAAACACTTCGTGACGAGCGGCATCACAAAACAATACATCAATCAGATACTTGCATATGGATAACTGAAAGGGTGTATACATATATCTGTGATTATTACTTTGTATACAATAACATTGTGGGACTTTGACAATGATGTTGCTTACTTGCGAGAGGTGTGTTTGCCTCGGGTGGGTAGATGGATACAATTTCCGGCTGCAAATGGCGTATAGAACATAAGAAACTCTTCGATTCTGGGTTTTGCCTTACTCCATGTCGCTACTAACTAGGGAAAGACCTCAAAGCTGAAACCAGGGCCAACTTTGCTTTCTAGCCTATAGTCTTTCTAACAACTATCCATTTATGGATCTTAGGTCAATCCGGCAAGGTCTATCAGAAAAGTAATAAGGCGTTCATACATGCCAGAGGTTTCGCCTGGTATGAGACATGTTGGAATATAGGTGGCTGGTAATTTAGTGGCTAAAAATATATCCCATACCTATAACTTATATAAATATAAACTATAACTTATATATACTTTTAATAAACTTAATCTTTAATATAACTAATATAATATTTATAACTTATGTTTATTTTAATAGGTTATAAGCTTAAAAGCTTATAACTATTAAATAAATTATACTTATATTTTTAAATTATTTTTATAACTAAATATATTAATAATAATATTATCGCAACTTTTACTATATAAATTTAAAAATATAAAGCCTTAATAGTTTATATATTTTATATAATATATTTAAACTTATATTATAACATTAAAACTAATATAATAAAAAATTATTTAACCTTTTTTATAAAAAATTTTAATAATATATATTAAAACTTTTATAAAAATTATCATAGTATTAATATATTAAATATAAAATAATAATATTAAATAGCTTTATTTTTAAAAGGAAATTAATTTATTATAAAAAATATTTAAATTTTAATAGTTTTAAATTATAAATTTATAAAAATTATTAAATATTATATTTAATTTTTTAATTAACTAAATAAACCTTTATAATAATTTTATTATTAAATAATAATAATAATGTAAAATATAATTTATAAAAGAAACTATTAAAAAAGGCAAAGTTTTTTAAATATTTTAATAAAAGAAATTTTCTACATTTAATAAAAAAACTTAAAAATTTTAAAAAAACTAAATTAAAAATTTTTATTAATAAACTTAATACAAAAGATTTATCTTACATTTTTATATTAATTTTATTTAAACTTTTATTATAAAATTTAAAAGATATTTCCTTTATTTTACTTTCTAATAATTTTAAAATTAATTACTTTAGTTTTAAAATTATTATACCTTAAAACTTTTTAAGCCTTTTTAAAACCTTAACACTAAAAAGAAATACCTTTAACTTAAAAAAAGATCCACTATTTAATAACATTTTAATAACTATTATATTATCATTTAAACCTATTATAATTAAACCTATTATAAAACCTATTATTAATTTTAAATTTTAAAAACAACTAATAGTTAAAATCCCATAAAAATTTAAGTTATAAACCACTATTATTTTCCATAATAACCATTAAAACTAAGGTTAATAAAACCACCTTAAATAATATAATCTAATTAAAATCATTTAATAAATAAATTTAATTTAATAAAAAACTTCTAAATTTTTTAAAAATTTAAAAATATAGGAAATATTTATTTAATAAAATTAAAAAAATTAAGTTAAATATAAAATAAAAAAACTTAAAAAACCTTATACCTTTTAAGCTAAGAAAAAAATAACAAGCTTAAAATAACAAAAATAATAAAATTATAAAATACATTCGCTATAAGTTAAAAAAAAACTTAAAAAAGCTAATAAAAAATATAATTACTATTAATAAAATTTAAAAAATATTAAAGAAAAAATATAAACTAAAAAATAGTGTAATATTTTAAAACCTTATTTTTAAATAAAAAAATTCCTTATTAATAACTAAAGATTTAATAATTATATTATTATTAAAACTTTAATTTATATAAGGTAACTTTAAATAATTAAATTTAACTTATGTAATTTTAAAACCATACCTTATTAACAAATTCCTTTTCGCTTTAAGCTTAAATTATAATACATTTCTCACCACATTTTTTTAAATACATAGCATTTTATTAAAAAAAAATAATAATGAAATAATTATTAAGCCTATTATTATAATTAACAATATTATTAAACTTATTTAATAAGAAAAATAAAGTTAAAAGTTTTAAAGTAAAAAAGGAAAACTTGCCTTAACTTTATATATAAATAATTCTAATAAAAATAAATATAAAAGTAATAATTTCACTTATAATTATTATATTTTAAAAGGTTATAAAGTTATTAATTATAAATCCTTTAAATACTTTTAAGCATATTTAAAAAAGTAATTAAAAAGTTAACAAAGTAGTTTTAAAAAATAATTTTAAAAGAAATAAAAGGTTAAAAATAATAAAGAAAATGTTATATTAACTAATCTTTTATATAATTAATAAACTAATAAGGAATTACTAGTTTATATTATAACCTTTATAACCTTTAAAAATATTTTAAATAATTTACCATTTAATTTATTTAAACTTAATATTTTTTCTAAGGTGTTTAAAAAATGTTTACTTAGTATTTTACTTTAAAGCGATATTAAAAGTTTAAATAAAAAAAACATATAGTTATAAGAAATTTTTATTAAATTAGCTAATTTTATATTAAAACCTATATTTAAATATATTTTTAAAAACTTATTTATTAAATTAGCTTTATAAGTTATAAGATTAATGGCCTTGCTTAAACTAAAGGTAAAAAAACTAATAGTAAAACTAAAAAAAATAATAATATTAAATAATAATTATAATTAAATAAGCTATTATAAAAAAAAGCTATTTACTAATTTATGCCTTTATAATAAGTTATTAATCTATGGTATTAATGGAAAAGTTATTACGTTTAAGCTATAAAATATAATTAACTTTAAAGTAATTATTAACGGATAATTTAATTTAATTAAAATTGCTAATATTATTTATTATTTTAACTTAGCTTATAATTTTATCTTAATTTTTTAACTTATTAAAAAAAAAGCTAAGTTTTTATTTCGATAAAATTTAACTTATAAAGTTAAAAGAGAAAAAATATTTTTAATAATAACCTTAATATAATTAGCTTTAATATAGCTTTTTACTTTTACTTTATTTTTAATTTTATACTAAAAGTTTAATATAATAAATTAAGTTACTTTAATAAATAAAATTTATAAAAGTTAATAAAAATATTAATAAGTATAAAGTTATAAAAGAAATATTACTTTTATAACATTTATGTAAAAGGTAAAATATATAAGAAATTATATATTAAAAAATACGTTAAAAAATTTATAACTTAAAGTTATTACACTTAAATAAAGCCGAAATACTTAATAATATAATGGAATATTAAGGAAATATAAAGTGGTTAATTATTGTTTATAATTACTTATATATATTTTAAATATTATTATTAAAATAACTTAAAAATTAGCTAATTATATTAAAAGATTTCTTAGAATAATAAAAAAAACCTAAATAACGTTATTATATAATTATTATTAATTAACTTAAAGGTTATAATAGCTTTAAATTTTAATAATATTATTATTAAAAAGGCATTATTATTTACTATATAACTAAGGGATAATATTAACAATTAAAAGTAATAAAAAATATAATAAAAAAGCTAAAAAATAAAGCTAAAATAATAATTATATAAACTTAAAATAATAATATATTTAACTTATATTAGCTTATTATTATTAAAATAACTATTTATTTAATAAACCACTTTTTTAATAACGCGTTAAATATAACCTTTTATAAAATATAATTTAATAACTTATTAAACCTAGTATATTTAATTATAATAAAAGTTAATAATTATTACTTTTTAAATAAAAAGGCTAACATTTTTAATATTAAAACGATTAATTATAAAATATTAAAATATATAAGAAATAAATCATATAATTATAAAATACTTTAACTAAATAATTATATTATTATTAACATTAATAATATTATTTTTAAAAAAAAACACTTATATATTTTCATAAATAATTTTATAACATTAATATTATAAATTATAGGGAAATTAAAAGGGTAAATGTAAAATTATCACGTTAGGCTTAATGGCTTAAATAACACTATTTAAAGCTTAAATAAAAAATATATTAATTAATAAAAATAACTAATATAGGACTAATTAAAAAAATATATTAAATATAAATAAACCTAGCTATAAATTTTATAAGGTATAAATCTTAGCCATTTTTAATAACTAATTATCCTTAATATTTTCCCTTTAATTAAAGAAATTTTATCCTAATTAATTTAACTAATAATAAGCCTTATAATAGCTTTTTTAAATATTTTAATATGTTTATAATTAGTAACAAGTTTTTTTAATAATAAGGCTTAGTTTAAGATTTATTATAAAATGTTTCTTAAGTTATTTAAGCTTTTTATTATTGCTAATAGTTAATTTAATAACCTTAACTAATAAAGTTATAAGGGTTATAAGTAAGGCTTACTTTCCTTTAATAAATATTACTTAAATTAACTATTAAACTACCTTAAAATCTTTAATTTTACAATTAATGTTTTCGTTTAACTTTTTTATAATTATATTTATAATATGTTAAACTATTTATTTAATAATAATTTAATAATTTGTTAAATAATTCTTAATTATGTTTACTAAGGTTTTATAAATAATAAGGCTATTATCCTTTAACAACTTAAAAATCTTAAAATTATATTTATTTTATAGCAAACCTTTTAACCTTTTAAAATCTTTTTATAAGTTAATAATAACGATAACTAGCTTAAAAGTTAAATTTGCAACCAATCTTTTAAGCTAAGTTAAATTAAAAAGATTTAAATATATTAGCCATTTTACAATTATAAAATTTAAAATATAATAAGTCTTATAATAATAAAATATTAATACTATAGCTTTAATAAATAGCTTAATATTTTTTAAATAACCATTCCTATCGTAATAAGCTTTTATAGCTATGGTTAACGTAGTTTAAATATTATGTATTATTGGATAAAAAGTAAAAGTGCTTTTATAATTAATATTAAAGAACTTATTAATATCTTTAAGTACATTAACTAATAACTTTTTTAAAGTGTTAATAAGTTTAATAGCTATATGTTTAATTATTATTTCTTTTAATATAAGCTTTTTTAAATTCTTATTATTATAAAGGCTATTAAATATTAAATAAGGGATTTTATTTTTAAAACTTTTATAAATAGTAATTATTATTTTCTTATTATTATATTTTATTTCCTATTTAAAACTAACCTTAAAAGATTTTTTAAGGGTTGCCTTTTTAATTAATCTATTAAATTTAATGCTTAGTAATAATTTTTATAAGCGTAAAACCCTTTTAAAAACTATTAAATTAATATTAATAGGATTTTACTAAATCCCTTTAATCTTTTTAATTTATTTAACATTTAAATTGTTTTCTTAGTTTTTTTTAAACTTATTTTATAAGGTATTATTTAATTGCTATAAGGTATTTTTGTTTTAATAAATACTAATATTATCGTTAAAAATAAAGTTATATAGGTTTATTTTCATATCACTTAAAGCTTAATTCTTTTTATTTTTAACAGTTAACTACTTTATATCGTTATTTTATTTTTAAATCTTAATATTTTAAATGTGAATAAGTTTAAAATTTTTTATAAAGTTGTTTTTAACATATAACTTAAAACTTATAAGTTTTAAAGTCATGGTTAACATAAATAAATTAATATATTTTAATTAAATCTCCACGAATATTTTATTATAAAATATAAGTATTAATAATTTTATTATTAACGCTACTATAAACATTTCTTTAAATAACATAGGGATTATAAGTAGTATTAAAGCATTAAAATTTAAATTTAAACCTTTAATTTCCTTTAATAAGTTTTAAACCTTATGAAATTACTTTTATTAATCATTCTTAATGCTTTTAATAAACTAATTAATAATTATCTTATTCTTAAGTTTATTCTTAACAATATTAAATTATAAATTAACTGGTTTAAACCCTTAAAGATTTTCTAAGTTAGTAATAAATATTATATCCATTTTATAGTTAATAATAAAATCTTTAATAAATGCTTTTAAATAATAAAAGATTATAAAAGGTAAAAATTAAAGTTTTGGTAAGATTTAATAAACAATTTTTTAAACAATAATTATTTATAATCTCCCTTTTATTTAAGGTTTAAAATTAATAAAGTTAATAAGGAAATTAATGTATTAACATTAAAGATTAACTATTATATAACAATTAAAATATAAAAAATTAAAAAATCCTTTTTTAATCACTAAAATGATTTAACTTATTAAAAATTATTTAATTATTTTAATTAAAATCCTTGTTAGGTTTAAAAAAGCCTTAATTATAATTGTTTTTTAAATATAATAAACCTTTTTATTTATATAATTTAAGTTAATTCAAAGGCTTCTTTTACTTATATATAACTAATAATTTAGGAATTATTTCTTAAAACTTATCTTATAATCTTTATTAATCATTTTTAACTATATAGCTTAAATATTAACAAAGATATTAAACTTTAAACTTTTTTATATATTATTTAATATATTTATTAATAAAACATTTAACTTCTCATTTTAATTTTTTATAAAGATTAATAACCATTAATTTAAGCTTAGGAATAATCCTTTTAAAAGGGTTTTATCCCTAAGATAATTTATAAAGTTATATTAATAATATTATAAAATAAACCCTTTAAATATTAAAAAAATTTAACTTATATACTAAAGGTAAGATCTTATAAATTATTTTAAATAATTTTATTCTAACTAATAACTATTTCTTTTTAAGCTTATTAAGTAAGTAATAACCTTTATAAAAATATAAATAAATAATATCTTTTATTTTAAGCTTTATTAAAGTATATTTATTATTATATTATTCTTTAACTATTACTCCTACTATATTTATTAACTAAATAGCTTCCTTAAATCTTTTTACCCTAAAAACTTTTTTAACTTTATTAAAAATCACTTTACCTTTTTAATTATTTAGGATATTAAGCATTAAATAAGATTAAAATCTCAAAACTAGTTTGTTAAGGCTTTTCCCTAATAAATTAATTAAAGAATTATTTAAGTAATATTATAACTTAATTATAATAATAATTTAAAAAATATTAAAATTAATAGTTATATAAAAACAAATAGTGATTTTTACAATTTAATTTTTCCTTTTAAAAGTTTTATTAATTTATAAATAATAAGTAGTTAAAAATAATATATCTATTCCTAATAGGGTAAATATTTTTTTCCATAGGTTTAACATTTACTTAAAATCTTAATTATAAATAATATTTATTAATAATTTTTAGTTAATCATTTATAAATTTAATAAAATAATTTAAACTTAATCTTTAATAATATAATATTTATTTTTTAAAATTAATAGGATTTTTTTATTACTTTTACAAGTTATTATTAATAAGGCGTTAAATTCTTTATAATTTTATATTCCCTAATAATGTTTAGTAAAGTTAATGTTAAACATATTAATAATAATATTTAATATAATTATATGGTAGGAAATATTAGGTATTTAAATAAACATTAAATGTTTTAATAATAACTATTAATCCTATTAATTCTCATAACATATAAAACAATACCAGTAGAATTATTTAATATACTAATATTTCCTAAAGAAATAAATACCTTATAAATCATTTATTATCTTATTTTTACCAAAATAATACTTCTTATTATATATTAACTTAAGGATAAGCTTTATATAAGTTTTTAATATGTAAAAACCTTAATTATTTTCTAAATTAATATAATATAAAAAGTTATCCTTTAAGATAAAAGATATTAAATATTTAATTTTATAATTAAACTTTACATCTTTACTTAGTTTAATCCTAATAATTTTTTTTAAATTTTTTTTAATATTATCATATTATTCCTTAACTTATTTATTAACAATCTTTAATTCCTTTTTAACTTTATCCTATAAAATTTAATAAACTTTATTATATTTAAGATTAATAACATATCCTTTAATAATTTAATCCTTAAACCTATTACTAATTATTATTGTTATAATATTTAAGTTAGGTTTATTTTCTTTAAAAAAATAAGCCATATTAAAGTCTTCCCAAATATTATCAAATTTATTTACTTTAAAATAAGCTAATTTTTCTTCCTTAATCATTATTAGAAGTTTTAAAAATATATTTAATATTATATTTAACAATTTAAGGATATATATAATATTAAAGTTAAATTATAATAAAAATAATATAGCATTAATTAACCTAAGGTTAACCTTATTTAAATCTATTGTTTTAATAAACATATAATTAACTATTCCTTTAATAGTTAAATGGTTTATAAATACCATTATTAAAAACAATATAAATATTAATAATTTCCTATTTTTATAATAAACCCATATAAAAACTACCATTTTTAATTTTATTAATTTATATCTTTTTTTAATCCTTATGATAATTTTAAATATAAATAAAATAAACCTAATTAAATTAATAAAAATATCTTTTCCTTAATATTAATTTTCCATTTTAATTAATACTTAATTAAAATATTATAACTCCTTAAGCCTTAAAATAAACATCCATTTTTATAAAAATAAGCTTGTTATAATTATTATAATATATAACATATTAAGTGTAAAGGTATTTCTATAACTTTTTAAAAGCTTTTAATTTTTCTTTAATAGGTTTAAATTTAATCTTAACAATATATATTTACTTAACTTACTTAAAAACTTTAATTAATAATAAGCCTTTTTCTTTTATTTCTATTAATAAAATTATTTTATAAGCCTATAATAAGGCTACTTTAATTTTATATTAAATTATCCCTTTTTTTAACCACTTAAACATATTTAAATAAATCTTTAAAATATTTAAGATATTAGGAAAGCTTAGTTTTTTAAATACCTTAATCCTATTATTAATTTTTTAAATTCCCTTATTATTAACAATATATCTTAACAATTTTATAATAAAATAAATTACAAACAATTTATAAGAACTAATATAAATTTAAGTTTTATTTAAAATCTTTAAAACCTACTTTAAATATTTAAAATATTCCTTAATAATTTTACTAAAAATGATAATATTATTAATATAAGTTTTAATAAAACTTAAGTTTTTAAATAGCTTATTTATAAATCATTAAGTAAATGTTAAAAAATTTTTAAAACTTATTAAAACCATATATAAATATTTTAACCTTTTATAGCTAATAATAATTATTTTATTATTATACTTTTTTCTTATAAGTAATTAAAAAAAAAGTTAAAAATATTTATAAAAATAAAATAATAGTGGTTTATTATATTTCCTATTATATCTTTTTAATTAAATAAGGAATATATATTAGGGATAATTATTTAATTTAATAACTTAAAATCTATTATTATATATTTCTTTTTTTTATTATTAATCTTTTTTCATACGATAAATATAAAATAGGTAATAAGTGTTAATTAAGTCTTATAAAACATTTTCCTTTAAGTATAAAAGCTATTATTAATTTTATTAAAAAAAAGGTAATCCTTTATTCCTAATAAGTAGGTTTTTACTAACTTTAACTATTACTATTAATCATTAATAAAGTTAATACACATCTTTTTATCCTTTAATATAAATATTATATCCTTATTTTAAAAGATATTATATTTATTTATTAAAGTTTAAACCTTAATAATTATTTCAGGTTTAAAAATACTAATAAATACCCTTACTTTAAACTTAATAATAAAAATATCTTTAAGTTTATTAATTTTATAAAAAGGTATAAAAAAATTAGGCTTAAAATAATTAAGCTTTTTATTAACATTATCTTAAATAAAGGATTATTCACTTATAGGTTTAATAAAACTTATTTTAAAAGGTATTTTAATATAATAATTGTTAAATTTTTATTAATCTTTATTAAATAAATAATTTAAAAGGTTATTTTATTCCTTTTAATTTAAATCCTTATTTTAATAACTTTTTAAATTTTCTTAATTAGTTAATTAAACCTATACATTTTCTTTATAAAATAAAATTTTCTTTAATTATTAGTTCTTTTAAATTATTATAAGCTAAGCCTTATTATTACTTACTAATACTTTTTTTATAATAAATTTATCAACTATAATATTAAATATTACCTTATATATTAAATTAAAATAATATAATTAAACTAACCTATTAATACAATTAATAAGCTTAAGCAAATCCATATAATTAACTTATATTAAAATCTCCTTTATTATAAATATTACTAACTTTTTAACTATAATAACTACTTTAAAAATTATTAAAACTTTAAATATATTATTAATCTCTCCCTTAATTTTTATATTAAAGATTAATTTAAAAAAGCAATTTCCTTAAAAAAAGTTAAGTTTAATACCATGTTTAACTATAAAATTAGTCCCTATTAACATTTTAAAAGTTAAGCTTTTTAAAACATAAGTTATAACTTAAAAATAGCTATAAATTTCCATATTATCCGCTAATCTTTTAATATAAAAGTTAAACTTAACCTATATATTAATTAAAGTTTAAAACTAAACTCCCTTTAACGATATAAAATTAATCTTTAAAAAAATAAGGTTTTTTACTTATTAGTTAATTTATTTATAATTTATTATAACACTTAAGCTTCTTATATTTATATAAACTTAAATGTTAGGAATTTTTAAATTAAATTTAACTCTTATTTTAAAATATAAAATTCTTTTCTTAAGATTTTTAAATTTTTATTTAAATATAAGGTTAGCCTTAATTACCTATCTTATTATTAATTAAATTTTAACTATAATAAGTAGTTATAAATTAAAGTTAAATTTAATAAATAATAGGCATTTAACTTATTAAGTATGTTATTAACATTGTTTAATATTTTTATATATTTATAAAATAATTTTTATAATAAATGGTATTTTATAATATATATAAGTTAAGCTTAATGGTTTCTTATATATAATCACTTAAAATATTATAACACTTATATTTAAAGCTATTAAGTATTTTATAAGATTATTTTTAAAACTTATAAAATATATAAAATATAAATTATTAAAATAATACTTTTTTTTACATATAAACCTTATTTTTTTATCGATTTTAACTTTTACCTTTCTTTTTAAAGTTAGGATATATCTTTTAACTATTAATTAATTAATTTAATTTTAAACATTTTTTTAATATTTTTAAATGATTTTATTAGTGTAATATGTAAAGATCCTTTTACCTTATAATAACTTTTTCCTAAAACATTAATATTTAAAAGATTTGTAATTATATTAATTATTAAATTATATATACCCTTTATTATTAATATCTTAACCTTTAAGCCTATTAGTTTTAAAGGTAAATTTAAATAAGCTTTTATTATTTTTAAACGTTAATTTTAAAAATTAGTTTTAAATGTTATAATTTATTTATAAAGGTTATTAGTTATGTTAATTGTTATAATAACCTTTATTTTAAAAAAATCTTAATCTTTAAGGGTTAATTTAATAAGCTTTTTTTTTATTTTAAAAATTATTATATTCTTTATTAAAGTTTTAATTTATTTATAAAACTATATTATCTTTAATAATGCCTTTTAATTTTGTTTATAAGGATTTTTCCTTTTTAATAATAAGTTTAAACTAAGTTGTTTTTTACATATATTTAATAGGAATTAATAGTAACTTTTATAAAGTTAGTAGTAAGGTTTAATATAACTATATAAGCTTTTAAAAATCTTTAATATCGCCTTAAATTATAATATATTTAAATAAAATACTAGTAAATAACTTAAAGAAATAATTATTTTTAATATCTTTAAAATATATATGATATTTTTAAATTATATGGCTGTTTTATTAAGCCTAATATTATATTTCTTAAAAACACCTTTAATAAAATTATTTAAGTTTATTTTTAACTATTCTTTTTCTTTACTTAATAAATATATTTACTATTAGTTAAAAACATTTTCATCGAATAATAAATATATATTATTAAGGATTGCCTTTTTTTAAGTAATATTAATACTAATAGCCTTATATATGTGTTACTTTTATATGTAAGAATTACTATAATAATTAATTTTATTTTTATGTTATTAATCACCTTTTTCTTTTTTAAACTTTAATTTAAGATAAAAAATATTTATATTAAAAACTTTTTAATTTATTTAAATAGTTATATTATTTATTCTTAAAATTAGGGTAAATATAAAAGTGATAACTAATAATATAATAGTTTGTTATAAATTATCTTCTAATATTAATAACCTTTTTATAAAAGCTAGTATAAATTATTTTAAATTAAAAGTTAAGATTTTCTCGTTAAAGTTTATAAAGTTTTTAAAATTATTAAATTCCTTTTTAAATGTTTAAATATTAATAAACTTTTATACACCTTTACCCTTAAAGTTAGTTAAAGTTAATGGCTTTTTTATAATGGTTATTATTAAGGTATTATTATCATTTTATATTAAACGTTAAAAGTTTTTAAAAATATTAATAATAATTACCTTAATAGCCATTTTCCCAAGTTTTCTATTATTTTTAAAGGTATTTATTTTAGCGATAAATTATTTAATGCTATTATAAATTTACGTAATAGCTTTAACAAATTATTATTACTTATTAATTTTTATTTTTAAATTAAAATTAAAATAACCTATATTATGTTAACCCTTTTAACCCTTAATTATAAGTTTTAAAGCTTAATTAAAGCTTTTATTTTTATTTCTAAAATTTATACCTTCCTTTATAAAATAAAACTTCTTTTCTATAAAATAAGTTTTTTATTTTAAAATACTTATTATTTTCTATAATAACTATTTTTTTATATTTATAAGGTAAATCTTCTTATTATTATCCTTATTATTTTCTTTATTATCTTTACTAAACAATTCCTTTTAATTATCTTTATTTAAATTAAAACTTTTAAGGTTATTATTCCTTATTACCTTCTTTTCTAATTATTATAAATTTAGAATTAACCCTTTAGTTAAAAATTCTTAAATTTTTAAGGTTTTTTTTAATCTTTTATTATGTAGCTTCTTAAATAATCCATTCTTCTTAATTATATAAAGTATTCTTTTTATTTTATTTTAAAGGACAATAAAATATTACAAACTATATAACTTTATAAGGTAATATTTAAACTTTTTAATAAATTAAATGATAAAATCTTTATTTTTATTAAACCATTATATAATTAAGGTTTTAATATCTTTAAAAACCTTTTTACTATATTTATTAAAATAATTAAAATCCTTTTTTAAATAATAAAAAATATCTTTAATGTTTTATAAATTAGTAACTTTTATTTTAAAATATTAAACATTATGCCTTAATGTTAATTTTAAGATTATTAAATTATAAATAATTTTAGTTATAATTACTATAATTATTTTATTACTTTAATCTTTTCTTATTATTATTAATATTATTAATAAAATTTAATAAAAAGTAATATTTCCTATTATATAATTTTATAAATCTTTAGTTTAAAACTAGTTAATAATAGTTTATAATATTTTTATTTAAATTAATAAAATAATTAACAACTTATAATAATAAATACTAAATATTACAAATTATAAGGAAATTAAAAAAATAAACACAAAATTATTATATTAAGCTTAACAACCTAAATGATATTATTTAAAACTTAAATAAAAAGTATGTTAATTAATAAAAATGGTTAATATAAGGTTAATTAAAAGAGTGTGTTAAATATAAGTAAACTTAGTTGTGAATCTTATAAGGTGTAAATCCTAGCTATCTTTAATGGTTAGTTATTCCTAATAATTAAGAAAATGTTTAAAATTAAAATTATTATCGCTATAACTTATATTAACTTATTAAAAAGTTAAAAATATTACCTTATAAAAACCTTAAATAACATTATAAGTTAAGTCTTAATAATTAAACATAAAACTTTTTATAACTATTATTAAAAACTTAAATAATAAAAAACACCTTAAAAATTATATATATAACTTAAAACTTTAATTAAAAAACCCTTAAATTATTAAGGCAATTTTTTATAAAAATTACTAACACATTATTTAAAGTTATATATTAAACTTATTTAATTTAAAAGATATTAATTAAAAGCTAACATAGGTTTTTACTTTATAATAATAACTTTAAACATAATATTAATAATAGTTAAAATAGTAAAACTTAAAACTTATAAATAAACTAAAGAAAATGTAAAGTTATAGTAATAATATAAGGTTATACACTTAAAATATTAATTTTTTATAAATAATAAAACCTAAATACTTTATAAGCTATTTATTAAAAGAAAGCTACTATTAAAAAAATAAGTTTATAAAATAAAAAAAAGCCTTAATAATAAAATTTCTTATTATAAAGTTAAATGAATAATTAAAAGCTTTAAACAAATTAAAAAAATTAACTATATAAATATCTTTGCCTTAATAATTAAGCTAATAAGTTATAAAGCCATTTTTATTATAACTATTATTTTAAACTTAAAGTTAAAATAAATGAATATTATTATAGCATTTTTATATAAAAATATAAATAAAAACATTTATATAAAATAATCCCTAAGCTTTTTAAACGAAATTAATAAATATTATAAATTAAATAAAGCTTTATATAAACTTAAATAAGCCTTTAAAATATAATATTAAATATTAGCTATATTTTTTATAACCTTAAGCTTTATAATATTTAACTTAAACATTAATATTTTTATTAAAAAACATATTTATATTATTATTTATATTAATAATTTACTTATTATTAAACCTTTTAAAAAAAATTGTTAATATTAAAGCTAAACTATTAAAATAGTTTAAAATAATTAACCTAAACTTTTACTTTTATTACCTTAGCATAATTATTATTAAAAATTAAGCTAATAAAATTATTATATTAAGTTAAAAAAGCTATTTAAAAAAGATTATTTTAAAGCTTAATTTAAAAGATATTAACTTATATATAATACTTATTATATATAACAAAATTTTTAAGCCTTTAAATAATTATAAAGCATTTAAATAAAATATAAAATAATATTTTAAAATAATTAAATATTTAATATATATTATAATAAAAATATAACCTAATATTATATATATTATTTCTTACTTAAATTAATATATGTAAAATTTTATTTTAACATATTTAAAGGTAATATAATAAGTATTATAATACTTTAAAAACATTTTAAACTTAAAACTTACTTATTAAAAAAACTTAAGTAACCTTATAAAATAAATAAACGCTAATTATATTAATTATGTTTAAACTTAAAAATTAACTTTAAGGTATATTTTTAATATTAGTAATAATATAATTAGCTAGTTTTTAAAAAAATAACTTATAATATTTACTTTTATTTATAAAGCCGAGTTTAAAAGTATAATAAACACTATTAAAAAAACTATTTAATTATATTATTTATTAAAAAAATTAAACGTTAATAAAAATAAGTTAATAATTATAATAATTTTTAATAATAATTAAAAAGCTTTAACACTTATAAAGAACTTATAATTTTACATATAAATTAAACATATTAAAACTAATATATATTTTTTCCAAAAAAAATAAGTTAATAATAAGGTAAACTTTAAATATACTTATATGTTTAAATAAATTACTAATAAACTTATTAAAACACTACTTTAAAATGCTTTTATACACTTTAAAAATGCCTTAAGCTTATACTTATAAAAGCGAGTAAAAAAAATTATAAATATTAAAGTAATAAAAGCTTTATAATTAATAAAAATTATATAAAAGTTATATAATAACTATTTATTATATAAGGAATAAGCTATTAAAGAATAAGTTAATATAAACATTTAAGCTTTAATAAAGTTATTAAAAAAATATTATAAAAGTAATAAAAGTAATAAATATAATTCGAATAAAAATATTAAAATATAAATAGTTAATAATTTAATAGTTAAAAATATATCCTATACTTATAGCTTATATAAGTATAAATTATAGCTTATATACACTTTTAATAAACTTAATCCTTAATACAACTAATGTAACACTTATAACCTACGTCTATCTTAATAAGACATACCAAGTGGTATAGGATGCCTACGCGGGGTTATGGCCCTAAAAGATCCTAACCTTAGCTTGAATTAGGATGTATAAAGGAGCCTCTTGTATTTTTTATCGGACCCTTTGTTTACATAGATTGATAACTTCTTGCGTAACGATATATTTTTTTCCCTTATTCTAGCTACGCTATATGATAATACGTTTTTCTGAGGGGTGCCATTGTCTATCCGTCTTCTCTTTCCTACTTAAACTGCTTCATCAATTGTAAGAGAAAATAAACCCCATTCCTTGTGATCTGTCTAAGCTGTCATGCTCCTGTCTCGGGTCCTCATGGTTTCCATATACTATTCAATATATGGTTAAAATAAACCATTTTTAGACATTGTTAAGCGTGATAATACGAAATAAAGCCACACGCCCTGAATCCTCAATTCCTACATTGTGCTTCTCTCATAAAGACCTTAATGGCCAGACCTAGAGTTGCTTCCTTCTGAAGGCCTGTATTCTACGATTGGGTTGCTACTTCTCTCCTGTAGTATACATCAAAATCTCTTTACAGTGCAAATACTTATCAGTATGAGTTTTATAACGAATTATATCTCACATGTATAATTGTTCAGATCTTGCATACACCTAGGTATCTTAGGCACATATACAATAGAAAGATCGATTTGTAGCTCCTTACATTGTAGGTACATGAGAAAATCATTACAGCAAAAAGGACAACGCAACTTGCTTTGGTTTTAACAGTGATAGTTGTCCTAGAATAAGTATACAAGATCTCCATCGCGCGCCATATAGCATTTATGAGTGACCCATATAAATGGGAATTTCCAACTTTCACCCTTCATATGACCTCTAAGAGTGATTATACAGACAACGTAGTCTCCTTGATAAATAAGAAATCCCAAAACGTCCTCTCGACACACCACGACCCAAGACCGGCCTTACGCTCACCATCGAGCGAGCACGCTCTTCTACGACTGCGGCGCAGGCACCTTTGGGATCGCCTTTTGGGCCTTCTTTGCCTAGCCTACCTATGTATTCTACTGCATTATGCGTATCATGCGTCGGCTTACGAAACCATAGCGTGGCCGCCGGCGAGAAAATCGAGTAGTTCTCGATCTCGCGCGCTAGTCCGTCTACCCAACCTAGGCTCTTTGCGCAGCGACTCCAAACTCTAGTTCCTGGACATGGCTATCCATTATGGATAGAGGGCCCTCGCGGGATCCGCGGCCCGTTTAGCGATTTCATGTTCTTTTGATTGAAGCTCCTGATCGACCAGAGGTTGGAGAATTGGACGGGAGTCGGGGCATTGTCTTGGTGAGTTTCACGTCTCTTTAGCCTATTACCTTGTCATAATGGTAACTTTTGGAAAGGGGGGATATACTGGTCGCGACGTATATACTAAACTTCCAGATGCTAACCGGCTTTACGGGGCCTGAGGTGTTAATGAGCAATCATTGATATTATGCATGGAAGACTGTGTTTGCTACGGTGATGGGATATTTCACCGATAGGTGGGTATGTTGAGGTTGGTGTTGAGTTTGCTTCAATATCGGCACTACGAAAAACGGGACATGTGGGTAAGACGGTTATGAATCCCAATATAATTGAATTTTGGTAGATGTGGAAGACTGATGGCCTATGGCAGCGAAAGATTTCGCATGGATGAACTAAGGTAGGAATCAATGGCATACGTTAGGTAACGTGGGAGATTCAATTGGGCTCCTCCAAGAGATACCTCATGTATCCTTTTCTTATGCACAATGCACCAATAGAGGGAAACCCAGAAGCGACGGCAATGCAGAAACTCAAAGTATATTCGCTAAAATAAATGGTCAAAAACCAGCAGACAGCTCACATAAGGTGAGAGAATACACGACACTTAATATCAGACATGACTGTAATTTTTTTTCCTCCCACAAATTTCACCTCGGACCATCCTCGCTCGGCGAGAGTTCAACAACGGGGTATCTCAACGCGACAACGAAGGCGGGGGAAAGGTAAAAATGAATAAAAATCAAAGGGTATAAAGGTGCCTTCGTTAGCTCCTATCTCGTGGCTCATAACCGAACTCCGCGATAGATGCAGAAAATGGGTTTGTATTTGAAGTGAAAGTGTAGTCCAGCCAGCAACGCAGTCTCTGTATCGAACAGACCCTCTCATTCCAAACTCATCTTCTCAATGGCGGATGAGTATATTCTAGATCTTGCAGAACTATGGCCAGCCCCAAGGCTGAAGGGGGGTATCGGAAGGTAATGAGAGTGTAAAGAATGTGTGTGACAGAAGGATAAGTTCAGATCCCTAGGGGTTTGCAAGTCCGGACGTCAGGGAAGAGAGTGCGTTATAGCTATAACGCAGGCCATGATCGATGGATCGAGAGTTGTACGACACCATAGATGCATGTCAAATGCGCGCGTTGCCGGTTCATTGAAACATTAAGGGTGTTTCGAAGAATATAAAACAGCACCAAACGCTCAACACCAGTAGAAAGGCCGAGGGGAAGAGTTGTATGGTTGGGGTAAATATGCTGGTTCATTCAAGATGAGCGATGCAGTATGCAAATGCCTGAAATGATTCAAGAAGCTCGATATTGAATAATTGGTTGCTGTTGATTGTGATGTCGTGGATCAATTCGCCCCGTCGCATGTAGTAGCCGGACAGCGCTGAAGGCGAAGAATGCTGGTTTCTGACAAAAGAAATGAAGTAGACGACGGTCGTATAGAAGTGTTTAAATTTTTTATTTCCCCTCATAACGAGGGTCCCGTTTTTACGGCTGTAAGACGCACAGTGCGGCGCAAACTTACATCAGTGCCGCGACAACTACACCAGCAAGACCAGCAAGCGCGACGTGAGCGGAGCCTAACGCTGCGCCAGCATTTTGGTTGTCGATGCTGGGGCTAACAGTTGGCGCAACGGTGGTAGGTGTGCCGTCGGCGCCAGTCGTTGTAGTCGCGGCAACAAAGCTGGAGGAACCGGTGCCGGTGGGGTAGACGGAAGTTGAGTTTGCGCTGTAGACGCTGGACGTAGCGACTCTCTGGATGGTGATGTACTTGGTCATAGTCAGAGTTGACGTGGTAGTAGAGGTCTCAGCGACTGCCAACAAAGGCAGAAGCGCCGTCGCGACAAGGGTTAATATCTGCATCTTGATGCGCGTTGTAGACTTGAAGTCGTGTAGTAGGTGAGGCGGATATGTTATGATATGCGACAATGAGCTGTCGCAAAAGTCGATATTCTAAAAGCTGGTTGGAAGAATGATATTGCTCTTTCCTGATCGCCCAGTCTTTCCCAAGTCTCTTTTTTAGAATCCTCGGCGCGTTGTCTCGTAATAGATGCGTATAAAATACGGATATCGATATGATGAGATTTGCAAAATGCAAAGAATGTTAGGTTTGAATACTCGGTACTCAAGGTCGGTTATGACTTTCTCTTCGTAATGTCGTAAGATGGACTCTGCCAACGAAGCCCTGTGAGTTTTGAAGAAGTGAGTGTGTGAGGAAAAAAAGTGAGTGTGAGAGAATTTGAGTGAGGGTATCAGGTAGTTTAATGAAGGAGTGAGGAAAAAGGGTGTGTCAAAGGAGCGGGATAAGGAGCAGGATGGGAAGCTACGATCAGCTCTGGGGGACCCTGGTTGCGCAAATAGCGACGTTAATGGCGATGGAGAAATAAAGCAGGGTTGAAATTAGAGTAGCACTAAATTTTTTCACACTAAGCCATGTAGGGTACCCTGGGGGTGCTAGGACCGACAAGGCGTCAAGATGGACCAATTATAAATACCCGTTGATCTCCATTATTAAATTTTTAGTGTTCTATTGCAGGCGCCCAGTTCCTTGTCCCCAAAGTATATAGTACAAAGTACCTTCATACATACAAAAGACTTGTGAGCTTGTTCTAAGAGTCTTTATAAATTGACAAGATCTAGACACGACTGGGACTATAAGCTTCTTGTTCAAGGGGTAAAAGACTATTGTAATATTATAAGAACACTAGGGACAGAATGAGAAAGTAAAGCGCAAGGGAATACATATATGTACCCTATTCCGTTAGCAACCATGTACACTAGGTAGTGTAGGTACTTTGGTGACGCCGGGAGTCTCAGTGCTGACGGATTGGATCCTCCGATTGCACAGGGCAACGGAAATTACATAGGTACGGTACATTGGACACCATTCAGACGAGCATGGGATGAGATGACATCCTAGGGTCAATTGCCAAGTGCCCCAACCCAGCACCGCTTTTCGTTATGCTTTCCTTGTGTAGTCCATCACCGAAACAAGAAGGAATTTTCAACGCTGGTACCCGATTTGGATCTTCAATGTTCTTTGATCTTCGAGTTCCAGAATTACTTAATATAATGGTCTAGAATATACATACATGTATACGGTAGACACTCACAATCCTTTGACGATGACTTGCTTAGTTCCTCTTCCTTTGGGAACACTGGTCAGTATACTATTATTACCTGAATGGATGAATGGATGAATGAATCCATCCTCTAGCCAATGTACACCGAATGTATGTACGGTACCTGCCTACATCCAGCAGGCCTTCATAAAATACCCCTACTAAGATTGCATAATTTCTGCCTTACCAGGGTCCACGTAGCCCACGTCACAGGCACTAAGGCTGATTAGTTACATCCGTTCCTGCATATTTGCTTTCCTGTTCCTGACTAAACCTGAACGGGTATTCGCTCACATTCTGTCAGAATTCAAATTTCCCCCAGATTGGTCCGAGTGGACTTCCGCTATTCAGAGGCGCTATTACGGAGTACAGAAAGTTAGATTTGCGGAGAAGATCTGCCCTAGATAGGGAAAAATCCATTTAACAATTAGATAACGCCATTGTCCCTCTTCTCACTGTCTTGGTACCTAACCAGCTAAATTGACCTATATTTCCTATATTCTCGGCTACTTGCGAGATCTAATGAATCATCCATCGAAAGTCCGTAGCTCAATGTGGAAGTGCCGATGGCAATCATCATACAGAGCGACATAGACAACCGCTAGACAACAAGACAGTGGGATGCAAGGCACTCTCGCGCTATCACTTGTCACCATGGCCCATGCATCTTTTCGCGACACTGCATCTACGCTGCTACGGTAGCTGTGGTCAGCTCTATGGACCTAAAAGATCAGCCCGCCGCCATGTGTCACGAACGACAACGCACCACGTCTGCTTCCGATCGCCATCGGCTACATTAGGTACACCTGATGTGTTGACTTTTCCCTTTTACAAAAGTTTGTGACAGTTGTCCTATCACTGTATTCCACGCAGTGCCGCCTGTGGGACTAAGCGCGGTTCCGATTTGTTGGTCACCATGGAGCTGATCTTTTTTATTATTTTTTTTCTCCCTTATGATGCACACCGACATACTAGGTAGCAACCTAAAGAGGTCCGGTGGATTTTCGGGTCATTGGAACTTGGGGTTTCCCAGCACTATGTATAGTGTGTAAATGGTCGGTCTCACCATCGAGGCTGACGCTAGCTACGAGCACTTTCGCGACGGCCTCAAAATCTATTTACCCCGACTCCAAGTCTCTTTCGCTACCGTTTTTAAGGGGCTAGACGCCTCAGAATTATTATCACCTATGTCTTGGAACCCCTGTGCCTATCGCGGCGCCGGAGCTCACGACCCTGGCGGCCATGTGGTTTTGCCGAATGGAGCCACTTGAATTTCTAGTGCAGAGCATGAATGACCCCTGTGAGACGAGTGTCGTTTCTAACCCTTCATGAACACCAGGTTATCAAACTTACTAACACCCCGGAAGAAATTATTGAGGAGCTATAGTACATTTATTTTCTCTATAGTTTGCCCGATGTCGCATGATTGATTCGTAGGCAAGCTAGCCGTCGCGCATCCACCTAGGCGGCGACGCGTTTGAACATACGACTTGCAGCCTGAAGAATCCTAGATCTTTTGCCGTCCAGCGGAATGGGCGATATTTACAAAAATGATAGGGGCAATCTACGATCGCCATACGCCAACAGCCTTGGATTTTCAAAGTGTTGATCTTTCATCCACTTAACGCGGCTCATTGCAGATCATCACGATCTTTAGAATGTAGACTGTTCTAGTGAATCTAGTCGTGCGCTTCTTTCAACCTCACCCGATTTTCCTTAAAATTGCCCTATTCGACTGCTACTATGTGCCTAGCACTAGATTTCAGCCTAATCACGATCTACAAGTGTATTCGAGGCGGTATTAATATTTCCTACAGAGATGATGGTTCCAGTTTTAGGGAATCCATGATGCCCTGACAAATCTCACCCGCACGTTTGCGTTTTCGACCAAGGCTCAAGGGAAGCTACATTGCCAAAATTGGGCTTAGAGAGGACATTGAGGTCGCCCGCTGGATACGAGCTGCATTTTCCCGCGTTTCGTATGTTAATGTGGCGTTCCCGTTTAGAGTCTGCTCAAGCTAGTTATCGGTCTGCCGCCTGTTACTAGCAGAGGTAGCTCAGCTTGTGATACTCGGTATATACTGGACCGCGTAATCATGGCGCATAGGACAGACCTCTGAGGGGGCGGGGCTGTCGTATCGCTTAACGAAGGAAAACCTTCAACTAGAAGAATCAAATTTATGAGGAAGAGTTCCTCAACAGTTACAGGTAGGGAGGTATGTATTCACTTCACATCTATAGAGTAAGAATTTCATAGCCTGCGGTATCAAACTTGAGGGCTATATGGAATTAATTGTATTGTGCGAAAGCTTAGGTTCTTGCTCGTCTTCGTTAAAGGCATGCGCCGAATCATCTATCATCTCGGTTGGATGCGGCTCGATGTTATCGGAATATGCTACTCCAGCTCCTCTAATTCCTCACTGAAGCAGCCCATAGGACGCAATGCAGATTTCCGACGAGCGAGAAGCTGTCTATACCATAAGTCCATACTTACGACGTTATCAATCACAACCGACTATTAATATCTCACGACATCTCTCACTAAAACTGCATTTTCTTATATCAGAAGATTCCCCAATGCATATATGCATCATGACAGCCACGCATCAGGCAGCCAATCACTGTGAGGAGGGGAGACGTGAGCATTATGCAGGTGGCTAACCGCTGAGTCGAACTGATAGCAGATCTGAGAAATGACTCGATGAGCATATTTCTAATCAACCAAGTCTTCGTCAACAAATATACAACGAAGGGCACAATTGAGCGTTGATGCTTGCGCTTTCAGAACTTCGGCCTTGCCGCATATTTGAGCTCAGATATGGTGACTGCTACCCCTAATGATCCTGCCATAGTCTGCGCCGAGAGGATCGCAGCTTTGCATTTTCTTCATCACGTCCCTGTTCCACCGTCTCCAAACCCAGTGACAAGTATTCATCGTCGACCGGCCGGCTATACGTTACCATTTGAGAAGGAGCGCAGCCTTGCTAGTACGCTTGCTTTCCTGGCCTATCCGAAGGACAATGTTAACTACGTCTCGGCTGTCTGCCTTGAGGAGGCTCCTAATGCCAAGTATTTGAACGTCTTACTCGCCGTGAACAGGTCAAATGAAAGTAGCGGTCAGCAACATCTTGAACAATTGAAGGAAAGTTTTAAAGGAATCTTCTCTCTCCTCGGTAAAGCCGACGGTAGGAATTACAAATCGGCCTCTGTTTTCCTATGATCATTGCTGATTATATCGAATCAGTTGGTTCACTTAACATAGAGATTGATGTGTTTAAGGCCATCATCTTCATGTGCTCAGCACGTGTTATAGAACGTTTACGCCTTCGCTGTCGAGAAACTGAAGGGCAATCGATCGAAAAAGCGCTACAGACTGCTTATGAGTACCTCAAACACGCCAAACGAGGGAGGTTTAAAAAGGCTCAGCTTTTGCCTGTATTGGACGAGTTTATCGAAAAGGCTAGCAAAGTATTGAAACTCGTTAAATCTTGGCCCAAACATGAAACAGGCACGCGCTTAGAGGAACTTGTCGATAGCATCTATCGTCTCCGCCAAGTGGGAGATCTAGGGACTTTGTTTGAAAACGGTCATATACCTAACCAGGTCATGGACCCTGGTTTAAGGAGGTCTCTCTGGAATATGATCAGAAAGGTCGCAAGGTACCGTGAAGCAGCCAGATTTCTGTACCGAATGGGAAAGAAGTTTCCTCTGGTTCGAAACATGCATGTGGTAACTGCTCAGTGGTCTCAAGATGTATTCGAGAGGAACTCGGACAATGCATACATCCCAGGGCTTGCGAGTACCATTTCATTAGCGGAGGGGCTGAAAGACCGCGAGAAAGATCTCGCACATATCTGCCACCTATTAAGCCGCAACGAGAAGGAAGAACGTCGTAAAGAAACTTGCGAGAAAGCGAGCAGAAGATTCACTGAAAGGACGCAAGAGACTCTGCGACATGCCAAAATCCACGCTGAGATTCAGCTACTTTACTACTGTGAACTCAACATACCCCACGAACGACTACCTCGAGTAGTGTGTTCGAGTAAGGACGCTTGTTGGCTCTGTAACGAGTTCATACTCCTCTACGAGAAAGTTCACATGCCAAAGTCTCATGGGAAACTTCATCCCGGATGGCGATTACCAGCGCTTCGTACGCCCGGGTTCGACGACTTGGCAAAGAGGTATAATCAGCGACTACAAAGCCGTCTGAGCGATAGTTTGAAAACGCTGTCTAAGAGGAAAAAGCGGACAAATTATCCGGATCCAAATGAGAGCACCTTATTGACCCTATATTTGTCGGACTCGACTCTATCTAGCGTATCACTACCCTTAGCCGACAGTAAAGGCAAATGTGTGGAAACGGTTCAGGAAGTCGCTCTTCCTACTCAGGGGGGACTAATACACGAATTAACGCCTGCACACGACGAAGGAAGCAAAGGCACTGTCGTGGAGGTGGAGGAGATAGAGGAAGTAGCACAAGAGTATTCTCCGGCTGCCCCTGAACAAGGGCTGGCGCACGATTTAGTTCTTGCAAATGATGAAAAGGGGGAAGAAGCCGCCGTCAAAACGGAGGGGATGGAACCAACGCCAAAGACTCCTCCTACTTCCACTGACCAAGGACCACTACATATCCCAGTCATTACAAGCAACGAAAAGAGTAAGGAAACCATCGCCGATGTAGAAGAAGCGAAGATAGTACCAGAACCCCCTCCGACTAACGCCGAGGAAATTAGCGACATGCCAGAAAGTTTGGCCGGTACAAGCTCTACAGGGAGTCTGGGCTCCTCCAAGAGCAAATCTACGCTTGAGCCCGGCGAAGTAAGACAGAGAATAATCAAGATAGGAAAGGCCACCCCAGTATACAAAGCAGGCTCTCTGCTCGACGTCCAACTTGAATATGCCGGCGGCCCAAGCCTACTCGCGCCGGACGGGCACAGGAAGAAACTTTGTTATGCTGTTGAACGCCTGAAGCCCGAGGACGTGGAGAAGTTGCGGAGTCGGGGAGTTGTTCCAATTGTCGGTGCCGAATTGCCGGGATATTGGACGGATGGGAATACAGATAAGGACGGGTGCGTGTACATTGCTAACGGTGATGCCGTCATGAGGCTTTTCATGCGGCCGGTGGCTGTAGACTTGCCTTAGCTGACGATGCCACGTTTATTGCGTCTTGATTTACCGTCGCTTGTGTGAGGTAGACACATCTAATGAGTTCTCGAAGACTTCGATAGCCACTTACATACCTAAGAGGTAGGTAGGTACCTACTTGGGTACATGGGTGCATGTATGTTTCTGAGGATCAAGTCACTGCTGTGCATATGTCCTTTGTCACGATTCGGATATCTAGCCGTACTCAAGTGACGTAACGTCTCCAAACACTTAAACAAAGAGAGAGAACCTTAGGTAGAGTACCTGAATGGGGCTACCATCGGTAAGAAACCCTCTATCTCAAGTACACGCGATGACAAACAGGTACATACGCCGGCGCCTTTCGCAGCAACCATTTCCTTGGCAGCAGTCAAATCAACCTAAAATAAACGTAACAGCCTCACACACAATTGGAGCGGCTCAAAGGGTGACTAATGAAAATCCGGTATAGAAAAAGAGAAGAGAGCCGATCCTACGGTACTTAAATGCAGTGGTATCTAATGTATACAACGTCAATTGCCCGGACCGTAACCTTTTGGTACAGCTAGCCCTTTCGGCAATTGAGAGCGGTATTATTGGTCAATTGGCCCGGCTAAAACCGGCATATAACCAAGGTAGTTTCTATTACCCGATGAGTTATCTCGGTGTCGATTTCAGTACTATGAGGTACCTGCGCCGTCAGTGAATGTGTAGGGACAGGTAGATATCGAAATAGCAGAACACTAAGTCTAGGCGACACGATGGCAAAACCACTCTATTGCTAGTATAGAGTCTATAGCGTATATCTCTTCTTCTCCTTTTCTCATCTCTCATCCACGATCTAGAGCTTTAGATCAATCGACCGAATTCTTCGCTAATGCCATCTACCCATATTTATAATTGGGCTTCTCCTACTCCTTCACCCAGCATGGGGATCCAGCTCAGTTAAGGGAGCCAGACGTAGAATCCATGCTCATGTATGTAGTTGAATATATATATATATCGTCAGAATCAGAATGAGAATGCATGCTGTGACACCAAGCGACCATGTACAAGGTTGCCCTTGTCGATATCGTTGTTGAACCAAACGCCTTAGCTCTCTAGAAGAGTTGATGAAACTCCAATGCTGCTCTAATGTTGTTGAAGATCCCGTTTATCCGATACGCCTTTTATTTCCATAATGTTGAAGCTGGATATCCTTTTGCATGCGAGGGAGATATGAAAGAAATTAACCTCAAGTGGTATCCTCGACAGGCGGACACGTGCAGAAGAGATTTAGATCACCGTAGGCTGGGGTATCCAGTTAGCATGCTCATTTAATGACCCAAGAAGGAAAAAAAACGTAGATGGGAACTTACTGTCATCTATCCTCGTGACAGTCGGCCAGAACTTCTTCTCCTTAAGCCACGGTAGAGGGTACGCGGCCTTCTCCCGTGAGTATACCCTCTTCCACTTTTCACCGCCATCGCCTGCAATCAGATCCTGCATGGTGTGCGGCGCCATCTTGAGGACGTTGCCTTCCCGCGGGGCCTTGCCCTCCTCAATCTCCCGAATCTCCCCGCGGATGCTGATCAGGGCATCAATAAACCGATCAAGTTCCTCCTTACTTTCGCTCTCTGTTGGTTCGATCATGAGCGTGTTAGCGACAGGCCAGCTCATAGTCGGGGCATGGAAGCCATAGTCCTGTAGACGCTTGGCAATATCGATAGCCTCGACGCCGGCTGATTTGCTGAAGGGCCGGGCATCGAGGATGAACTCGTGCGCGCATCTTTCATGCTCGTTCACGTACAAGATCTTGTAGTGAGGCTTGAGGCGTGAAAGGATGTAGTTGGCATTAAGGAGCGTGATCTTGGTGGCGTGGGTGAGGCCCTCACCTCCTGTAAGCAACGTCAGTTAATCCGTTCGCTCGGCGAAATGCGTTATTGACTAAGATAAAAGAAAATACAATGAAGACCAGAGACTTACCCATCAGAGTGTTGTACGCCCAGCTAATGAGGTTGATGCTGGCGCTGCCATTATTCGCACTGCTCACTGCATAGCCACCACTCGATGCCTTGCCCGTAGTGTTTGGATCGCGGGGCAGGAAAGGCGCAAGATGTTCCTTCACACAAATTGGGCCTACACCGGGTCCGCCTCCACCATGCGGAATGCAGAAAGTCTTGTGGAGATTCAGATGGCATACATCAGCGCCGATCTCCCCAGGGGAACAAAGGCCGATCTGCGCATTCATGTTTGCGCCGTCCATGTAGACCAGACCACCGTGCTCGTGGACGAGCTCACACACCTTCTTGATTTCGGGCTCGAACACACCGAAGGTGCTTGGGTAAGTAACCATGATGGCCCCGAGCTCGTCTTGGTGCTTCTTGCACTTCGCCTCGAGATCGGCTATATCGAGATTGCCGGTAGTCGTGTCACACTTGATCGGCACTACTCGCATACCAGCCATAGCCGCAGAGGCAGGGTTTGTACCGTGGGCGGATACAGGAATGAGGCAAATATCCCGTTTCTTTCCACCGTTTCCATGCGATTTATGGTATTCCCTGATTGCTCGTAGGCCAGCGAATTCGCCTTGAGCTCCTGAGTTAGGCTGAAGGGAGACAGCGTCCATTCCAGTTATACTACGCAACTGTTCTCTGAACATCTGTAGCAGGCTATTATAGCCCGGAACCATTGCCTGCGGGGTGTAGGGATGTATCTGAGAGAATTCAGGCAGTGTGATGAGGGACATTTCCGTCGTTCCATTGAGTTTCATGGTACATGATCCAAGTGGAATCATAGAGTGAACAAGGGACAGATCCTTAGACTGCAGGTGGTAGATGTACCGCAGCAATTCTGTCTCGGAATGGTGCGTGTTGAAAACAGGGTGTGTCAGGAAGCTAGAAGTTCGTCGAAAGGCTTCGGGGATGTCTAACGAGTCAGATTGTGTACGAAGTATTTCACGAACGTGCCCTTCTGCCTCCTCATATGGATACACCTTGGCAGCGTCAACGGTATTTGCAAACACCTGGAATACCTTTACCAGGTCACTTAAGGACGTGGTTTCGTCGACCGAGATACCAATCTGCTGCTCGCCGATTTGACGGACGTACATCTCGTTCTTCTGTGCAATTTCAACGGCTTGGCTCTGATTCTCATTGGATCCGACATCAACAATCACGGTGTCGAACAGTACGCTGCCGTCATTAGTCCACTTGCTTTTCTGCGTGGCGAACCCGTGTTTCTCTGCAATAACTTGAACAGCCTTTGCTCCACGAACGACTCGTTCTGCGATCGCTTTAAGACCTTCGGGGCCATGGTAGATTGCATAGAGGGCGTTCATGTTCGCCAACAACGCTTGCGAAGTACAGACGTTGCTGGTTGCTTTCTCTCTGCGAATGTGTTGTTCCCTTGTCTGTAGAGCTAGTCGGTACGCTTTACCACCTAGTCGATCCTTAGACAAGCCAACCAATCGTCCGGGCATCTTCCTCTTGTGCTTCTCCTGGACGGCGAAAAAGGCGGCATGTGGTCCCCCGAATCCCATCGGCACACCAAATCTTTGCGCACTTCCGAACGCAATGTCAGCACCCCATTCTCCAGGTGGCTTAAGCATGGTCAGAGCTAGGAGGTCTGTAGCAACGCTGAGAAGAGCCCCCTGCTTGTGCACCGATTCGGCCAAGGGTTCGAAATTCTCGACGTGGCCGTAAGTATCGGGGTACTGGACCATGACACCAACCAAGTCTTCGCCGAGATTCTCGATTTCCTTACGCGCCTCATCCTTGGATAGGTCCAGCTCCAGGATCTTGATACCAAAACCATCTGCTCGACCACGTAGGACTGAAATTGTCTGCGGGTGGAGAGACGTCGACACGACGAAGGTTTTTCCTTCTCTCTTAGCCCTTGATGATGATAGTGCATTCATAGAGAGAGTCATGGCCTCGGCAGCAGCAGTGCCTTCATCTAGAAGACTGGCATTGGCTATGGGAAGCGCGGTAAGGTCTGTAACCATAGTCTGGAAGTTGAGCAAGGATTCCAAGCGGCCTTGACTGATTTCTGGTTGGTAAGGGGTGTAGCTCGTGTACCATGCCGGGTTCTCGAGTACATTTCGTTGGATGACGGCTGGAGTGTGGGTTCCGTAGTATCCTTGGCCGAGGAAGCTCTTCTTCACGGTAATATTGGACTGGTACTCCTTAACCTTTTCCTTGAGACTCGATTCGCTCTGCGGCCCTTCATGCGGAGGAATATCTAGTCTCCTCCCAGACAGGATATTAGGGGGAATGACTTGCTGAACAAATTCATCTAGACTCTGGACAGGAGGAGAAAGCGCCTTCAGCATTTCGGCTGTATCGGCCTGGTCGGGGCCGATGTGACGGCGAGGAAAGGTGTCCAACTCGGCATATTGAGATTTGTCAGTATACTTCGTCGCCTCTATTCCGCCAATGCTCGTGAATGTCTTTTTCTGTATAACTGTGGAAACTGCCTTATAAGCACATCGATGGCATACCCATGGAGCTGAGGGTTGTAGTCGAGAGCTCAGAGAAGAGGTAACTCGTAACTGGGCTGCTGATTGGCCTAGTCGGCGAGGTACAGCCCTCGCGAAACTAGCCATGTCTCAGAGAATAGGCTATCCTCCCAACTCACAACAAATTGCTACAGAAATAAAAAGCAATGGGAGCTCTAAAGTGGCAACTGGGTCAAACTCATGCAGTCATGCTGTTTGGGTTGCTGTTATGTAACTCTAGAGCTCTAGATGAGCCAATTGAACAAACAAGCTGTAAGCAAGAATTGGAGCTTCCCGGTTAAGAACACTACAATATTATTAGATGGACTGGTAAAGTCGAGTGGAATGGAATGAACGAAGAGAAAGGCAAGATTAGCTTCAACTTTAAGATATTTATTAATATTTTCTATTAGAAGGAACGCCGTCATCGGGCTAGCGAATTAGTACAAACAAACCATGAATAGGTAGAGATAACGAAAGTCGCGGGTCTTTCCGGAGTAGAACCAGCGCCGATAGCGTTCGCTTCGGACTTTTCTAATCTTTCGACTTTTTCCTTAGAACATTAGGTACTATACACACTATGGTAGGTACTAACCGCAGCCTATAGTATGTGAGTGGCGGGGACCCGCCAAGCGGTGTGGTAATGGAATGCATTTTCAGTCGCTGAAGTTGCTGCAAGTGCTTGGTTCTTGGGTCGAGTCTGGGCAAGCGTAATGGCACGATACTTCCTGCAGCGTTATGTAATACAAACTGTTCCTGCTTTTGTACTAGCGGGGTTTTGTACTCTTTATTAAGAGGCTCAAAATGGAGGGGAAGCACATGCATCCCCGGGGGTCGGTACTTTCAGCTGCTTGTCAGTCGTCACTAAATAGAAAAAAAAATTTAGTGCCGCCACAGTGACATCGATGAGTTGAACATTATCGCAGTCAAACTTACACTTTAAATCTTCAACCACATTTACCACTACGATAAACGCATAGGCAAATACATAACTCATCAAAATGTTTGGAGGATGTAAGAGCACCCTTTTGAATATCTTATTCATGTATAATAACTAACCAGAGCAACCATAGTCGCACCACCCCAGTACTCCAAGGAGGAGCTCGAGCACCACGAGGCTGAAGCCACCATCACAGTCCAGCGCTTCTTAACCACCGCCGTCGTCTTATACTTCGGTATGCTTACTTCAAACCACATATCTCCACCTTAGACCTTCATCACTAACACTTTACCCTATTCAGCTCCTTTCGCCGTTGACGCCTTCTCGAGCGTATTCTAAATTACTAGGCGCACGACTATTCTACGGCTATGGCATAGAGGCGGCTTCTTCAATGCAATAAATCATAAGGGTCGGCCGAAAGTCTTTGAAACGACATCTATAAATATGCCCCTTTATAGGGAGAGCCAACATGTTGCCTACTGGTGATCGGCTATAGCATTTAGGGCGGATGCATAATGTATATCGCATTGCGGCGTCCTTTGGTGTACCATACATATAGACGGGGTTAGGGCTTGTCGTGTCACCGCATAATTCATAGAGCCTGTCCAGGCTTTCATCTTCTCTCACGAACAAATCAAGCTTTTAAACGACACGTATCACGTCAGGTTGAGAAGTGCATGAGAACGGCAACTCGTGTGGACGGTATTCAGAAGTAGACGCCCCCATAACGCCGAGCATTTATGCAGTTTCCTACAGCCATCTACCTATCGGTACATGCCAACCAAGTGTCCCGTGTCCGAGAGCCCACTCACATTAATGGACTTTTATCTTCCCCCCATTTATATGGTATCAAGACCCTCCCGTCATGCAACCCTCTTCCCCGTCATTATCTACTTCTTCGGGGGCGGATTTGCCTCGGTCCAATCGTCGTAGTCCTTCTTGATTTGCTCCAGCGCGGCCTTGAGTGATTGTAGTTGCTTGTCGAACTTATCCAATATCTAGAATATGCCATATTAGTCTTTGTTCGCAATATTATGCAGTTTAGAAGAGTCGAGCCTACCTCTCTGGCTTGCGCCTCATTTTCCTCTCCTATTCCCTCTTGGGTATCTGCGCCACGTTGATTAATCTCGTTCTGTAGGCTATCCGCATATCCCCTCAGCATGATCAGACGGCTCCATAGCTCCTCCGTTCGCGCGCTGAGGGCCGGGTCTGTCACGGCCCGGTCGAGCGACTCTAACTTTGTTTTAAGTTCATCCTCTTCCTTGTCTAGGGAGTAACCGCGATTGCGGAGGACTTGAACTTTCGTTGCCAACGCGAGGCACCTCTGCCGTAGCATCGCATGCTTCCGTTTGGCGTTGATGGTTCGCACGCTGGTCTGTAAATCGTTCTGCGAAATTATCGCGTCCAGGCTCGAGTTAATCGCGTGCAACGCCTGCCTATAGTTCCCAAGCACCTGTTTCTGCATCACGAGACGCTCGCTGACCGCCTTAAAGCCAGTGGCGAGGGCAGGCATGTAGCCAGGACCGGGTTTGTCGTGGACTGCTTGCTCCCATTCTCGCGGGTCTTCTGAAGCTGAGGGATGGTAGAAAGGAATGCGCGCCGGGTCGACCTTGTTGTAGAAGTAGTACTTGAACACGGTGTTAGGATGTTCGGGATGCCACTTCTCAAGCATTCCCTCGACCTGCTCTGTAATTGGCTTGTGGACTATAATAGTGTGTGGTTAGCTGAATTCTTGACTACAGGCTGAGCTGAAAATCGGCATTGGCTTACTGAGTGACTCGCGGCCTGGTTCCCAAATCAGGCTGGAGCGCTGTGCTGGCGCCTGGCTTGCATTCAGAAATCCGGAAGCGCCTGGTTGCTGCTGCTGTGGTTGTTGTTGAGCCTGCGATTGGCCAAGAAAGCTTGCACCTAACGTGCTGGGTTTCTGCGTTTGTCCAAGTGCGCTCCCACCGAATATGCTTCCACCAAATGGACTGGCTTGTGACTGGGTTTGAGTTTGCGGTTGTTGCGCAGGTTGGCCGAAAATGCTAGTGCTAGCTAGCTGGCTCGGAGTGTTTGAGGAGGCCCCGAAGCCAGAGGTTTTCGCTCCAAAAATAGACATGGTTGTAGTAAAGTTGGGGAGCAGATGGATTGATGGCTCGGCGATGCAGAATAGGAAAAGAGGAGGTTAGCAGCTTTGCGACGAAAGCTTTGTGAGGATGAAGGGCCGCGTAGAAGGTGGTGGGAGTGAAAGAATGCGTCGGGTCTCAGCTCATGACGGTATCTAGAATTTTTCTTTGCAAAGTGCGGGGAAATTTGATACTGTTGAAATAAAACCGCGTGAAAGGCTTTATTAGAACCTTGCTGCTGCTGTCAATACGTGAATGTAGTCGTACTGTTTACTCGTTGCTGTACGCATTTAGAAATTCCATACGAAAACAAATCCTTGTAGCTTTGAGATCTTCAATTTAGGTACATACCTAGCTTCAAGCCTCAGAAGCGTGGCTGGAAACGGGAAGTACGTACCGAATGGCATTTGTGCGAGACCCACTTCTCTGCATACCTCAGCCCAATGTGGCTGAAGCCAATCAGAATTTCCAATTTGCTAACCACCATCACTTCGTCCGTCGCTCAACTGCTCCATTTCCGAAGCTTGCTCAATTAACGAACGACATTTCGCGGAGAACCCCGTCCATATCGCAGTCATGGCGGCCCGGAAGGCAGTGTATGTTCTACTAGATATCCTCCCAGTCAATACATCCCCAATTGGCCCATCGCGGAACTTCATCCTTGAGTCAATTATTGGTTTCGAGATACACTATTACTAACTTGCATCATAGCTTCAACCAGCAGGTTCTCTACGACACCACCCCCCTCCCAGACTCGATCCCTGCGGTCAAGGAGGTCGGTGCTACCTCAGCACCTCTACTCTCAGCTTCTTTCTTCATCGGCGCCCGGTGCCGCCCTTACAACGATGACTTCATGCAATGCAAGACCGAGAACCCCGGCAAGGGCGAGTTCGAGTGTCTGAAGGAGGGCCGTAGGGTAACCCGATGCGCCGCCAGTGTCATCGACGATATTAACAAATCCTGCCTGGACGAGTTCCGCAAGCACTGGCAGTGCCTTGATAACAACAATCACCAACTATGGCAATGCCGGAAGGATGAGTGGAAACTCAACAAATGCGTATTCGACAACCTAGTACGCTACCTTTGCCTTTACCCTCTTGGCAGAGGACTTTATGGCTAACACAGATGGACAGAAACTCGAAAAGACCATCCCGAACACCCCTAAGAACCAGACCCCAGTCCACCTCCGGACAACGCAGATCTACGCACACTACCCTATCCTAAGAGATCGCGGCCAGGCGCCGTTTGGGAAGGCTATCGACTCGCCTTCTACACCAGCCCAGGCCGATGCGCCGGCGTCATGATGGAATCCGGGGCCAACCTAGAAGACTAGGGTTGTTAAATAACCGTGTAAATAGGCAAGAAATACAATCAGGTAAACGTTTTAAGATGCAATATCCGACGTTATTTATGGACGACCTGGCTCTATCACCTAATTATCTCCGCAACTCTGTTGATAGCTACCGTATTTACGGGCGCGCAAGCAATCGCACGTAAGCAGTTATATGTGTTAATCACTTAATCGGCTGCCCGCCCCTGATATTTGTATCCGGCCTAATGCCTAGCCAATTTTTATACTCCAAAAACTTAAGAAGATTACTATATTTGGTGAGAGACCTTTCATCAAACAGCGAGGCATAGCCGAAGCTGGTATAACAGTGGTATGCCGGCTCTGCCTCTGCCCGAGTCCGCGTGCGGGGCCGCAGCTTCGGGTCCGGATCCCCGGGCGTGGGACAATATCTTTCCGATGGTTGGGCTGATTCTTCATCTCGTGCTTCACCGACAGCCCCCTTCTCCCATTATCGCGCCCGGATCGGACCCCTAAAGACGTTGGGAATTATGTCCTCAGGACGGACGGCTTCAGCTAGTTTTCAATCCCTGCTTCCTGAGATCTTCGCTCAATGTGACCTGTCTCGATAAATACCTACACATGATAATACGAATTGTATCTCAGAATGAGTTTTTGTGAAGCCGCAGTGAACCATTCCCGATGCTGGGGCCAATACCGTATAGAAATAACCAAGGGCGAAGGATTTATCAAATATGAACCAACCCCTCTCCTAATGATATGCGTCTTCCGATATTTTAAATTTCCAAGCTGTAATTCTGATATGAAGAGACATGTCTATGAAGAGATAATTCGCCAAATAGGTACCTAATTAGGAGCAGAATCCCCCGGTGAGGACGAGTATGAATGGCGATTCGATTTCTACAAATAAGTTAAACACAGAATCGTTTAGAAATAAGTAAACACTTATCACGAATAATGTCAGTCTATTTAAATTCGAGAAATAGCCCAGATGTCGAGTGCTCTTTTAATCCTTCTTCCTACTGTTTCTATCTAAACCATTTCCGAGACATATAACGGATCCCCTTGTGTATAATTCACCCGGAAAAGAGCTTGCATGTGTAAGGCCCACGTTGTAAGAAATGCTCCGAAGTCTTCACGATGAGAATATAGAGAAATTAACATCGGCTAAGATCATGGCACGGTAGATACGTGTGTAGATATCACCAAAGTCTACGACGAGGAGGCGGATAGTGAATAAATGATAATGTACAGTCACCTTCTACTATAGTAGAAGATGTACACCAATAGACAAGTTTGAGGCTATTATGATATAAGGCTAGGAGTTCTATCTCTTGACACCTACCTATATCGCTTTTGAGATCGTGTAGGTAGAAATTCTTAGTCAAGCTGCACCTACTTGGAAGTAGCAGATTTATCGTGGTATAAGTCTTGTACTCCATTTGAGAGAAGAATTAATCTGAAGCTAATCTCCCCTGCTTCTTCTATTCTTGATCGTCAGGATCAGGGCGGCGAGCGGCGGCGAGCGGTCTCTAAATACTTAATTGATAACAGATCTGTTAAGCCGAATCATCAAGTACTGGAAAACAGGAACGACGGCAGCATGTATGAAATTCATGTGAATAAATTAGACATGTGATGGATACACTTAACGCGAGCAAATTAATGCTTATCCTAAATAATCTTGATCGAGGATTCCTATACAGTGAGAACTTTGTGCCTGTCTGTACCCTATGCTAGAAAGTAATAGGTTAGGCTAATCCGATGTCTGTAATAAAGTCGAAGGTGTCTTAACAGGGGTAAAATATCCTGTTAGTTCTCTATTCCGAAGCAACGTAGCAGGTAACTCAGTATCTGTACTTGTATTCAAGTCCCTGGTGCGGTAGTTGTATCGTCTTTCGCCTATCTAGTAGCTAGTTGAGAAGGAGCACTCCTCTTGCATGGACTATAGAATTGGCGGAGAGACAAGACGGTACTCCGTAATCATGGGAGGTAGTATACTTTAAGCTGAGTCATAATTGTAGACTTTAAGTTTTTGGACTATTGTAACTGGTACGTTAGCGAAGGAAGATCCCTTGCTTGCCCTACGTCAGCTGTCTTTGTGTACATCAACCTCTTTCCGGAAAGGACTTTGTAAGTCTATAGGTCGTCTATCAATCAGCTTACGTGGAATCATCCTTTATTATCCCCCAAATTTCGATATAGCCACCTAGCTCGATGTCCTCGGCTTACCCCATTCGTAGCCCTCCACGTATGCCTTCTGAAGGGGATAGCCGGCGATCGAAGATGTAACTAACCTGTTCGTAGTGTATAGCCATTTTCCAATAGTTCTCGCCAATAAATTCCCCGGCTGCAGTCAGGGGTTCGTCTAAAGTCACCGTGTTGATGGATAAAGCCACCTTATACCCACACGTACTAATCCTAACATAGTTTAGTAGCGTGGGTACCTGATTTAAGGTACAAGAGCCATAGTAATTAAGGTATCATTTCTACGTATCTATGCTTAATCAAAGTGAAGCTATTCCTAACCATAGCTTCTGCAGCCTTCTCGAGGTTGTGATGAGCCTTATCCACATTATCCCACACCTTATTCTCCAGGGCTTTAAGGGCATCGTTCGGTGGCTCGGTAGGAGGCTCGGGGATTAGGCTATCGGGCTCTTTATCGAGCTCATCGAGAAGGTGGCTGAAGTCGACGTCGTCGTCGATAAAATGGGGTGAGTCGCACATGGTACAGGAGCGACAGCGAGGTCGACGACAGGAATCTTATTTTAACATCGACGAGAAGAAAAGGTACATAATTTTCTACTGAAGCCGTACCTTAAAT
The DNA here is from genome assembly GCA_002120305.1 of Hypoxylon sp. CO27-5. NCBI lineage: Eukaryota > Fungi > Ascomycota > Sordariomycetes > Xylariales > Hypoxylaceae > Hypoxylon > Hypoxylon sp. CO27-5. The sequence goes on along the minus strand of KZ112424.1, from coordinate 408,650 downwards.
CAGGTACCCACGCTACTAAACTATGTTAGGATTAGTACGTGTGGGTATAAGGTGGCTTTATCCATTAACACGGTGACTTTAGACGAACCGGCAGTCAGGAAGGGTACATGACACCTACATTCGAAAATATGCTTGTCCTGCTTCTCCTATTAGTGGAGGAGTTCTTCCCCGTTGGTTAACCTACATCACGCATGTGTCGACCGGCTGCTGACGTTGACTGCGCGCCCGTCTTCGCACAAGCTAATCTGGAGTACCACTTAGATCTTCTGCGACGTGAACGAAGATATGTAAGCCCACGGCGTAACTGCGGGCACCTGTGGCTACCCAACAGCCACTATGTCTTTTCATTAGGGAACGGTTACATGCCTAGAGCTCCTGTGTTTCTGCGGGGTAGGCAACACAAGCATTAACTTGTTTACATAGAGGTAGTTATGTAATTGTTGGTCATCGAGATTTTGAGACCGTGAAGCTAGACATCTGTTGTTAGTGGCCGTTTGAGGTCTATGAATAAAACATGACTAGGCGCACAGGGCGAAATAACCCGTATGTCATGACATGGGTTACTACATGAATCCTATATGCGAAAGGTGTCTTAGTTCTGCGACGAATAGACTGACCGATAGAAGGTATAGGATCCTGCTTCTAGAAACACTTGAGATGGCCGAAGACACTTGAGTTAGGGTAACGGCGCGATTACCCCCTTTGTCTCTCATCTAGCGACTTTTAGGGTAACTGTCCCGGATGTCATCGCAGCCCTTGGATTCGTCGATCGTTGTACGACACTCTAGGGTTATTCTGTTCTCCTGTGCCATTTAGAGTCCAGTTGAATAGTTACACAAATCGATGAATTTGTGTTCCGATGTCGTAGAGAGCTAAAGTCTTAGATGAGGAGTGACATGTCTTCTATACAGCAAGAATAATCTATTTGCGACAGCGTCGGATAGGGCTCGATGCAAGTATCTCCACTGCTCCTACATGTAGGCAAGTATCCCTTAGCTTGCGGTTGACAGCGTGGGGGGTTGGCGACAATCCCGCTATATATTGATTCTTTAGTGCATACAAAATGCGTCCGGCTTAGCGGAGTGCAATGTCTAAGCGCCGCAAATGCGACAACGGTACCTTGGTATAGGTATGAAAGTCCGATTGATAACGAATGTCCGTTAATTGCAATTGATTATTTCTCAACGAACCAGTGGCCCAGAGCTTCGCCATGCATGAGTCTGGGTACCATGTAGATAGTCAATCAATGCTCATAGCTTAGCCCGGGGGGTTATTCATGTCTCGGCCCCGCCCTAGGAGCAGAAAAGCACTCTGGATGTAAGTAAAATTCTAAGTGGAGGTGCTGGGCGAGCATAAATCCTCCTTAAGATTGCATAAGATTAACTGTGTCGCCTGACAAAGAACGGGCTTTAGGTGCAGCAGAGTCGACTCTTGATATCAATCAGCGGCACCAGGTGAAAATGTGAGAATATCTCTCAGGTAACCACAAGTAGCGCGAGTGTTCGCCGAGACAGTGTCACGTTGAAACCCGATGTATCTCTGTCTCAGGGTCGGGATTTAGGGGTGGCAGCCGCTGTAGCATTGAGACACGGCCGGTGCCTGAGACATTTCGACGTCATACTGACTTTGGAGGATTGGTTCAATGCAAGCCGCTTGTTCGGCTTCGAAACATAGCGCTGGTGCTAGAAGTCTGGTTAGTTGGCGACCATATGATGCTAAATCACTAGCCGGTCCGCTCTTCTAGTTGGATAGTAGGAAAATAGTACCTGAAAATGAAGAGTTTTTGGCGTATTCGCCTCCCGCCATCACTTACATCGCTTGCCTAATGCTGTAGATGTGCGGATAGGTACATACCCGATGGCAGTTCTACGGTGGACTAGAGCAACGGCCAGGTGCCGGTCTGGCCGCGTTGAATAAGATCCGTAGAATACTTCTTGAGTTGAATTTGTATGCAACTAAAATTCTCGGTGTCTGCGAATAGAGCGAATATTGGAGCCTTGCAGAGTAGGTTCATCTCCTCAGATAGCAACATCTTTCCCCGGACTTGATTGCACTCGATTTTCAATTTGTTTCAAACAGCCACAAAAAGTAAGCAGTTACTCCTTCGCACGGACATGATGGAAAGCTGAGTTATGATTTCTCAGCCAAAAAGCTCTGATCCTGATCCTTACGATGTTTCCCGAGCGCTGTAATACTGGCCTCGGATTAGACAAACTAACATTTGTAAGGTGGCCGCTCTATTGCAATCAGCACGGAATAGCCAGCCCCGATGATTAGAGGCGAAATCCTTAATAAGTAAAATCCCCCTTCTTTCGAGATTATAAAATAGGAACTTCGTCTGTAGTACAATCGTGGAAGGTATTGTGGAACATTGGAAGGCAAACACATGTTGCACAACGAAGCTTGAACTATTCGTCGGTAATAGTGTTAATGTATTTCCATGCGACTCACGTGTCGACGGCCATCCACCTATGTAGATTCTTGGGACACAATTCGCATAGCTTGGCGATCAATGTGGTGTAGGCTTGTTCCCTGGTGGTAAGGATCCATTGTGTTGGTGTCGTTAGCAAAATTGCAAAATTTATTCGGTGGCTTCCCGGAGCTTCCACAGACGACCTGTAAATCAAGTCGTACAAGAATAAGCACAGGTAGTCGGTCTGATCCGTGTGGTGGAGGCTCGGTCGTTTCACCTTTATTTGGCTCTGGCCTGACTTGATTCGCTAAAGCACAGGTGAAGCTGCACCCACCGGCCAGCGGCGCGGCTCATTTATTCTCATTCATGATTCATGCTACCCGAAAAGAGAACCCGTTCTGTAGCCCAATGGGGTTCCGCTTCTGTTTGTCTGCTTGGATCAAACCAATTGGTGGGACTTCTTAGTCAGACCACGAGGTGATACTAATGCAATTTAATGAAGGTAGCAAACTTCAAAGTTGTTGTGACGGACGATTACCTCGTAATAGACTGGCCTGTATAGGTCCCTAAGCTGCCAAGTTATTGCGAAGCGCTGGGCAAATTCGGATTCTTAAATTTGAGAATAAATGCGCTAACCTTGTACATGACTAGACTGCTAGATCAGAACGAGCTGAGTAGCAAAAGGTGGTAAGGCGAGTTCGTCTGATGTTTTGAGCATGCTCATCCTAGACCTCTAGGCGCTTCCATGGAAAATAATGGAAAAGAACGCATTGACTGGTCAAACGAGATCGGGTTCCAATGGTTGACCCCAGGATTTAACGTTAAGGGGGCTTCAGGGGTGTGGCTGCAGTTAGCGACCGTACAGTGGGCAAAGACTTGGGAAGCATTTTCAACCAATCATGGCTTTTCCAGGTTGCCGTTCTGGGGCATTTTTTTCTCTTAGCCCCGCGCTTGGGTTCTGTTTTTGTCTCTTCAACTGCGGGAAGGGAATCTGCAAGGCACCAAGATTTACTACAGGGGTTGGAAACAGACTAGGGGCGTCGTCTGATCTTATGGCTCAGGGGGAGGCCGAACCCCACAGACATGTACTTTAGGTATAGATACTGTACCGTAGATACATCCATATACGTAAAGTCCTGTAGAAGGGATATCGAAGTTTGTGAGTCCCCAAACAGCACTCTACAATATGAAAAAAAAAAAAAATATGGATGATAATAAATTGAGCGGTGAATATCATCTAGCGGGATTACTACGAAAGAAAGGTTGAAAGAAAAAGAGATCTTCAATTTGAGGACCGAGCTCGGGTAAGGAAGGTAATATGACGTGTTGGTATAGTACTCGTATTAGCCCAGGAACCCCACACTATCATGTATGTGACCTGCTCACTGCAGCGTAGCGTTTGCACATCGCTTTCTCTTGTGCCTCTGATAGGCTTTTCTATTAAACAAGGAGAAATTTGGCTTGTTGATCGGCCTAGTAGGTTAGGTAGTTTCCTCGTGGACTTTTTACTGGACAGTTGGATTAACATCAGCCTTTTTGTAACATCACTGGGGAAACTCTTTAACCTGGAGTTTACGTGCCTACCCGCGTATTATTTCCTGTTCTATGAGTAAGTACATGTATGGACGTAGCTCTTATTGTACATGTAGAGCTTCATGTTCCCGTCACAATGTCGATAAGAACCCACTATACATGTATTTAGTTGGAGAAACCCTGTGGACATCAAAGCCTAAGATAAAAGAGAAAATAATATTTATTGTTTGTGTTGCAAACCCCGCTGAGCCCTAGACATTGAATCATGTCTGTACCGTATACCGCCGTACGAGTTCGGAGTCTATTACGGTGCGCGCGCTTTACTTCAGTGCCAAATGCTATGACTTCATCCTTATTTTAAAAAAAACGTGTATGCGTAGTAGAACCGAGTTCTCGGTATCGAACATATCATAATTTAATAAGGTATACGCTCTGATGGATTGCTTCTTAGTGTACAGTTGATCGTTGGAAGTTACTGTGAACCATGGTTAAAAAAACATGTCCAAGTAGTGTCGTATTACCTACAGTACCACCCCTTTTTTAAAGCACGAGTCAGTGCAGGGACCGTTAGGGTTAAAATGACGCTAGGATCGACAATTTGCATCCTACCTGGTCTAGTGCTTCAGAATCTAGCCAATCAGATAACTTTGGTACCTAGTTTCTTTCGGTACGTACCGTTTGTCCCACCATCGCACCTCAGGTACCCAGTCAAGTACCCAGCAAACGGCGGTCCCTTTCATCTTGCCTTCCCATTCAGCCATTGACTTCACACGCCGCAATTTCTTCATTCGTTTTGTCACTAGGTCAGGACCCGTCCATTCCTTTGATACTTGACTCTCTACTTCCCTCCATCACCTCCGCGCTCTCTTTTTTACTTTCTCTTATTAGGCTTGGCCAGACTCCGAATTCAACGCGCGTTCGTGAGACCACAAATCCGACCAACCCTTTCCACTCTTTCACGTCCGCTTCGGCGTACATTCATTCATTAAAATACCCAGAAGTCCTCTCAACTTCGTCTCTACTTGACAAGTCGAGTGTTGTCTCGAACCGGCTAATGATCCATTAACCGGTCTCACTCACTTTTTCTGTTCATAGTCACTCCTTACTCGGACGCCAGCCGCCCACTCATCGTTCACGATCTGCTCTTGGAAGCATTCACAATTTGGAATCCGCGATCCCGTCCAACCTGCAACTAGGAAGTTGAACAAGCTGTGTTATTGTCCAACCATACCCACTTGATCTCAACTCACTCGTCGTTGGTCTCGAAATATACTCGTGTCTCCCAAAGCACTATAAGTTGCCTGTCTTCGCTGCCAGCTGGATCTGAATAGTCCATCATCACCTTGGAAGTACGCGTCACAAAGGTATGTCAATTCCAAATTTATCTTCGGCCCCGTACCCTTGAAGCAAAGACCCCAAATTATCCTACCGGGTATCTGGTTCAGCAGTAAAGCTTTGTTACTTTGAGGGGAAGAGTTTTCACATCCATTTTCACATCCAGCTACCAACAAAGCCCAATTCACGAATAAAGCATACGGGTTAACAAGAAACGAGCCACCATATCAAAATTACATTCATATAGTGTTGTGGGACTGTTCATTGCCACCAAAACTCTTCTCTATCGATGTCTTCCATCTCTCCTTGACACCTTTTGATCAAGCAATGGACCCTCTGGTCATAACACTCATTTCACCTTAGCACCCACTCATTTTATTTCTTGATGATATTAACACGAATACTTACTTCTTATAGCCCTTCGGTTTCTATCAAGTTTGATAGTTGAGCAAAATGAAGTCCTCGATTTTGGTCGCCGCTGGCGCTGCATCGCTAGCAATGAGTTCCCCTCTAGAGAAGCGGAAGATTGAGACTTCCTGGATTGTTGAATATGACACCGTTACTGTTACTGGTACCGAGGCCGAGCCCGCCAAGCCCACCATTTTCTGGGGTGAAAAGAATCGTCCCTCTTCCACGAGCACTTCCATCCCCGTCGTCATCGTCACTGTGACCCCCAGTGCACCTGCGCCGGTGCCTACTACAGCGCAGCCTTCTTATGTTATCGTTACCGAGACTCAGGGTGTCCCGCAACAGCCTACTACTCAGCAGCCTGTTGCAGCACCTTCGTCGTCATCTGCGCCGGCTTCACAGGCTCCCCCGGCTAGTAGCGATGACTTCATCTCCATCGCCATCCAGCACCACAATGAACACCGCGCCAACCACTCTGTTTCAGAGGTTGCCTGGAGTGACAAGCTTGCTGGCTATGCTGCAATCACCGCCGCTACATGCAAGATGCAGCATGATATGTACGTTTCCCGAACATGGCATAGTTTTCGACTACTGACATTTGGATAGGCAGGAGGGTGACAAGGGCTACGGTCAGAACATTGCCAACTGGGCGCAGAACATAGATGCCTACAAGCTAGGCGATGTTGGTGCCCTGAAGATGGCTATTACCAACTTCTGGTACAACGGCGAGTTCTCCAACTTCAAGCCCGAGTATTACGGTCAGGCCACTCCGCCTATGGGCGGATTCGAGTCCTGGGGCCATATGTCCCAGTTGATTTGGAAGGCCTCTACCGAAATCGGTTGTGCAGCTCAGTTCTGTGAGCGTGGAACTATGTATGATACGATGGATGCCTGGTTCACTGTGTGCAATTACGGACCTCCAGGTATATATGATAACCTCCCTGTCCTTGTTAACGTCTCTTTGCTAACCTTATAATTAGGCAACATTGGTGGTGAATACGGTACCAATATCCTCAAGCCTTTGGGCAAGAGTACCCTAACGACATAAGTCGCCTAGAACAGTGCCACGCTTTCGTTAGCATCTCGTTGGCAAAGGAACTGGCTCCACGGATGAAAAAATACTTCACTTCTTGTAGTGTATAGTGCGTACACAATTTTATACCAAAAACAAAACAAAGTTGTGCTTCCGTCAAGGCTCTTAGGTATCATCCGCAAAGCCAACACATACTACGATGGTTGATGACAGATGGAAACCTGGCGTGATGGGGCGGGAAAAGGGTGGTCCTGCATTTTCACTTTTCTTTTCATTTCGTTGACGGGCCTCGAGCCATTACACCTTTTTCGGTCAGGTATGTCGTTCTCTTGGCGATCTCATCGAACTCCTTTGGGATAAGGGAGGTATTCCTCACGATGCGTTCACCAAGCTTCGACCCCTTTTTTACACAACCAATTCAATTTCGCTTCTTGTACTTAGTCGCTTCTTTTTCTTACATGACGTCGATCTTCTTTTAACAGGTCATGAGAGAGGCCGGAATTAAGACTTCAAAACCTAACCTAGGCGGGTCTGGTCGGATGCAAGCATGGCACACCGCTTAGGCTAAGGCGAGCTATCTCGCGGATTGGCTTCTCAGCATGGAATGAGGCCAACCTCGCTCTGTATGTAGATCAATCAATGCTGATGACGATTTACGAATTCTGTCCGCTGTGTTCTCATACCGTATTTTCCGCTGTTAACTAAAAACGATGCATAGAACAGACGCCGGCTTCCTAGTCTGTAGTCAAATCACTTACCCGGTTCAGGTCCCTTTCAACTACGGTAGTTCAACCGTTATGTGCTCGTAGTAAGTATCATTATTCCCATCGGTGAGCGCTTATAGACGCGAAATTCGCCAAGTAGTAGAGCTCTCGAAGAGATCAGCACATAGGCTATACGAAAGACGTGGATGCGAAGCCAAGCCGTAAGACTTCGTGTGCTCAGGGAGATGCAGTCAGCATGCTCCGCATCATTAAGTATACCATTACATAACCCACTCCAACACAACACTCTTGGGAGTAATAAGAATGATTTATTGAACTTCGGGGAACTTTTTACAAACTTTTCTCACGAGAATCAAAGACGTTTGGCACGGTTCGCCATAGGTGACAGGGGGGTGTCTGTTTAAGCTTTCAGTGCCATTCCATCGTGTCAGCCTACGACCCGCAACCGAAGGATTGCGCAGATAGATCGCGCGCATATCTAGGTGGGCGCCTTTAATGAGGTGGGTTCAGATCGAGAGGGAATGGTACCATGAGGGAAGCAAGGATTGAATGGTTTTGATTTGGGATTTCAGGCATCGCAGGACCCTGGTGGGATCGGCGCATAGGTAAGTACGTATCTGGGTAGGGTTGATGGGTTGATAGGATATGCCCTCACTTTCCACGCCATTGTAATAACTTACGTTTATGTCACCGCTCTTTGCGTCTCTTCAAATTAGGAGGCAATAGCCGCGCAATGATCAATTTACCATTGCCCTTTTGAGTTCAAGGTATTGTCTCATGGCTATTCACTAAAAGAACGTCTCTTATGTGCCTTTATTAGGTAAAAATTGTATAGACCTCTTATGGAATCCAGGACTGTTTATTGATAATTAATGTTACGGATCACATTAAAATGACTATATGTGGTCTAAATACCGACTACATGTTGATAATTCCTGTAAGCTGCCTGGGTAAGAGGTACCTAAGGTAGGTAGGTAGGTGCCTACCTGTTACCTAGGTAAGTAACTTGGTACTATCTCTCAACAAAGGCTAGAGTGGAAGGGAATGCAATCTTGAAATTGTAGAATAGGTGTTCTTTAGGTGAACAAGCGTTGAATTTTCCTACCTAGTTGCTGAAGATGACATATAGGAGAATACCATAGAGTTGCAGTTACGGAAAGAGTTGGGTATATGTGGCCTCCCTTGAAGAAAAGGGGGTATAGATTTTAGGTAACCTATCGATGATGGTATAATTTCCGTATAAATGTGAAGAGCAGTGCTTAATTCTCCTATAGTTAGACTCTTCACCCTAGGAATACTCAAAGCCTTTTATTGAGAGGATAAACTTGTTTACGAATATCGCGGTAGCCGTAGTTTCTTACTGACGCTCATGCTTTACAGATGTGGTCCATGATAAAGAATTATAGTCTTATTTTTCATTAGCCAATGTTGGTAGCGAATTATTCTCTTAATCTCTATTCAGATACCATGCTTCATGATTTGGCGTAATTCACGTTAACTACGAAGACGTCCCCAAGACATTAACAATAGAAAATTGCGGACACCGAGAATGAGCCAAATGACAATCAATAATTCTCGATAATCCCCAAGAAAATGAATTTTGTATTGTGCAAATAGAAGATATCATCATCTTAGCAAAACCCCTACTTGAGAGTCAACTACCTCTATCACTCATCCTAGCTTCCAATGACTCTTGAAAGTCTGCATAACCTAGAGATAGCAAGCCTTTAGCTCCATAATACCATCCGAAATGTCTTCAAGAAGGCCTGCGGTAATAGGAGCTGCAGCTGGAGCAGCTACAACTACTGCAACAAAGATGGCAATAACTAGGATGAAGGGCATCGTGACTACACAAAAGGTCAGACCTAGATCACTTATTGAACTAAGAAAGGGAGGTAAAGTACAGTGGTAGTGTCGTTTTAAAGTTCCCGCGGCAGGCTGCGCTTGTTGAGTGTGTGTAGGATTTCAAAGCTGGTTCAGTGGTCGGAATATGAAGTCAGAAATTCCAAGAAGCGAGCTTTGGGGGATTGCCTCTTTATCTTCGTAAGGTCACTCTATGGACAAATATATATTGTGGTATCTTAACTAGGTACCTAATGCTATAATGCATACCTACTATACAGTTACACAATGAGAGGATATTCAGTCTTCGATCTTGTAACTTACCTATATGGGCGTCACAAAGGGAGATAAGGGATAAGTACCTATTTCATCGTTTTCCCTTCGTCCCTTATGTATGACAGTGCCAAGTGTTCGCCACTTACTATTCCTGGGCATACCCTGAGCCAACATCTTGGCTCTGCAGGCTGGAGAAGTTTGGGGGTTTCTGGTGATCATGAATGCAATAGATTGACGGAGAAGGGAATGGCGGAGAAGGAGGCACACTGCGCCTTTATAATATTGATTCTTAAGTGGTGGCTGATGTCTTGATGAGAATTATAAATCCAAATCCCTGTCCAGTGTAATGATTGTGAGTGAAGGTCCGACGTAGCCGCAAGAACCCTTCACCTTAGCAAATCCATACTAGAGCACCCAAGCTATTCCCGAAATAAAATGACTCAAGACGTAGTTGACTGAGTGTACTTTACAGCTTGTATCTCGGCACTAGCCATGACCGCCGCATTGCAGCCGCTTGTGATAGCGCTAGGAATGACTTTGTAAGGCGTACTGCAATCACCAACGGCGAAAATACCAGGGACAGTGGTTTGGAAGAATGGCCCTTCGGTTTGGATGTCGCCTAGCGGTGTAGTGGCAAGGCCGAGCTGACCTACAAACGGCCCCTGAGGACTCGTCTGTGGATTGTGTACCAGGAACTTTTCTTCTTTGCTAGAACCGTCAGTGAACTCCACCGTAACGGAATTAGTTTCGTCGTTGCCAACAAGGCGCTTGATTTGGCGTGTCTCGACGTGGAACTTGGGTTTGATAAGAGCGTTGACAATGGGCTCGAGCTCAGCTGTCACCTCAGCATTGCCATTGGTGTACAGCGTAACTTCATCGGTAAACTGAGCGGCATTCTGAGCCATATGAGCGGCGAGCGCCCCTCTGACGGGAGGGACGGCCAAAACTCCAGAGGAGGGGGAATTGCGGTCTTCATATCCGTGGCAGAACAAGCAATGGAATCTGAATACAGTAAGATGATCAGTTATATGCGTTTACTTCACAAAGAGAGGTCCTTGTCATACATTCGCTTTTTCCATAATTGATCGTAGCCCTCAACGTCGGGGTAAGTGTTGGCTGAGCCAACGGCAATGATTACCTTCCGGGCGGACCACACCTTGCCGCTAGCATCAGTGACTTCAAAGTGAGAATCGGATTTCTTATCTATTTTGGTAACAGCAACGTCGGCAAACTGAATTGTGTCGTAGTTGGCCGAAATATTCTTCCTTGCCTCACTGCGATATTCCTCAGGATTTTTATGATCCCAGGTCAAGATCATATGCATATGAGCAGCTCCGGCGTTCCTATAAGATTTGGAATCGAAGACAACAGCTGTGTGGTTCTGGCGCGCCAGAGTGTTGGCAGCAGTCAACCCTGCCGGGCCTCCTCCTACAATGGCGACATCAATGAAGTCCATTGTGCATTCTCGTAGGGATATGTTGATTCAAGAGAAAAAAAAACTGCAGGGAACTTGAAGGAATAAGATTGATGGGCACCTACCCACAGGTATGTTCTGAGTTCTGAACTATATAATGCAAAGCTAAAAGTGTTCAGTGTTGCTCGCTATTTTTCTCTTATCCAAAGTTCTTTGCTGTAGGTTGGTGCCAGACTTCTCATTCCAGGTTACACAATTACACCGCACATATTACCAACGAACCCATTGGACCAATCATTTGAAACAACGTCTGGGGTAACTCTCCTGATTGTCGGTCGTCAGGTCCTTTCCAGTTAAGATCCATAGAACATGTCAATGTCATCGTACCTAGTTCGTTGTACGAAGTACGCAACGGATAAAATTATCAGCAATCATGCCAAGCTACGGAGACGCAGTCCGCGGTAGCAAGGTCCAGCGGCTCAGCTACATGCTGACGAGTTGCGAATTTGCCGAGCTATTCGGTGAACGCGGTAATCTTGGACATGTAGCGCAGCGAAACGACCAAGACCAAAATGTTTAATCTTGTTAGCCTACAACCGGTCGCCCGGCTTAAATATAACATGACGCACTGTGATAATCCTTAAGACCAGTTGCTATTCATGGCTGGTGGCTTGAAGATTAACGGATTTTACTACTAGATGCAGCAGCCGTGCATTGAGTCTTGGTACGGCAGATGCTGTCCTATTACGCATTGTGTAACCCCATGTTGGAGTCGTGGCGTACCAACTTGCTGTAGGTACCCAATGATATACCTTATTTCTATTCTGGCATGGTGTTGGCTTATACAGGATGTCCAGCTCGGCTACATCTTTCTTGGCCTTCCCTCCGCTTTGTGTCTTTCCCTTCGTGTTGGTCCTGTATTGATCACTGCCATTCTTTAGGCTCCTTCGCTTGAGTCTGCGCAGAAATTTCTTCGTCTCTAAGTTAGGGTTCATTCATCTCAGATCGTCATATTCCGTGAGTCTTTAATTGCAATGGTCGAAGTTGAGCCATGTTATTGCCGCCGAGGTTCTACCTTTACTGGATATCATTTGCGTTCCACTGCGGTTCAAGGCCCGGAGAGAGGCGAAACAACCATTAAAGGCCAACAATTGGCTTCTTCTTCCCGCGGCAGTATGTTCAATCACCTACTACCACTGTGTTACATGATGACTAATAGACTTCTCTTGCAGAGTTACTTTGGGTATTGAGGTCGGATCAGGAGGTGAAGTTGCAGCTATTAGGAAGACCAAGTATATGACCGTCCATTCCAAGAATATGATATAGACGTCAGGTATTTACCTGACTATAATACTCGTACTTCCTTGTAGTCATATCAGTCTTAGCACACTATCTGTGCAATGATATTTGAAATTGTTTTTAATAGGCATTAAATAGCGTTTTGTATGCATAGGAAATTTTATCTACCTTACCTAATTACCTAAATACCTATATTGGCATCCGAGTGACTCCATAAATGACTCCAAGGGACAATTGTTAAGGCACCCTTTTACGCACTGCGCCTTCATCTAGTCCCGCTAGGGAATTTACCGAGACTTCAGGTTGTGGAGTCTATGAGAGCTCTCGTGCAGGGACATTAACCAGAATTTCCCTGAAGTAAACGGCATTTCCAACTTCCACGCTGTTGGGCTGACCACAAGTACAAGGTCTACTTAGACGTAACTTATGATTTCTACCTGCCTTGTGGTATTTGAGTGTTGGATGATTGTGTCTTCGATTCTTCGCCAGCTGGTGATCCTCCTAGACCTTCCTCAAGGCTAGTCAGTAATCCAAGTCCTCCGTCTTCCTTTCTCTGAGTCTTTGACTTGAAGTATAAAATCAACCACCCAAGGATGATAAGGACCATCATAGGTATCACTATCTTGAGATAGAGGGACAGACGATCTTTCTTCATATCCCAGCTGTATTTCGAGTTCGCCAGTTTGTCTTCCGAATCATACCACCGCAAGATGCCGCTACAAAAGAATGTCTGGCGAGTTATAAGAGGCATGTTTGGAGAGAATCGGCGCAGGAGGCTTACAGCGAGGAACGTCCCCGGAAGAAATATAAGCGTAAATACAGTGATTACGTGCATGGACACTGTCTGGTGACCGGTTTTCAGGGCGATGTCGTGCATCTTCTCCGTCATGTGGTTCATCTTCGCCGTCATGGCCATCGTGAAATCTGTAGAAGCTTGGGCATTTTTTGCGAAATGTTTACTAGCTTGCATGCTGGCATATTGTTGGATCGAATAGAACTGGAGGACTAAGTTAGCCAGCACATTTCAACGCCGCTTAAATGGAATGGGAGCTCACTAAGTTGCTTCTATCTTCTAACAGGATATTGAGTGTCTCTAGCCTTGACTGCTGCACTTCGAGGTCCTTCTCCATCTCTGATCTCGGCAGGGAAGTCATCGCTGTCTAACATGGTAGTATAATGTTCGCGGATCTCTTTGATTATGTTGCGATTTTGTTTCAATACCATCAGAGCCTCTTGCATGTGTTCTCCCGTTTGGTGTAGATCCTGTAGCTTTTCGAAAGAGAACATGCGCTCTAGGTTGGTATCATCATTGTCGCCATTATCATCGATCTCTTCGGGCTCTTCCACAATATTTGCTGTATGGTTGGGATGAGCAATGTCCCATTCTCCAATCGTTGGACTCTTTTCCGTCTTGGAGAAACTCGAAAACCTGGTGAATAAAGTCCGTAATTTGCTTAGTGAAATAGGTGATGACGTCGCCGAGGTTGTTTGAGGACTTCTCGGTGTCATCAGCGTACCTGGCCTGCTTGGCGCTGGTATCATTGTAGGCCCAACCAGATGGTCAACATCAGCAAGAACTGCAATTTTGGCCTTATTTCGAAGCCGATCTTCCATTTCATTGATGTACCATCTCCATTGCTCACCACACCATTCCATTATATGAGTGTGTCCTGCAAGGGATGCACCAAAGGATCCGGTGAGAGTTCGGTGAGAGTTCGCGGCCATGGCCGCAGATCTTCTTGAATCGGTCGCCTTGCGTATGCGATTCTCTATAGTGTTGTTTCCCTTGATAAAAATCCAGAAGGACTTTCCCGTCTCAACGTCAAAGGAGTGGTAAAGGACGGTTTGTCGTATCGACCACCCCCACTCTGATTTCGTGCGCTCAACAGAGTGAAGATTGTAGCATTGTTGAATTTGCTGACCTGATCTACCGATACGCTCAATCTTGAATAAATTTTTCAGGTCTGGACCACCTCTATGAAGGTAGTTTTCATAGCGGAATGCTGTATAATGGAAATCCTGAAGCTTTTCTTGCCTACCGCATGTGAAAAGGAGGTCTAGAAAATGAGGCATCACTTGGTGGTACGATAAGAGATAGGCCAGATCTTGTTGCGAGAGTTCTAGTTTAGCTCTTGAATGTTTAGACTGAATGAATCTTCAAGTTATCAGCTTTCATTCGGTACTCGTGCGACTTTGCTCACACGTAGCGGCATGCCGGATCTTGCAATCCGCTGCCTTGGCAATGCTTCTTTAGACCCTCAAAGTTTAGAGGTCTATATTCTTGAAATCCTATCGTATATTCAGTAATCCATCCTGAAAAATACCTGTATGAGAACCTTGAAATTACTACTACTATCCTTGTTTGTCTCCTAGAACTTCAACAATGTAACTTCCGGGAAAGGATTAAATAATCTTTCCGACTCATCATGTAGCTTGCAGCGATATGATTCGAGCGTATGTTCGAAGATGAGGCTCTGAGCTAAGTTACATGGATATGAAAAAGATGCCTCGCACGAAAGAAGTAATTGGCGCTCATTGGTATCTCGGCTCCGGGGCAAGCTAGCGCCTGCAGTTGGTTCCATATTCCTTGATGCCATAAAGGATGATCAAGGTAATCTGATTGGACAAGGTTACGTTGAAAATGAGAGTATTGAGATAATCCAACCTGTCTTCTCTTACTGGTGTCCGTTTATTTTATGTCTTTCCTTACGTGGCTCAGCTTGGTTTGCTTCAATACGGAGTCAACCTCATCTCAAGCCCGAGACGTTCTAGAGCCATGCCTTAGGTACACCACATATAGATACTTCCTCGGGCTTTTGATATATCTCGCCCAATCGATTTCGAGAACGATGACGGATTCTTACATAAAACCGGCCGTGGCGGTTAAGCCCCCCCTCCGTCTCCAACTCGGTGTAAGCGAGCCTGCATGAATGTAGCACTAGAAGGGCTGACCATAGATGCGTAAAAAGCCTTCTATACTTTCGAACCTTTAACATTACTTGCTTACCATATTCTCTAATGGCATTAAGTGGATTACGAGTATGCCTGGGATGCACATAGATTAGAACTAGGTACCTATATATTAAAGCTGCCGTTTTTGATGAAGATGTATATATCATAAGTCATAAGATCGTTATTTCGTATCGTTCCCTGTCGAGCTTGGGGGCCACACCACATCCTGCCTAGTTCGTCCAATACCCTGTGCAGTATTGTCATGTCATACGCAACAATATATTTCATTGGCGGATTTCCCTAGCTTGTATGCGCCCACACTTCCCTTAGTCTTTGCTTTTGAGCCCCTCACTGCGCCCCTCGACACAGAGCCTCATGGCCTCTGGCCTTTTGCTCTCTCCCGAAGGCCCCTCCCCCCCCTCCTCTTCCACAAATTCATGACCAAGAGGGGCTGTTCTGGTACGTATTTCGAGGTCGTTAATCGTGACGAAGGTGATCCATGATGTACGTTCTCTCGGCCTGAAAATTAGTAATTAAGAGAATAAACATCAGCGTATGTTCTAGGGGTTTTCGTACCTGGGTTAAAGGTCGGGGGACGTTGAAAACATACTCCCCAGCTCTTTGCTAGATTAAAGTTAGAATCAAGTTTGGTATCCAAACCAAGCAAAAGAACCTGTATTACGAAGGATTATGTACGGTATTATTGTTGCACACGCGTAGGAGCTAGAAGATGTCTCAAGGATATCAGGAGAAATACAACGAGTTCGCTTACTCCAAGCAGACATTTTGAAGGGTCGGACTTACAGCGCAGGGAATAACGATACCGAATAGACTTTTCAAGTATTTTTCAAGGACATTCTGGTACAGGCGATAGTTGCCAAAGGTCTGCTGGGGCATTTCGGCGAAATCAAACCAATTACGTCGGTATAGTTTAGACAATAATATCCCAATCGGGAAGTATAGCTCGTGAGATCTAGATTGACAAGGCTTTCTTGGATCGGTGCGCTTGTTTCACGACGAGGTTGACTTGGGAAATATGAAGAGAAATCTGCCTTATGAAAAGCCTTGTCGGTAGCATTGAGGAGAAAACACCCCTATTATATCATCTGAGAGATCGTTATACCGCCCGAGGCGCTTTTTTTTATATTGTGGCTTGTGTGACACACTGTTCTTCAGAGCTAATAGACAGCCATAAGCTAGGTACCTTCTCTTAATATTACTTGCCATTATAACTATAACACACCCATTAACGGTCGGTTCTACTCATGAAGGCCGAACTCCACTCTAGGTAGACATCTTTTTGGATAGTTCGCTTTATGCACCACCACCTATGGATACATATGATGATTGGAAGATCAGTTCCAATCGGCGAGAAACCAGGCGGCAAGCTCTCTTACAATTGTCAGCCTCGATTGCTGCCTCTACAAGTCGGTTGCCTAACGTATTCTTATGTACTCTCTGTTGCGCGAACCGCTTTCTTAGTAGGACATTTGAGATGATCTTACACTTTTTCAACCCCATCATCCGACCCGAAGCTTGCGTACCTGAGAATGTCCTCTCAAGAGTAAGCAAAGACCCAAGCCCGTATGCCCCTTAAATCATCTTTTACCTGGCCGTTAACTAGACGTAGAATTTTATTTCTCTTCAATCATAATTTTAAAGTCTGGGGCTCCTAACCCAAATCCCTCGCCCAAATCTGAATAATAGGCTGACTGCTTATTGCTTTTTTTACCTTGCCTGCATTGATTTGCGCCCCCAGCTCAGACACTGTGGCTGCTTCTGCAGCGGGCTCAGCGTTTACCATCCATTCACGATAGCCGCCTAGACACAATGGCCTTATCTGTCTCCCGCAGGCCTTCCGGTCTCCATTCAATGTCTTTCGCCAAATGGACTGACAACATTAAGCGGAGCGGCGAAGATGGGAATGGCCAACCAGCCGAATTCGTATCGCCCTACGATTTGACCACTTATTGGAGTCATAAACGTGTCAGAGAATTCCTCAAAGACTATCCGGCTCCGGGTGCAACAGCGGAAACCATACTCAGTGCATATACCCGCGTGTTTAGTATCCTCGTCTTCACAGACCATCTAGATTATCTTCCAGAGTTCATGGAATACGGTCTCAATGACGGCAGCCTACCCCTCACGCAGCGTCCGTTCGGATGGCCTGAGAACAGGCAGCTTGACCAAGTTTTCGAAGATTTTCAGAAATATCAATGGAAATTCTGCCCCTTCGAAGTGAGCCGTCATTCGCTTGTTGGCCAACGACTGGACACTCGCCATATTCTTCCCATTAACTCAAAGAAAGTTATACGCGAATTACGCGGGGAATCAGAAGTCATCCGAGTTGACTTCCACGCCGATTGCATTGTAAGTTCAACAGCATGGCAATGCATAGCCTGCTGATGCTTGGCATAGGACGGGCTGCCAACCACTATGATCCTCAAAGCATACACAAGGCCGCAACTATACAAAACTGAGGTCAGCGCCTTTACGATGATTCGTAATAGCGCATCTAGTGAGGATAATTCAAAGCTTGATAACATTATCGAGTTCTATGGACACTTTACGCAGAACGAGAAGTACTATCTCCTTCTAGAATGGGCCGAACAAGGAAACTTGGAATCCTACTTCAAAAACACAAGACCGCCTGAATCAGCTGCAGACATGCTTCTTTTCTGGAAGAACATGTTCAAACTCATTGAGGGCCTCATTCTCATTCATAATCTCGGCGATGTTGACGAAGAGAGCACTACCGCATTTCGCGGGTAAGTTCTTGAGCTCCTCAAACATATCGTCAACGGCCAGTTAACTTTTCACGAAGCTCTCACCAAGATATCAAGCCTGGAAATATTCTCGTGACTTCCGATAAGGCGTCGAATAAATATGACGTAATCTTCAAGATTGCTGACTTTGGCACGAGCGATATGTGGCAAGTTTCGCGCGAAGATCCTAATGCCCTAGGGATTGATAACAGGGGAGATAAATGGTATAGTGCCCCAGAGTGTGTTACAAATTACGATGTGTTATGTAGATTCGACAATCGGGTCGGATCCGAAGTGGATATCTGGTCTCTTGGATGTGTCTTCAGTGAGGCAGCAGTTTGGGCAGTATGTGGTCAGCCAGGTCTACGGGACTATCTCAAGCGCCGGGTTCAAGAGACTCAGAGGTTTGAGTCAATGTCCCGGTCCGGTTCCGCCGGCTGTTTTCACAATGGCAATGAGCCCCTGAGCGCAGTTACACTGATGCACGCACAAATTCTTCATAGTAAACGACACTGGGACACGATTACCCCCGAGATTATCCGCCTCATACAAGAATCGATGCTACTTGAGCCCATGGGTCCGCGCAAGAGTGCAAGAGATTTATTGCAAAGGTCTAAGCGACTTCTAAAAGAAGCAGAAGAGAAGGCACTAGAAGGAGGTTACATAGGACGAGAGAATCCACTTCCAACGCCTCCTGTGCTGGCACTTCCGAGTAAAGTCACGGTAGAAGAAGTCCAGCAGTATCGCAATGATATAAAAAAGCATAGGCCACCGAACGAGTACGTCGCCACACAATGCATTGTGGTCCAGGAAAAGATTAAGGGCCGGGACCAGATTTTCTTGATTGACGATTCCAAATCAATGAAGACACAACACCGTGAAGCTGTCTCGAACACATTTATCGCCCTCTCGTATCTAGCAAAGAAGATCGACGAGGACGGCCTCGACTTGTTCTTCACGTCTCAACCATCCGAAAGGTTCCATAAACGCCGAACCTCAAAACTCCTCAGTGAAGTCCAACAGCACTTTATCCGGCATCCGAACAGTGGGACCTCTGGCATGGAGGCTAGTATGGGCCAAGTGATCGACTACATCATCAAGAAACTAGATAATCGTCCAACGACATTTACGGGCCTTCCAGGTATTGCTCAACGGTTGAAACAACAACCGAGAATTACGCTCATAGTCTTCACAGATGGGCGGTGGGGCAATGGGTCGACAAATATTTCTGGAGTCGTGCAAGAAATCCAGAGACTTATAGACAACGTCAAGTCGCGAGGTTTGGGTAGGACTACAGTTACGATACAGTTCATCCGATTCGGCAATGACCCTGAGAGCATCTGCCGACTCAAGTCTCTCTATGAGTTCGGTAAAGACATAGATTGGTATGTTACGGCCTTGACTTGAACGTTAAACTCACTAATTATACCTACCCATAGGGACATTGTTGATACGAAGTCTCACGAAGACCACGTGCCCGATATGCTAATTGGGAGCATAGACGACATTGTGGATGACAAGGGCGAACATTAGCTGGAGACCCTATCCCGCCAATTTCTACTTGGCACGGTGCTGGAATGTATTGAATAGAGATTCGAATGTGTACAAATGGGATAGAGAGCGGTCTTAAGAACCGTAAGGACAATTCATCGCTGGATTCATAGGCTTTCTAGAAATAGGCACTAGATTAGGTAGTTACCTGCCTTTCTAGGCGGATGTCTCGTAATAGGGAATGTATATAACAACCTCAAAACCAAGACACTTTTGGCCAACTATGCTCTCTATTTAAATGATATCAAGGTGTAATAAGTGATAGGAATCATATACGTTTTCTAATCCAAAAGAATACTCTGAATAAGTACTTCAACGTATCATTGAGGACGACGCTATATCATAAGGGGGAAGACTCTAAGTGAGGAGTAATCAATACTCTTCCCAACGATCTCTCTCTATAGCTAAGTCTGCCTGTAAGCTAGGGTTTCCTGTTCAAGAACATCTAATCTACTAGGTAGATTGTAATTCAAATGCGCTGAAAGGTACGTTCGTGATCTTGATCTTTACCGGTCCACTTTCTACATCAGTTTTTGTCTGACAGCAGACCCTACCAAACAGACCGTGTATGCTTTATGATTTAGTAAAAGACCAAGGCACCTTTGACATTATGCCCCTTTCCTAATATTGAATTTACGGAATAATCGTATCTATTTCCTTATTATAGCTATGCGCTTGACTACCTACACCAAGATGACTATGGAGTGTCCGTAAATTTGTTGTAGACTGTCGCCATCCATATCAATTGAGTTAACCAAGTCCTCACTCATGTGTTGAATACCATTACGGCGCCGACTGACCAGAAGCCAATAAGCAAGAATATAGAAGTCAACGCTTCTTTAAATATATATAAGTACAAAAGGGCCCACTGGGGAACCAGCCGGACCAAAAGTCATGAAAGACACACCGGATTACCCTTTATAATACCGTATCCATATAGTACCTATATAGCCAACGCTCCCAGAGACTCCTGAAATCGTGCGGACGTAAGCCCCATAAATACATGAAAATAGGCCGGTTATGAAAGCCTGCATGTCAATAACCAAATGTAGGTACCTAATTACGCCTTACCTCCATACGCCCACCGTCTAGGTAGTTGGAAGATCTGTTGCTTAGGTTGCCTCTTCAAAATCCTTCGAAATACTTGTCATATTGGCGGGCCAGCTCACTCGTGTATGGCTCCCTCTTACCATCGTCCTCGGGATAGATATCGAAGCACTGCGCGTCACCCGGATACCGAACATTTGGCTGAATAGGAGGTCTGACCTGTCGATGGAACAGCGCGGCCCAGTCAATGCCTTCGAAGAAAGGGTGCGCCTTGACCTGTTGAGTACCACCGATGAGATTACCCAATCGCCGAGAGCGATCAACCGTGCAGAATGACCGGATGATGTTTTGCGCATTTTGCGAGATAGGGGGCTCGGCGGGGAAGAGCACTGGCTTCTCGATAATCCTAGTATCATGTTAGTTTTCGCAAGTCACGAGGTATGACCTGTGGTTGCTCACTGTTTGTAGATCTCAATAGGATTCTGGTGCCAAAACGGTGGATACCCCGTCAGGAATTCGTATATCAGGATGCCCAGGGCCCACCAGTCAACGGCTATGGTATGCCCCTTATTCTGAATTACCTCCGGTGCCAAGTACTCGGGTGTGCCACAAAGAGTGTACGTCTCAACAGGTCTACTATCCTTGCTGCCCAGTCTCTTCGCGAAACCGAAGTCAACCAACTTCACGTGACCTTGGCCATCTAGAAGTAGATTTTCTGGTTTCAAGTCGCGATATGCCACGCCGCCTTGGTCGTCATGTAGATACTCAAGCACCAAAACGATCTCAGCCGCATAGAACTGAGCCCATTCCTCTGGAAATCGCCTATGTCTCCTCAGATAGCTGAATAGTTCTCCACCAGGGATATAGTCAAGCAGCATGTACAACGAGTCGTGATCGGAAAATGTGGTGATTAATTCAGTGATAAAGGGGTGGCCAGCTACATCGCTCAGAATACGGCGTTCGTCTCGTACGTGGTCAATTTGCTTTAACTTGATGACTTCGGCCTTGCGCAAGATCTTGAGGGCAAACACCTTCTCGCGGTCTTCATCGGTGCCCGTAGCAGGTCGGACCAAACAGACTCTGGCGAAGGTACCTGGGTTTCCACGACATCGTTTAGTACGGCTAACACTTGACACATCCGTAATCGCAAATGCGACAGGTGGGGATTACCTGTTCCAAGCGTCCTCACGAGAGAAAAGTCGCTCAATTTCAATCGTTGGTGTTGCGGAGGTACTTTCGGTTCGGGATCTGCGTCTTCTTGCGCAACAGCGCCGGCGTCTGCGTTTGTGACGGGTCGTAGGCTGTGTTCTTGTATGACTCGTGGTATTATGCCAGGTTTGGCAACCGTCGCAGCCATCTTCTTGAGATTCATCCGAGCTATATGAGTTCAGCCAAGCTATAAGCTGCCGTTCGCAATTGGCGGTTATCAATCAAACGACTCCCATCTCTGGGGTGATGAATTGCTATCTGCCGAGATAGTTCGACTCAAGGCTGTTGGGATTAACGAATGCGGACTAAGCGAACTATGCGAATTGGGCACTCTCGAGAATGCACATCATGAACGTTTTGAGTAGTATAGATTAAAGGGAGTATATTAGAGAAAAAAAGCTGGAGAGGAATAATTTGCAACCTAAGGGTAGTTAGGAAGTTTAGAACAGCACAATGGTTACGTAGTTCTTAACGCAGTCGATTGAAGGGGACGAGGAAGAATAGACTATCCAAGTCGTAGTCGCAAAACGGGATGGTTAGGTAGTAAGCGGTGCGGTTCCCAGCCAGCCTTGTAGCAATGACGTTTACTGCAGAACGATCCAAGCGGGGAGGGATTTCATTTCATTGTACTATAGTAAGTGATGAAAGTGGATATTTTTGGCCGTCTGATCTAGTCCGCGAAGGGAAAGTACCTTTGCATGTTTCGTGTGACGAGCTGCAGCATAGCGGCTACAAAGTCGCTCAAGGTCGCATTGAGCAACTTGAACCCTTCAATTATAACGAGGCAAATGAGGGCTCCCTTAAGATTTATACCTAGGTAAATAGCCAACCGCATATCAGACTATTTAGTACATATATTCTATATATGTCTATAGTACATAGCTAAAGAAGACTCGTAAAAGCACATACGTACTATATACATGTAGGTATATATAGGAACATTTAAAATATTATACTCAATAAAAAAAAAAAAAAATCAAGTACCTACGGTAGTAGAACTCTCTTATAACTGTAACTCTATTGGCGTTCGTTTCAACGGATGTCTAGATTGGGTAAGTTGACGGGGTTGTGGGGAATGGGAGCTGTTCCAGCTCTTACCCAATCAGTGTTAGTCAGTGGTCAGTACGTACCCCTTAGTTTCATCAACACAGAGCTTCAGCCACAGATGACCACAGGTGACTGCAGGTGAGGGAACCCCCCTATGTGAGGCTGATGATCGGTCAGAGCGGCATGCGGCATCCCAAATGGTAACAACCCCACGGAGCAATGCATCTCTCCTTACTGCCTACACCTACCAGCGATAACCTTCTGACATAACTCCGACCTTTTTTTTTCTTTCCGACAAGACTCCACGTTCCATCTGTTTAAATAAAATAGCCTATATCCATCGCTCACGAAGCGTTGAGGCTCCTTCAAATTTCGCTAGAAATGAATTGAAGGTCAAATTCATGGACTTGACTTCGTTGGAAAGTCTTGAACCATGTTTAACCTCAGCAGCTTTGTGCAGAAGGCTCAGTCAGCTGCTCAGCAGTTGATTGATCCTATGCAAGGTCTAAACCTGACCAACTCCGACAGGAATCCCTCCAAAGCTTCTCTGTTCCAGCAACAGTTTCGACTCCCTAGCTCCCAGACACCTTTGTACGAAATACCCGCCGAGCTTACCATACCGCCTTCGAACGTCACCCAAGGAGATAAAGACCGTGACCGAGGCTGGCACTATGCCGGCAAGCTACACTTGTCTGAGTCTTATATCTGCTTCTCCACTACTCCCACCAGTTTTTCTCAAGGTGCAAGCACTTCGAGCTCAGCCGCGTTCTTTGGTCAGACACACGGTGCTGGCCCTAGCGGGAATGGATTCACTTTCCCTCTATGTGCCATCAGGCGAGTAGAGCGTCTAAACAGCCAAAATTCCCAGGTACAATAAGACTTTCCTTCTACTCATAATTTTGCCAATACTTACGCTAACATTGAGAAACCCAGTTTGCTCTCGCCATCACGACCTGGAATGGTATTTCGCAGGAATCGGCCAAGGATAAGGAAGCACAAAAAGACAAGAAAGACTCTAGAGAGCAGAGGATCACCATATCGCTTGCTGCACCGCGTCCGGCATGCGAGAGATTTTGCGATGGCCTCAAGAAGGGCTTAAGAAATGCAGTTGGGAGCGTTGGAAAATACAAGAAGGTTGTGGCCGAGTGCTACTCCGAATACCTTCTCCGACCGGAGGATAAGAAGAACGTGAACCCGCCTGATGCAGGCTTAGGCATGATTTTCCGATACCCTGGCGACCCGAAGAAACTGAGAGATCGAGCAAAGATGAGGCTATGGGCCGAGTATCTTCGCGACAATGGCCGGAACGCGACCTTGATTCGCCAACCTACGTTTCACAAGCTGATTAGAGTCGGTCTTCCAAACCGGCTCCGAGGTGAGATCTGGGAGTTAACATCAGGATCTTTATATCTACGACTTGAAACCCCTACCTTGTACACGGACACGCTCGCGAAATTCTCTGGAAAAGAATCGTTGGCTATAGATGAGATAGAAAAGGACCTGAACCGAAGTCTTCCAGAATATCCCGGTTTCCAGAGCGAAGATGGAATCAACCGATTACGACGGGTCCTCACCGCATACAGCTGGGTAAACCCCGAAGTCGGTTATTGCCAGGCTATGAATATCGTCGTGGCTGCCTTACTGATATATATGTCGGAGGCTCAAGCATTCTTCCTGCTTTCAGCGTTGTGCGATAGACTAGTCCCCGGATATTATTCGTCCACTATGTACGGTACACTCTTGGACCAGAAGGTGTTCGAGTCCCTCGTGGAAAAGACGATGCCCATCTTATGGGAACATCTCGTCAAGAGCGACGTACAGCTTTCCGTGGTTTCCCTACCCTGGTTCCTCTCCTTGTATATCAACTCGATGCCATTAGTTTTTGCATTCAGGGTTCTAGATGTCTTCTTTGTCGAGGGTCCTAAGGTTCTATTCCAGGTCGGTCTGGCCATTCTAAGAATTAACGGCGAGGAGTTATTAGATGCTACGGACGACGGCGCCTTCATATCTGTATTGAAATCATATTTCTCGCGTCTGGACGAATCCGCACACCCGAAGTCGGAAAACCCGAAATTACGAGCCATTAATAGGTTCCAGGAACTCATGGTTGTCGCTTTCAAGGAGTTTTCGGCTGTTACTCACAGTACAATCCAAGATTTACGATTGAAGAACAAAGATGCGGTTCTCAATAACATTGAGAATTTCGCTAAACGTACTGCTATACGGAATCTTGGACCTGACAGCAAATTGCTCAGTCCCGATGAAGTAGGGGCTCTCTACGATAGATTTTACGGTGTGTTATACGAACGACAGCAGCGGGATCATATCATCCAAGAGCAATTACGCCGGAATAAAAACAACAGAACTCGAGTTACTGAAGCATTCTCGGAGCATCATGACCATGGTGTTGAGAAGGGTCGGGTTGGTCTCGGCCCCAGTACCAGCTTGATGGACTATGATGCATTCCGGGAGTTCCTGGCCAGTGTGTCTAAATGGGCTATCTCGGACTCTCCGGCTTCTCCTAGGCGCGACCTTTCCGAAAAAGATCGCAATTCATACTTTGGTAGTTTCAGACGATCCGATACCAACCTGCTATCTCCCTGGGGTAGCAACCCTGAGCCGGCCGATCATGAATTCATGCAAAGATTATTCCGAAGATGGGACGTGGATTCCAGCTCGACATTGACATTACAAAATGTAGTGACGGGTTTCGCACATATTAAAGGCAAACGCGATATCATGGGTACAATAACATATTTTTTTGAGCTTTACGATGACGATGGCGATGGAAAGGTCGATCGAGAGGGCATTCTTCGGATATCCGAAGCGCTCCTATTCCTTTCACGACGCGGTCTCGAAGGATCACTAAGCAATGCTAATAACTCGACTACGGCACTCAATGGATTGAGTGACTCGACTAATGGTTCAATGAGTCCACCAATTGGGGGTACCGTTAATGAACGTTTTCTAGGAAGCGTAAGCGCTTTCATTCGACGTTGTTTCGAATATGCCGACCCAGACCATCCGAGCAATCAAAACGCAATTGAAGAGGCGCCACCATCCAAGACAGATGAGTCGACAGATAACAACAGCGCGTTCGCCATTGGCGACGACGAGGATGAAGACGATTTGCTTGCTTTTGAAGCCCCAACAGAAACCCCCAAGACTACTAAGAAAAAGCCAGACTTAGGAGAGACAATCCCTCCGGCATTAGGGAAACCTGATACTGAATCTGATGCCAGGCGTGCGGTGTCTAAAGCCCAATCCGAGAAGGCCAATGCGGCATTGGATCCTTCAAACCCATTGCATATTACATTACCGACATTCCGAATGGTTGTGCTTGCAGATGAACTACTCGAGCAATTTTTCGAATCATCATTTCCTACCTCGTTACACCTTGTTGATGGCCTGGCATCATCCAATAACTCAAGTTCGGCTCTGACCACATTCTCGAACATGAGCTTTGGACGCTCATCCGTTGCACCTACCCCTATTACACAAGCCGGTGCTGCCGGTGCTGGCCGCGGTTTACGTGGTGTTTTAGATAACATTGTCACTGATGCGTCACGTGTAGCAGCTGAGGTCCGACGGCGAATGGAGGAAGCACAACGCGAGTTGGAGAAGAACGCAGTGCCTGGACAGAGAGATGAAGATGAAGAGGAGGAAGAAGATGTCCAGGGTCCGCGTCCGACTGGATACGGTGGGGACGCTGAGAGGCGGAGCGTACTGTCCTCCGATAGAGATCTCTTAGACGGAGCGGACGCAGAAGCAGGGGCGGCTAAGGGCCAAGAAGGGCAAGGTCAGTCAATTGTTGAATCTAATAGCGCGCAAGGAGAAAGGCCAAGAACCTCTAGTTCTGCGACGACACAGAGAATTGTGGAGTTTGAGGGTTGAATGCATGTAGAGGATAGCACAGGGACATAACGGAGTTAGGTATCGGTCCGGAACATGATTGGACGTCTCGGGATCCGTCTCATTACTTCATTCGTAAGGTGTATGTACGGTTGATTGTTATCGCAGCAAGGACTATGTGCAATTCAGAGTCGATGAATCAGTATCCAGGTGGCGTTGAGACATTGTGCATATCACCATTTGGCATCATCCCCTCAATGCTCATAAAGCGCAGCGGTTTGTTTTCCCCAAAGCAGATTTGGTATTTGCGACTACTTTCGAGTATTGCTGAACTCATTCAACATAGGTCATGATTAGATAGACTAGACGCTGGGAAATATCGACTACTATTTACTTCCTATGCATGTGGCTATCACGCAACCTCATATGGCATTTATGAGATCCATTTTCAAGGGAGGCTTGTCTTTGAAGATGCTTTTTCCCCATGGTTTTGGTGGCTGGATGAACCACAACAAAGATCTACAGCATCATTCCAGGTACAATTGTGTCAGACATAAAACCCGCCTCGATTTAACGAGACATTATCGGCGGTGAATCTGAGTCAAACGAGGAGGCGCCACGGATATATATCACTTCCCTAGCAACTCCATCGAGCATTCCTGCCAGCCTTGACATCTCTGGCATTGACGCTGGAGCTGAATAGAGCAACATGTTTCCCCTTTCAGAACAAGACTCGAATATTTCAAAGGTCATTTTTCCGATCGACTATTTCTTCTACGTGCCGTTCATTTACGATCACGCCTACTTTATCCCATTTATCCATTTTGGCATCGATCCGTCTTTCAGCAGGGATATCTACACTCCAGACAAGGCTTCTGTGTAAGGCTTGCCTCATAGAGCTCGTTGACACTATGGGACTATCACACCGTGCCAAAGCCGTGGCCGCGGCTTGCCTGCTAGCCTTTTCTGCCCAGGCATCAACCACCACAACTTCCTCGCTAACTACACGTGGTTCTCTAACCTCAACACCAACATCCGATATTATCTCATCTACAAGCGCTACCCCTCCAAGCGGCCCTTCCTCCTCAAACATCCCCGGCGTTACTAGCCTTCCGGATGCATCCATTATTTTGAACATCGTCCCTCCAAGGGACTCCATAAACGATAAGAAAGGCACGGTCTTCATCGACGCCACCAGGCCCACCAACCCCAGCAGCTGCACCGGCGCAACGCCCTTCAACCTAACCGCCGGCCGCCTCTCCAGCAACGGCGAGCACCTCTCCAGCGACCGCGACGTGCTCTACAAGCCCTTCGGCGTGTCCTCGCGCCCTCACCCCATCTCGACTACGTTCAGTGTCGTGGACGGCTTCCTCCGGTGGTACAACGACGGGTTCTACCGCGGCCGCGCTAGGTACTGCCAGATTGCGTCTACGGGGTTGCTGTACGTTGCGTTCCATATTGATAAGACGTGGCCTGTTGATTGTGTGGAGGTGGATGTCGCGGTGCATTTGGCGGCTCAGTGTCAGGGCGGGGAGATTGTGCCGGGTGGTCCGATATTGCCTACGGGGCCGGTGTCTACGACTGATGTTGAGAGGGCGACTGGGACGGGGGTTGGGGCTATAGGGGTTGGTGGTTCGACGCCGACGGTTGCTAAGGGTAGTTGGGATGAGTTGTGATGAAGTTGGTTGTGGTTGTGCTTTGTGTGAGAGAGTTGTAGCTGCGTATACCATAGAAGATTATTAGCGGCTGCGTTTTCGATTTATTTAGACAGTTTAATGACTTGAAGAGAATTACTTGTGAAGAACAATAATTGACAGCTACCTACATAAGGCAAGCAGTGTGTGCTCAAATTTACCTCTTTGCTGCCTCTATTCACTACGACTTATGTTACGAATTCATCATCATAACGAAATACGTATTGCCTAGTCTAAAGAAAGTCCGGGAGGCCTAGATTGATGCCAGGGTAAAGCCCAACTTTTTAACCTAGTCATTAATATTTGTGCGATTGACATTTCCATCTTCTATACACGCTCTCTTCAAGGGGGGTTAGTTAGTATTCCTATATAGAAAACATTATGATAATTCAAAACCACATATATGCCCATCTGCGTCCAAAATATGAATAACCTAAACACAGCGTGGAGCCAAAGACTCTAAAGCGTACTACCATAAATGTGTCCCAGCGAAAATGGGGAAGAGAGCAGCCAGTTTCCATTCGCTCCGTATATTCATCCAGCACCCTTACTCCCTATCTTCAGTTATCCATCCACCCAGACTTATTGTTAAGCCTCCTGAACTACTAGATTAGAAGAGCCCTGCAACAAACAAGCTCTCTATGAGAGGTAGTCAAGTTTTTCGTCCTCCAAATAAACTCTCTCCGGAGTTCTCACGGGGTTCAAAGGTTGTAGCGGGATAGCATTCTCTTCGTCGGGAACTGGTACCCGACGTTCACGACTCGACTTTTCTCGGCGATATCGTTTAATATCCTTCTATTCAATCGATTTGTTAGTGTCTCGCCGACGCGAACATCAAGAAATAAAAGGGGGGGGACAGCAAATAAAATGGCGGCGATAGATGGAAAATATATCAGGAGGGGGGAGGGGGGGGAAGGGGAAACTTACCACAAACTTATCCACCCGTACAATCCATAATACAAAGCCAAAGCACGAGAAGACTATCACGGGGCTGACGAGGCCGTTCTCGCGGGCGACGAACCAGAGCAACATTGCGACAAAGCCCGCGAACGCAAGGGTGGCTATGGAGAATTTTATGCAAGCAGACCGCAGCTTTTTAGACTGCTTGAGGTCGCTCAGGAACGTCGTGGTCCTTGATGCATCGTGATACATATCCGGCCGATCTTCGTCGTTGACGACCGTCGATGAACGTGCTGACATTGCTTCTTCGTTTACGTGAGCGACTCTGATTCTTGTCCTTGTGATGATGGTCTAGAGGTGATGGTGATGTTTTCGAGCCTTAGATCACAGTTGACGAGGTCTGGAGTTCGTAAGATTTGAGAAAGTCTGTCCATCAGTTACTAACCGTGGGATGTAAGAACTATTTATATGCTATGGACGGACTTAAGCAGTAAATCTGGTGCTGTGACCTTCATATTTCGAGCCGCCTGAACTTTGTATGGGCTCCTAAGGAGTTTATTTCAGGCCGCATTGACCGTGAAGTGCAGAACACTTTGATAGCAGATATACAGTGTCACTTGACTTCAATAGATCCAAATGTAGAGTTCATATCCCCATTAGCTAGACGCGGCTTCAGGGGCCATGGCCCCGGTATCCCGACCTTCCGTTATCCTGCCCCTTTCAAGAGATGTCAGTGTACTAAGTTACGTCGGTTCGATCTTTTAGTATTCGGTGGCTCTAACCTTTTGGGAGCCACTGTGGCTTAACTTAACGAATAAGCTAAGGTCCGTACTCACCTCGCCGGATATCATTCAGCTCTATCCTCGATCGAGAAGCGGCACCATTTTTACTTACGTGGAACTTTTCTCTAAGCGACGCCGCAAGGCCTTTGATGAGGAGTTACGTTGACATGCGCATGTTTTCAACTCCTTTATCCGCTTCCAAGTCTGTGAGCGAATGAAGTATTCAATGAATCATACGCTTGTTCTTCGATCTATACCAAGTAGCAAAACAGGCGTGAAGCGCTATAGGAAGGCAGAACAGAATAAACATCATAGTCCACTCAGTTCTCGTCGAACCAAGGCAGGCGCGGAATCATCAGGTTGTTAATACCGAATGCCTCCTTCATATCCTTTACAACGCTAATTAGATTATGGAGGTAGTACCGGCCTTCCCAGAACAGCGATTTCACGGAATCCGACTCCGTCCCCGCACTCATATCGACGTCCTGCCCTCGTGTCGCCGGAAGTGTTGCGGCGGCCGCTTTCTGTTTCGCAATGACGACGCCCACGAGATCGAAAACGAGCGTGAGCACCCATCGAAGCTCCGGCTCAAGGTGCGTGAAGCCCTGGGCCCAGCAGCACCACCAGCGTGCCTCGAGCAACACCTTGTCGCAGGAATCGGTCCTCTCCTCATCGCGGGTTAGCGGCCAGAGGTATGCCTTGATAATATGCTCATTCGCTGCCGGTTGTACCGCGGGCCATCCCCGAAAATCCGTGTACTGAAAGAGAAAAATGCCCTGGTGCAGATGGTGCCAATGCATTGGCCGCACGTTAAAGACGGCAGGGTTGTCATATGGCACGAATTGCTGCAGAAACTCGTTACATCGCCGACGAATTGGGAGATGTACGATGTTAGTGGCGGGAGGAGTAGGGGGACAAGGGTGATGGTGGATAGGCTGGTCCAGCGGGGATGGCGATGGAGCGTCTGCCATCTTTATGTCGCCGTCTGTATCTTCAATCTCGTTGGATCCAGAGTACTACTCGCGACTTGAGATATCCTGATCTGTATTCATTGCGCCGGTGCCACGCCGGGCACGCTTATGGCTATTACTCTGTGGTGCGCTAGTGCCGTCACGAATGCGTTCGGTGAGATTGTTCAGTGTTTCCTCTATGGTGGGCAGCGGGCGCCTATTTGTGATCGGGGACGTGCTGTGGACAACATTAATCATGTCAATCTCGCGACCACACGGATGGTCATAAACTTCTTCATGCTAAGAATTTGTCGAAACCTCATCACTTGGGCCGTCAGTGGCGCGAATATCTGAGTCCGGGTACTTGGCGGCTTCTTTCGGGAATTGATAGAAGAGCCAAGCGCACTCGCCGCAAAGGGGCTGCGGGAGGCGCCGATGGAACTTGACGGTTATACAGTGGTAGACGCGGTGAATTGAGCAGTAGTAGAAAGCGGAGCCAGGCCTCGAGTCCTTGTCGTGTTTAAGTTTGGATCTCAACCCGTTTGGGCGGATGTGGTGGCATTCTGGCATGCGACAAGACATTTTGCGCCTTTGATTTTTTTTATGTTTGTTTATGTATGCTGGAGTAGCGAATGCGTCTTTATAGAAGTAATGTGAACCCAAGAAGTGAGTTGGGGAAACGAGGTTTACACCTCGTATATTGGAGTAAAGTTGTTAAGTTATGGGTGTGGATGATATGATGCGCTTAGGAGAACAGCGAGTTACTACTCAAATTAAGTTTTGGATTAAGTTCAAATGAGACGTAAAGGAAATGGCGAACTAGGTATATTTACAATTCATAATTTCATAAAGAAGCGAACATGAGATTCGTAGATGGTAGTTCCTTACCTACCTCAGAGAAAAGGCACGTAGGGTAACATGTAGGTAGGTAAGTAGGTGGTAATTCATACCTTAGTTTCATATGTTATGCGCTTAAGGGGAGTTGCCACTGAAAGCGATTAGGTATAATCTAAGTTGAGAACTTGCAGCAGAATGCGTTCTTACTTTCCAAATCAGGCATTCCTTTTTTTGGGTAAGGTTAAAGTTCTGGTTGTCTCTTTCCTCAGACTCTTATGTAGTTCTTACATAATGGAGGGGGGAAGTTGTTCATTCGTTAAGAGTATGTGCACCATGTGACCGGTGTCAGAAGCCCCTGAACCAGCAACCCATTTTTACACCCTACCTACATGTAGGTATGCTTCAATAGCCCGATCAAGTTTGGGAGCAGCAGCGAAGCCATGTTGTCGCTCATTTCCTAGAGGAGTGGCTTTCTTATCTTCCCTCGAAGTCAGAAAACCCCGTCAGACGATTGATATTTCCCTGCAAACCGACTTACCCGAATTACCTACCACATGGAGCAAGTCCACCCACCACTTGACATGCGCCACGATTACAATGATAAAGAGGCGTCTTACTCGCATCATAGATCCCACGCCTCCCGGGTATATGGGACCTTATAAGAGTTGGGTATTAAGAAGCTTGCCAACTGGAAAAGTAGGTGTTGCACAAATCACATGGGCCCAATAATGTTGACGATAGAACTAAGGGCTGAAAGCTTGTTCGGTCCCAAACCGATCTATTGGAAATCAGGTACCGAGGGGAATAGCCCGCGTTCTGCTGTGTAACGTCGGAACTTCCGAGCTCAGAAACCCGAGCCAAGATTGGACACTGGAGCCTCATAAGTAGCTGCATGTACTCTTGAATGGCCTTGTTACAGGTCGTTTTTTACATGTACAGTAGTCGGTCATCCCCGGGGCTTAGGGCAGCCACTGCTGGCACTTCCCGACGTCTAGGCGGACGCGCATCTCCGTCTTTGAACATGTCATGCCACGAAAAGCACTGTGTTCACCAGCTGTAATGTAACCCCCTTGAGCCTCAAGCCTCGCAGGGCTGACAGGGAGCAGCAGCGAATGGCGTTTAAGTCTTGGGAGCCACTCGCGTTTAAGATGGATAATTACCGACGAATCATATGAGAAGGATCCAAGCCGGTCGTACTCCGAGAGACTCTACCTGGCTCTTCTACCGCGGCAATGATTCGCTAAAACTCACGGGTCGATAGGTGTTAGTGTATCAGCTAACTCACGATATGAAGATTGGTAATCCTAAATGAAATTCTAGTCTTCATTAGACACGTGAAGGCTATATCTCCACAGTCCAATTTTTGGGTATTGCCGCTCTACATGCTCCCCTGTGTCTAACCAGCCGATCTCGAATCTATTGGGACGCCCCCTGCCCGGTATGCTCTGAGAAGCAAAACACAGAAAAATATATCAAGTTGCATGTTCGCGATCCCCGGAGTAGACACCGACTTTTCAAACCCAGAAAGCCAATGACTATGAAATGACGTGTACTCTGGAATGTACCATCCTAGACAATTTTCTTTTCCTGAAGACACTAGGTCCTAGTGAATTCGATAGACCATACGGTCGACCGGGATAGGACCAAAATCAATACCTGGAAATGCGCGAAGGGCCTTTCGAACTTGCGGAGAAGGAAATTTGAGAAATGATAGTTGTGGTGCTTGGTGACGAAGCGCAGGGCTCGGTCCTCAACCACGCCTAAATTCTAGAGTCAGTCACAAACTTTCAGATATCAATTTACATATGACGACTGACTTGAAGAAACTCATCTAGGCAACGTAAGTTCCGCAGTAGGGACAGTCTCGTCCGGGCAAAACCCAGACTTCTTGACCCTTACCCTGGCAGGTAGGGCAACGCTTCCCGGGAGCC
This sequence comes from Hypoxylon sp. CO27-5, assembly GCA_002120305.1. Taxonomy (NCBI): domain Eukaryota; kingdom Fungi; phylum Ascomycota; class Sordariomycetes; order Xylariales; family Hypoxylaceae; genus Hypoxylon; species Hypoxylon sp. CO27-5. Next base: position 374,855 of record KZ112424.1, on the reverse strand, counting down.
TTTAAGGGGGTCAGTTAGACACGTTCTATTGTTATGGACGGGCGGTTCCACATACAGTCCCGGACATTGGATCGACCAGAGGAGAAGAGTGGGTGGATGTTGGGTGAGAACAACGATCAACTGGGTATCCCAGGTGGAAACCGTGAACTTGAGAGCAGGTCATTGTGTGGAGATGTCTGGCGACAAGATTTGAATCTAGAAGGAAGATAATCTATGAAAGAGGAACGTTGATAATTTGTAGATAGGCGGATGGTAAGAGGAAGCGACGAGACAAGCGTGGATAATGAAGGATGGTATGATTGTGCTCGACTAGACTCGGAGTGCTACGGCCGTACTTATACTTTTGCTTGGGTAGGTCAACGCCCGAAACAAAGGGCCGAGGAGGTGTATCGCAGGGGCAGGCAAAAAAAATAAGGCCAATTCAAATGACCACGATTGCCGCGTTGAATGCGGCTGGCGTACTTAGTCCCTGCTTGGAAAGTGACGGGGTATCTTGATGGGTAGGGTCCTGTATGTATCCGTCGAAGAAGCACGGAATCATGGTAGCGGAAGGCTCGCGGCAGAGGGAGGCCCTCGCTCTATTCGTCAGGTCACGGATTCTAAGCCGATGTAATAATATGGCAAGTCAAGTTCTGAGCAATATCCCGGCAAAAAGCACCATTACGGCGACTGAGCCCGATGCGTCCAGCCATGCTTCGATAGGTAGTCACGGTGATCTGGATTTCTGACAGGACACAACTCATTAAGTGAGTGGGGTTGGATATCGAGAACAGAAACGTGGGACACAAGTAGGCCATGGACACTCTTGGCATTTGAGGGAGATCTGTTTCGTCGGCGCGCATATGGCGTCAGAAGACTCTATTGGACTGATATTGAGAAACAAGATCGTGACTGTCAGAGTGTGTAGGTTGTATGCGGGTGGTCAACGTAAGTGTGAAGTGTGGGTGGGCCAGAAGGTCTGGACGGTATTCCAAGTCAGACAGGGCGAGATAAAAAAGCAACAAGAAAACAGGGATAGTCTGTACTTCCAACTATGGTTGTTCGTCGACCGGGTTGGCGGGTACTCGGACCCGTCGGGGGATTTGTGAGATCTTGGGTGGGGAGAAGAGACAAAGAAGAGACTTGGGAATATAGAAAATACACGTATAGAGAAAGAGAGAGAGAGAGAGAGGCGGGGGGGCAATAAAAGGAGAGAAAGAGAAGTGATAGAATAGAGTTAGGGAGGATAGGTAATTACATGTAGGTAAGTTTCTTTTGCTAAGGTTTATTATGTACGAATACTATGGATATTTTTTTTTTAAAAAAAAAAAGTTAACTACTACCCGGTAGATTACCTCGAGCTAAATCCATAGCTAAACCCATTGAAAATGGGTCGTTATTGCCAGGCATTGGCAGGTATTGCCAATTATGGATGATGGATATGCATGTATGTGGTACCTTGCGCATCCATGGCGGGTTTATGGGTGAGAATATGCAAGTATGTATGCAGGTAGGTATGCATGTATTGCGCATACATACGTATATGTAACTTTTAACCTCTTAGATGGATGAAAATCATCCCAGTATCCGGGTTTGCCAAGTTTGCTTGATCCAAGCTCTCGGATCCCCCCGCGTGAGAAACAGACATTAAAGTTGCATGATAGTGGACAGATCACTGGGGCCTACGGTAATAGGAGGGAAGAAGAGAGGCATGCAGATATCGAATGGGGGAGCACTTATATGTAATTAAGTAGCTTATCGCTTTCCGAGGGGAGGGAACTCTCTTTGTTAGCGCGCCCTTGTACCACCAGTGCAACTACCAGGTGCTACATGAGCTACATGTGCTACAGGTGCTACCCAGTACTACCTACTACCATTACCACCTCAGTGCTGTACTACAACCTGTCCGAGCTAGGTTATTTGCTGGAGGTCTCTCTTTCTCTGAACTACCTAAACCGACCAACTAAATCCTAACCTAACCAAACCTTACCTCAATAGTCATGTCATGTCATCCATGCCTACCTCTGAATTTCTGAGGGAACCTATGGGAACTTAGGGGAACATCGAACCTGGGGAACTTCTCTTTCTTGATACCTTCTACTTCGTTCTTAGCTTCGTCTACGCTCAAGTGCCCAACGGTTTCGTCATTCGATTTTTTTCACGAGAGCAGGTTAACTTCGTTGGGCTCAGGAGTCACTAGGTTAACTCACTAGAGCCGACTTGTTGAAACCCTGACTCGATCCCATGCGCGTCACGATGCACGTTTTCCCTCGACTCCCTGTCTACCCTTGAATGCAAAACTAGCGTCCCATCAAGGAAAAGTAGACGCCGATTCGTCCACTACCCTGTCGCTTCTCCTGTAGCACCGCTGCAAAAATCTACGCGACTCCGTCGTTGAACTATTTTGATATCACTGCTACCTCTGCCGAGCTCGCTCACCAAGTTCTGGAAGAGCTTGTCATGCCTTATGACCCCGTCCCACCGCTGGATTCATTGCAACCAACCAACTTTTACCTCGCAGGTAACAAGATAAATGATGGATTATTTTTACTTATGTCTATTTTAATTTTCTAGAATTATCATGAAGCAATTGGGCCTTTGTGTCTCGGGACCGCATTCCTTTTGTGGAGATCTAGTTGAGCTGTCTACAAGGCAGATCTCATACGTGTTCGGCAAGAGAATAATACAATGGAGGAGTTTAGGTCGACATATGACGCGAAATAACCCGATTGAAAGCTTCTAATTCATTACGTCGTACGTAGTGTGAGATGTTAGGTAAGAGTCTCTCTCCTTGCCCGAAGGAGAAAGTCGAATTGATGGTGGTTGATCCTAGGTTTATCTTTACCGCTACACTACTTTCAAAACTCTCCAAAACTGTCCGCTCCAGGTATCCCTAGTTGAGCCACCGTATACCTGATCGAACCATCTCTCTGCTGACTTATATACAAGTTCCCGTCCGACAAGGGGTTCATTCATATGTCGCGGACCCTACTCCTTCTGGCGGCTTTGTCTCTGTACCTGTCATCTCAGGGCCTCCTCACGAAATGCAGACTGGACTCGTGAGCCCCACAAAGTAACCACATGAGCTGGCATACATGAAGCCTTTCCCGGTGGATACTAGCCCATTCAACCGAGCGAGTCCCGCGAATAGTTTCTGAGGAGGTAGTATCCTTGAGCCCGACATATCAATCTTTGCGGTCACTCACTCATTGGCCCTTCTCATGCCAGCCCACCGACTCGCGATTTTTCTGACTCCTCAGATCGTCCGCTTAGCCGGCGATCCGCCCATATTTCTATTCCTCGGGTCGCTTAGGAAAGACGTTGGGCAAGAAAAGATAATAGAATGCATAGGACCTATATAGATTGATTTTCCTTCAAGGAAACACTTAGAGAGGACTCTTTTAAATAAAGAAGGTCGCTAATCAAGTTATCAGAAATGAACGGTTCGAGTCGAAGCTGACCTGGTTGATAGGAGCTTCAAAGGGCTCATAGACCTTCTATCAAAACCGCAATACCACTTAACGGCGCCACTATGCTTGGCCGGGGTGAAAAACGCTCGAATCAAATATCGAGCACACTAGCCGAGGCAATACATTGTCAAATTTAGTATTTGCTTCACATTTGATATACAGCGACCCTTTCGTGAGCCGCAAAACGTTTTCCTCGTGTTCACCTTCAACACATGCCATCAATGGTGGTCTCGCCATTCTGCATGCCGACCCGTTATTCATCATAACGGAGTTTATGCTAGCGGGGGGTCCTTGCAGGTTTCATCATATCGGATGCGCCTTTAACCCGGTATTGTGCATCGTCTGGAAGTGACAGGTCATAATGGACCTCCCCTAAACCAGCTACAATAAGGCTTGACAAGCAATTAGTCGTGCAATTCGGCTATCGCGATATTCAAAATGGTATGCAGCGACGTCTTTGCGGGTCCCCTAGTCCCACCCGACAGGACAAAGGTCATTGGACTTTGAAGACGTGCATCAACGCTGGCGTCGAGATTCAAGTCGAGTCAAAAAAGGACCTGTCACCTTTGGTTAGCTCTTAGCGCCCAGTATCTCATTGCCGATCAACAAGAAGAAGTTAGGTTGATGAATAGCGCTCCCGAAATCCACACGTATGCGTGCTCACTCTTCCATCCATCCAATTTCTAAATAATATTTCATCCCATCTGAGTTCTGCTCTGTCAATTCTCACGCGCAGCCCAGGCCGCGCAACACCGGAAATGCACAGGTTTGAACTTTCGCTTACCTGCACCGGTTGCCGAACATGTTATAATCAAAAGGAACAGAATGCATTCATCTTTCGAGTGAGACCGGTCAAACCTATCCTTAAACAAGTAATTAAAGGTACAATGATACCGGTGTAATACATCCTTGACGACGCCACACGATCTACTCACCGTCCGTGGGTTTGGGCCTTATCCCTGTTTCCATTACAAAGGTTCGGCGACACGAAAGGGAACTTGCAGGACTACGGCGTACGGAACCACTATGCTGGGACGAATGAAAAGGCGAACGCATTCCTAGTCTCGAGCGTCTCTGCCCCACTGCCGAACCTCAAGATAATAGCAGTCATCTCATTGAAGCACTTTCGTCGAGGAATGCGTCCTCGACTATATTGGACGCTTCAATTCCCCACCCATATAAGGTCCATGAGGTACTTTATCATACCCAACGATAACGCTAGTAAGGCATGAGCTGAGCGCGGCCTCAGCCTCTGGGACATGTGACATCATTCATGGAAGGGTCTGCTCAGCTTCCGGGTCTAACATGATAGTATTATAGGTATTATACCACAGGATGTCAACAATGTCCACTCGGTCATAGCCGAGTTAAATGATAGACAACCACCAATGAAACACTAGCCAACAAGCCACGACAATGGAATCATTGGATACGGCTAATACGATAGGTATTTATTTCGTCTCGGCCAGGGGTATCGTCATTGACACCTCCGTCTGCATGGTACCTAGTACGCTACTAGTTCCGGCATGCGTCGAAGACAATATCATTAGAATACGTGCTGTCAAACGGCAAGCGGCCTAGCCTTCATTGCACAACGGAGAAATATGACGACCTTCTTTTCCTTAGCGGAAATTGACATGTATCAATGTGACACAGCCTTTGATCCTTCAATATTGACAACATTCTATTATGCTAGGTGATTTTCGCTCTTGTATGTCTCCACGGCCATTGGTACGGAGTGCTGTCACGAATTAACTCGCTATAATAATTACTGGCCAATACGAGGTCCGTTAGTATGTATACTGGCATGTCGCTGCAACACGCCAGCCCACTGTAGTCGACTAAGCTGTACCTGCACAGTCCGGTTCAAGTACCCCTGCGCGCCTATCACCTAAAATCGCTGACATAGCAACCTCCGCCGATACCCTTCGCGATGTCTCAGCTAGCTAGCGCCAAGACCTGCTGGATTTACGAAATATAAGGTCGCTTCGATATGAGGCGTCAACCAGTGCGCTGCGAACAAGTTCAAAAGCAACGTTTTCTCGATGATCAACTCCATGACAGGAACAGATGGCACGCACCGAGGCCTGCCCTCTTCTCGCTTCTGCCGAAGTATGCGTCGAAAATTACTAAACTGTACCTGTCAGCTCCTCTTCTGAGGGAACCCCTCGTCCAGTAGTAGTGCTAAAGCAATTAACGTTAAGGCTATCCATCCCACCCTTCTACTCGGCTATTCGGTTACCATGGCAGTTGATCTACCCTGGAAAGTCTTCAGGGTTCCCCTGGTTTCTAGAAAAAGAGCCTGTTATACGGCGACAGACACCTATTGGCTACGCCAGAACAGCTGACTGGTGGGTTTATGAGTCGACTGACGTTTTCCTACTGCCTAGGGACCTCGATATGTCCTATCGTAACATCGCTGCATCTGCCAGCGTGAAGTCTAATTCATTATATGCCAGGGGTAGTGATATTTCAACTTGGGCGGGCATGGGAACGCACTGGGACTGACCAACCAAATACATCCAGTACTGAAATGCATGTTTGACTGTAAATGCATATCCATCCGTCATATCTATCTATACGCATATACGCATATGCTCCTATCGGGGATATAGTCGAAGTTCAACTACAACTAATGTCTAACGGCTCGATGGTCTCAGCAAGGTCGTAAATGAGGCTGGCTGGCTGTTTGCAAATAGTTCAGGTCTAAACGAACCCTACAGCTATACTCATGCAACTTGCCGACAGGGTTTAAAAGCCATTATGTCTCAGGAGAAAATGTCAAATGATTAGAAGAAAAGAAAAGGAGAAACAAAGCAAACGCCCTCCAAGAGGTAGGTACATAAGGGTGTGTATGTTGGTCTATAATATGAGCCTCATGACGTGAGACATACGCAAACTGTGCGGGAAATCCCTCCTCTGAATACCTCTCTTGTTCTGACACGCACACTGAAAGGGGGCGGCCCGACACGCAGGGGAGGGTTCTCCTTGTAACCGCATGCATCTACGCCTATATGCAAGGAGGATCCTTGATATAAGGCAGACGCATACATACATACATATAAGCATGCCTCAAGCTTCACTTTCCAAAGGACCACAATAGTTCTAGAACTATAAGGTATTGCGCTTGGAGACTGGAGCCTAACTACGAGCTAATCTTAAACACATGACTCCAGACTTGAAGCTAATGACGATGACAGCATGGCATACGAACGCCATGTCTCATTGGTCTCTGGTTGTTCATCCCTAGCGGCGTCTAAGAGGAACCATGAAACAAGCGGTCACATTGTGCTCCGAACTCGGTGCCAAACCGGGCCCTTGGAAGAGGATTCCTGAAGAAGGTGGAAATTTTCAAGGATCCAAGGAAAACAAGGTTACGATCCTTTCGTACAGAAACGTTTGTTTTTCTTCTTTTCATTCCTGTCACCGCCGTCGTGCATGGCGGGAAGTCTAACGGTCAACGGGTGCACCCGCCTCTAGACGCCGCCTTCTTAAGCCTCGTTGCGAGGAGAACTAATGGCTACCAGTAGATAGAGACGGTGAGGAATTGGATTCGAACGCCGAACGACAGCCACATCGGCTCGATGGGCGGAACTGGCTGGAGCCGCTCCATCACTACATATGCCATCGGCTTCGACTCTCGAGACATTATCCCCATAATCTAGGTGGCTCATGTACGCATATTACTCGGCAAGCCACCTGGCCCCAGAACGGCTCGCGTGGCTTGCGCCACGTCCACAACGTCGACGACCGATATATACTACATAGGCCATGAGTTAAACTTAATGTCTCACGAGTAGAGAGGCTGAGTTGATGTTCCTTGGGGGTCAAGAGTGTCTCGGGCAAGGGCACCAACGTGCTGAGCCCTAATAGACATATAGATCTACAGATCGAGTATCCATACATAGCACGTATATTAGTAAATACCCGGACGACACATGCATGTCTCAGCAGAAACTATGTGCTCAGATACCCGAAACAAACTTAGTTGAAGGGCCCTAGCCTGCGTCAGATTTCAAGACCCCCATCGGCTTTCCATTCTTGGTCGAAGACGAAGACGAAGATAGGGGCCAAACAGGCTAGAATTGATCGAATGCCCCCATAATGGGCTACGTGGCCAACTGAAAAAGATGTCTACCAGCGGAAACAAGAACCACGAATCTTGCAGCTACATAGGTATCAAATGAGCTCCGTCAAACTTGCCTACCAATATTCCCACCACTCATGTATTAGGATAACCCTTGTTGATTCTTGCTATCGTCACTTTACTCCCACGATACTCCTAGTTACTTATGTGTAGTTACCCTAAATACATACCTAAATATACATACTCTCACCTGCTACCCCCAACCGTTGCGGGTCGTTCCCGTGTGTACCCAGGTATATAATATAAATTCTCGTTTTAACTCAGACCTATGAGCCTGGCTGAGTCTATAACCACTCACAGGTATACCTAGGTAGACTGGGAGTAGGTAAGACTCGCATTCTATTAACCGTTTCCTCGTACACGAAACATATATCGACAGTCGTAGTACATGTAACTCTAATAGCCTATATACGTCTATCTTATTCAGTCGGCAAGAGAGCTAGGCAACCCGAACCTGGAAATATCCGATCCTCTATGCCTATAGGGATCTTCCACGGCAAGAAACATAACTGTAAGCTAGCAAGCTAAGCTCACGCCATGTGGTGACTTACACAAGAACATGGAACGATCATTCAAATGGACAACTTGAATCGTCTCCCTTGATCGTTCTATAAGGAGGGACACATGACGTAGTATCTGCATATCTTGGAAGAGGCTCTGTATTATTTTGTTTTGTATTGTCTAACTGCTGATCTTTTCTACCGGTTTCTAGGTAGGTATTCGATGCTCGATGCTAATTTTTTTTGGCCCCTCTTATCTCTCTCCCCCCTTGATTCCATTTGTGAGAGCCAGGACTATGTAAGATTCAAGTCGGGTGGACTGCTGAACCAACCCGACGAACGTACCGCACCAACAGTAAACATGCTCATTGTTTCGGGTATCCGTATCATGCGATTAAAAAAAGAATTCTATGTCCAGAAAAAAAAATTCACACGCTAACAATGCGATTCCCAACGGAAGAAAGGAAAAAGAAAATGACGACGATGAACCCATGCGGTCATACGTGACAAGTCCCATCTGATAATGCTGGACCCTTTCCAGCAGCATCCGGACTGTAGCTGCTGTACGCCTCATAACCCCGGTCCAGTTACACCCGAGAAAAGAAGGCAAAATTCGCCGATCGAAATAGTTGTAATGATGCCCAACTCGTGTCTTCCCAACACAATCTACCATAGACTCTCGGTTGCCCGCCTGCCTTTCTCTCGATTTGATAGGCACATGGTTCGTTGGGTCGTTGGTACGATAAATGACGAGTGGCTTTGGACTCGGAAACAGGGGACTAGGTTAGGTCGAAAGGGAAAAAAAGGGAACAAAACTCGAGGCTCTGACACATGCTGTCACACATTCCATCACACACGGCAAGCGGTAATGAGCCGCCAAAATAATGAGGCGTAGTTCGTACTAGACACGAAGGCTGCCTTTCCTATCGTCTCCGACTTCGCTCATTCGCATGATACGCCGTCAGCGAAAGCGTTTATCCACGCGGATGAGGAGGACGCCTTGGGTTTGGTTACCATTGGCATCGAAAAGATGAACGAAGCGGTAACCCGTCGCCAAACGGTCTAGACGGATGCATGCCCAACCCAGGGGGGCGTCGTGAATTGACAACAGAGGCGCGTCGTTTTCAACCTTGAACCTAGAAAAAGAGGTAATCGTAAGCTAGGATTCGTGGACAAATCGGGATCTTCAGGAACGCGCCATGATATCACAGACCAGAATCGATCCGTGTCACACGATTGAGAACATGCTAAGAGACGTATCTAGCAGGACATGAGCAGTCAAAATGAGGAACCACATTCGGGAAACCGGCTGCTCCAAGACTCGCTCCATTCCCGCAGAGGACCATCCCAGGTTGTCACTTATCATTTCCTCATTTCCGTCGCTCGACGGATCATTGCACATGTGAGCCCAGCCGCCGGCTTCTCCCCGGCTCGGGACACGTGGCTCATTGGTCATGAAGACAGGTAACTATAGTGAAAACCCGAGCGCTCGGATCCGGAAATGTAGGCATCCGCCGGAAAGCCGTAAAGAGGTAATTTTAAAATGAGAATACGATGAAAAAAAGCAAAAATAGACCAAAAATTCTTACCTGACGAAGCTCAGCTGTTCAATGACCCTTCGGACATCGATGAAATGAAGATCATTTTTGACATTGCTGAAATCTGGGTGATCTGTCTTTCCAACCCCTGTCTTCTGTTTGTAGTCGCATTCGCGGACCTTGCCACCCCCGTCAATGAAAGGCCCAAGCCGCTCCTCCACTTTTTCAATGAGTAATTCGCACTTTACCACAGGCCTTAAGGATCTTGAATTGGTACTCTTGGTATCCTTAGGCAATGGAATGTGTTGACCTGCTAGTACGGTGATAACTAAGTCAAGCGTGCGGTGAGGGAATGCATCTTCAAACGCCGACGCGTCTTCGCTGCGGTAACCCTGTGGCTTTAGCACCCAACCATGTTCCCCTGAGAACATAGCCTCATTAAGCATCATACCCTCGTCCCAAGATTGCCAATTCATAGCTACCATTTGAACACCCTTACGCCAGAATTGGGCTGGGTCGAGGTTTGACGAATCGAAACGAAGACCTTTTGGGTACGCGCGCATGAAGAAATGCCGATTATGAGAAAAGAGCTCGTGGTGCTTAGAGGCTACGAGCTCCAATATCTTGTTCTCGCTTATCGAAAAGATGTGCGAAGGAATTTTGGCAGCTGGTGATTCGAAGTTCGTAAAGTGCTCGCTATGAGTGTATACAGCGAGAGCACTGAGACTTTCGCATATGGGCACCTTCGGCTTTTTGGCGCCGTTTGGGAGAATGGATCTATCGTCTTCTGAGAGAGACGCATCGTCCTCAATTGTCGTATTTGGAGATAATGTTGACATGGTACCCTCTAAGGATGGTGAGGCCCTCTTGACCTTGACGAGTATTTTGTTAAGCAGTTCCTCTAGTCTTGGCATTCGACCGTTTGGGCAGCTATCATAAGGCTTGTCGACCAACAGACCAGCCCACTCTTCCTTCATAATTTGGACCATAACTGCCTGCTGTTCTTGATCGGCATGAACCTCAAGGCTTACAATAATAGGTAAACTAGTCGACTCGAAGGCAACTTCACGGATTGCCTTACAAACCTCGCGAAATCCAACAGGCGCCGTAAATGTATAACCGTGCATCACAATGGGCTCGTCTGGGGGTAATGATGGTCTAGACCTTATCGATGAACGTTCCGCGTCCAGTTCATGAGTAAGTGAAGTCGGATCGAAAGGGGCACCGACCTCCCGGCCGAACGGTGGTGGTGACAATTCGGATTTGCTACATCTGGGGCTGTGGCTGTGGGTTTTCTCAACGCCTAGCATCTGGCGAGTTTTCTCGATCTTCTCTTCTACCGTACCCTTAAGTTGAGCAGCGACAGTATGGAGACTTCCGCCTGAGAGATGGCGGACATGCTCAAATCTCGAGGGTGGTTTCGAGGATGCGTCCCTTTGGCGCTCCGGGGTTGAGCTTTGTGAATTCCCATCCCATACATCTATCTCTACACACCTGCACCCCCTCCTAAGGACACGTCTGTAGGCATCTGCTGTGCTTCGACCGGACAATTGGCTGCCGGATAGGTAGGTGTTGTGGCTGCTGCTAATGAAATAATTGCTAATAGGTTTCGAGAGATCTTTTTGTTCCGGGGATGCGGGTATCTCTGCCTCAAGACCAAACTGAAGCCACCATACTTCGAGGAACTTCCCAAAGTTGTATCGCTCCTCAGTTAACAGTGGTGCTTTCTCGCCCTGGTAGATCTCGAGGAAGTTCGCGAAATGCGTGCGGTATAGGGTGGGTTCGCTTCGGCGAAGCGAGTCGTAAACTTTCCGCAGATGACGCTGGATGGCGGCGCTCAGGTAAACCTCCTTCTTCCCATTTTGAAAATATACGGCCGTTGGTGTGATAAATGTAGTTAGAGCAATTGCCCGTTTGAGTGCTCTCATCGAATGGGTTCCAAGTTCGGAATTCAAGGTGAGGCGGCGCCGAATGGTCGCCGCGCGCGTAGGGGTCGCGTCGCTCGGTCGTTTTCGCATCTTTGATACGGCCGTTAGAGATTGCAGATAGGCTTATTACATTCGAATATATTGGAAAATAGTGCAATCAGATATCGAAGACACTCAGCTAACTCACAGTGAAACACATCGGGCCGGTAACTATAAACTGACTAGGTGCTTCCCCGAGGTCTGCTATACTGTTTGTGCTCTGAGCGAGCAAGAGAAGGGGTCGTTGAAGACCATTAGAGTGGAGTATTTGCTGCCCTTTCGCAAGGGTGCCGGTGGAACGGTCCGTGGTCTAATCCGAATAAAAGATAGGGAGCTTATGCTTAGAGCACGGTTATGAACTTATAGATTGAGATTGTTGTGAGTAGGTAAGCATACGAATTAGGTAGATGGATAAGCAAACGACTCAAGTAACTGAAGGATGGAGAATGTATTAACAGGTTGATAATGTAGGACAGGGAGTGGTTGTAATGTGAAATGAAGAGAAATGCAAAAATCAGGAAAGGTCCAGGATCGCGTTCTTGTTCATATTCAGCTACGGGCAGGGTTGCAGCCTCATCCCAGCGTAAGCTCAAGCCGGGTCCCCGCTACTGGTAGAGGCTAGAACAGGGCCAATCCGAACCGTTTTAGGCGAGCCGATCCCTAGGATTAAGCTACCATTCGTAGGGCTGTACCGTCCGACCGGGCCCTGCGTGTCTTGGTCTCCCACCACCCAAGACTCATATATAATAATAGAAAGGCACAGCAAACTCACTCGATGTCGGGGGTCCTGAATCCCCTAGAATATCAGGAAATATATGTAGATATTAAGGAGTAAGAAGATAGTAGGTGAATTAGTCAACCCTAGGCGGGATCTAGACCGCTATTGTCGAAAGAGTTAAGTCAGCCCGCGCCGTGGACCTCCAGGGGCCAGTTGGGGGCGGAGTCTTCGCAGCTCATTATCAATTATTGGCCCCCAATTGATGACTGACAGCTGGATGTGGCAGAGTGGGCATGCAAGTCAATAGCGAGTTAACGGTCCATCGAGGAATCTTCTCCACTCATTGGATCAATATTATTAGTTTGTTCCATCGTTCGACGACAGCTGAAAAGTTTGATACAACTTCAGGATGCATAATATTATATCAGGTGTTGAAAAATATCAATTTCAGGTCAGTCGAAAGTCCCGAAACTAGAAACAAAACAGAATGATTCTCGCTCGGCAAGACAATGCGAATCTCAAATCTCAGTTCGATCGACGGTAGATGGAATTGGATGGATGAGATGATGGAATGGAATGACTTCATGCGGCTAGGGTCTTGTATAGTTGACTGCGCCTCGTTTGGCATCCAATAGTTGTGGATGTTCAAGAAAAGTAAGAAAAAATCTAAGTCGAGGACAATGAGCACAGGCAGCACAGGGCACTGCAAATTGGAGTAATGCCGCTGTGCTTGCATATGGGAAGTCACAATGCAAGTGGTGATTCCTGCCCATCAATCTGCCAGTCTGCCAGCTCAATTCATTAGGATCGAACCAGCACGTGAAGTCGGGGGGTTCTAGTCCGATTTTACTGCTAATAAACACAAGGCTGCAGACCGAAACGACGTCATTACTAGGTCCAAATAAGGACGAACCCCGGGTTGCCAAACATTACACACAGCCACGCTTACTTTTCTCCATCAAACATAATACCTCCAAGGCTGTGCTGGCAACCTCATCATTAATATGTATCGTCTAACAAATTGTGCCTTAGAGAAATAATTAAATCCAGGCCCCCCCCCATCAACCCCATGTCGCAAAAGACCCGCAAGGATTTTGAGGCGGAGGTTAAATCGTGGGGTTTTCCTCACGTCTTCACTTGGACTGACGGCCCGTATGTACCGTACTCGGTAACGAAAGTAAGGCGGACAAGAATTGCTAACTGATACCTAGCAATGCTCACTACAGACCACATTCCCATGCCGGCTTGACAACACATCTGATCCTCAATGGCCAACTCACCATTACCTACCCAAATGATCCCAATCCCGAGAAGAAGACATATACCGTCGGCGACCGCATCGATGTCGAAGCTGGCCGCGTCCACGAGGTCTGGATAGGGAGCGAGGGCTGTACTTACGTCATTGGCGAATGATTTTCGTTTACCGGCAGCGTGATATGATGAAAGGTAGTGAGAAATCACAAGTTATAGTAGTCTTAACCCTAGAACCAGCTGAGTCATGAGAAAGAAGACATACATGTACTTACGTAAGATAGCAGACGGATTGAGTGACAATAGATAGTATATTCTCGCGTTAGGAGGGTTCTAAATGAAATCGAATCCATAATCAATCTCAGGCGTTTCGATTAAACTTCTCGTCGCCGAGTGTCCATGTATTCCGTCTTTTGTCAGAAACCGCGGGAGCATCATTCACTAAACTCTTAGTCCGGGTTCGACGTGCCTAGATCAGCCTTTTTTTTTGAGATCAATTTCCCTCAGATGACGCCATTCAATTGGATGAAGGTAGTCAACTAAGATATGTTCGTCCTGTTCCCAACCACCCAATATTACACGTATCGGTTTCAGATAAAGACTTTTCTTTTTCGTTCTTTAGCAGTACCTCTCCACATCTCTACAATCTCACGTAATCTGAGTAATCTGATACGTGCATATTGAAAAGAGAAGCTATCTAGGATAATCACTTTAGCCGGAAACGGGAATCTGGCTAGTCCAACCTAACTCGTTTTGTTAAGCGTTTTCACAGAATTACTGCCCAGTACGCCATTCGACTCGCAGATACATGGACTCGTGGTGCTAGAATATTGTAGTGAAACATTCATCTTGAAGAAAACGAGCAACGCCAAGATCAAGACCTACTGGACATCACCCACCGCGTAATAAGGGTGTGCATTACCGATAAGATGCGTTTTAGATTCGTATGATGTGACGACACCTATAAGACCAAGTCAAGCTTTAGAACGCTCATTTCGATAATGTATTGGAAGCTGTCTACCGACATGCATATAAGGAGATATAGGTGTGATAGATGATCAGCATGTGTGTATGAGAGCCCATAAACGTCATGGGACTATACTAAGTCGTTCTGGGGAGCTTTAGTTAAGGAACCCGGAAGCTCATAATAGAGCAGTCTAAAAGGATAGGATTAGGTAGGTTACCAAGTATGAAGATATGGGTCAGGCTAGTCCAAGCTACCCAAGTACTTCTCACACCATGCAGAATCAAGCTCGCCATTGTCTCATTACCTGAAGGTCGAAACGAGGGAATTTTGGATGGTGGTGATCCGCGAATGTCATGTCTTTCAGATTGGATCGCAATGGCGCTTACTAAGAAGTTTGTTCTTAGTCAAACTTGAGGTTGGATCGGCGACGATGACAGCCAATATTCGCGGTGAGTTTATGCCTCTATGGCCTCGACTGTGCAAAGCGAGCTGAATGAGCCACCAGCTGTCCTATCATAGCGTTCTGCATCGATACAAGATAAGCCACTGATGCGCGGAATGATTGCTAACTGGTTAGTGAGAGGCGTGGTGTAACACCGATCTTGTGGAGGTTTCCAACTACCACGACGTTGCCAAGATGCTGACGAGTCCTCAAGCCTCCCTCGGAGTCGTAAGGTTTGCGGCGACGCCGCGGGGTAAAGATTGGTCATATCACTGGTTGGTTTCAAAAAAATTTGCCTAAAGCTATCGGAAACGGTCGTTCGATGGCGGCTGTTGGGTAACAAGCCATTGATCGAATTTGGTTCCAATTGCATTCTGGTTATCGCCTTGCATTGAGGCATTAACGAGACGTGGTCTGAGTGAATGGTAAGAGAGTATGATAGCTAGACTATGCGGAGACTCCAGAGAGGAGTGTCATTGATCAGTTCCTTGTAAGGGACTTCAGCTCAGCTATAAATGCAACCGGCAGATATAATAGGTTGGGATTAACAAACACTTCCCCGCGTATGCTTCTGCAGTTTTGTTTGTTTGCTAACTCGAATTAATAAACTTGATCAGCCGCATGCTGGTCCCGCGGGGTTTCATCAAGACTTGCGTAAGAACGTGCATAGAGCATGCAGTGGCACGATGACATGAACGAATAACTGCGAGCGAAGACGGGGAGTCGTGTTGCAGTTTGATGGGATACAAGCCGTCTTAGTGGACTAGCGATCTGCGCCAAGAGTATCAAAAGTTTAATCGTACGCTCTGCGCGTCGTCAATAGTTCTGAAGGAATCTATTAAAAAAAAAAAAAAAAGTGCTCTTGGTGCTCAGTGGTTGGATATCAACACTAGATAATCTTTCCGCGGGTTGGGGATGTCCTGACCGCCTTTGGTGAATGGACAGAGACAAGCATCACAGGCTAGGAATAGCTTGTAATTTTTGCGTCAGTCTTAGCAAACGGCAATTACCTACATGAAACAGCTGGCTGTCATGAATAAGGCGGTGACGAGATGACAAGTAGCCGTTATCATCGGACACCTTGCATACATGTATGTATGTATCCCTTCGGCGAGAGGTGAGGTTTCGGGAGGTCAACGCCGAATGTACGTTCCGAGATATCTGGAGAATCTGGATACACTAGTATTCGAACTCGGATCAAGTGGAGTGAGATTACAACTACGACGTTACGAGATCAACTCCCTACTATTTCATTTGCTGCCAGCCTGGTTGATCGAGAAGGGGCTGTCTTTGATTGGAAATACAGATCTTAGCTTATTTTATAAACGCGCGGGTGTATTAAGATCCGAAATTAGAACTTCTCTTTAGCAAGTGACGCACCTTATGTCATCAGTAATATTTAGACGACATCCTAACATTAAGACATGCGGGGAGCAATATCGGACGGGCTAAGAAGGCTAAGTGTTGCTTTAGCTAAGAAATTGGTTGGATGAGATCGTCGAGACATTGAGACTTGAGGCGTGGGCTTGGAAGAATGAAAGAAAAAAAGTAAGACCCGGAGTATTTGGAACAGCAATCCCTGGCAGGCCCCCTGCAAAGTTCTCCCCAGGCTTCGTGGCTGGTCTTGTTCCACTCCACGACATGCAACATCAACCGTACATATAATAGTTGTGTTATCGGAGGTTGGAATTACCCCATAATCCACCTGATACCGCTGATTTTGGAGATCATAGATGCTAGATAGGTACCTCGTATGAAGATACAAGTGGGAAAGAGATAACTGGGCGGGCCTCAAACTAGGTCTGGGGACGCGTATGTTTGTGATGATAATATGACGAGCCGATAGAGTAAGGATTTACAACAGTTTGCATACATGTATGTAGGTTGGCGGCCTTGCTTTTTTGATGTATGTATATGCTACATAACGTAGAGGAGCTCGGGTTCAAGCTTAGCAACTTTTGAGGCTCAGAGATCGGAAGCAACGGCACCATGTCGTGTATTTTCCAAGGTATGGAACCAAGGGCTAATGAAAGACTTTCCAAATCGAGTACTAGGATATTTAGTCTGATAGAGAAAAGAACATTGTCGTAGAAGATTCGTCCTTTTTCATGCTATGTGGTACCCATGGCGTTTCTTGTATTGACAAGGATACGCTTAATATCCTATAAGGTGTCCTCGGATAGATAGTTCGATTTTGGTTAGGAGGATGGATTGCCTGTATTACAATGCACAAAAAAAGCCATAGCCTCACCGTGCTAGCTTGAGCCTTGATTTAGAAAAGTTCCGCAATCCTTCACTCGATGGATTCTAGCGCTATTCTCTCGGCCTTCTTGTCATAAGGTACCTTAGATAAATAAAATTTGGACGCGCAGCTGTCTAACAATTAGTTGGTCTTTTAGCTTTGCCAAGTTCAGGTCTCTTGATGGTGGAAGAATGGAGATTGCAGGGGTATGAAGATCAGACAGGTACAGGAGGCAGTTAGGCGGGGCCGTAGTGGCCTTGCAACGACCTTGTAAGGTCCTTGTAAGGACCTTCTAAAAGTGGAGGTACTTGATAGACGACTTGCTAAATGCGTACAACAGATGTACTTTGTCAACGTCTCCGCTTATCAAATCTTACCATGGCAGCATGGCAATTTCCCGCTATTCCTATGGTTCGTAACATGGGAAAGTTGCGCGTCTCAGC
Source organism: Hypoxylon sp. CO27-5 (assembly GCA_002120305.1). Taxonomy (NCBI): domain Eukaryota; kingdom Fungi; phylum Ascomycota; class Sordariomycetes; order Xylariales; family Hypoxylaceae; genus Hypoxylon; species Hypoxylon sp. CO27-5. Next base: position 357,191 of record KZ112424.1, on the reverse strand, counting down.
TGCCGCGCAGAAGTAACATGCAAGTCTCCTCCTAATTCTCTCTAGTCGTCTCTGATCTTCCGGATCTCGATGTGCCATTGAACTCTGGTCAAGATCAGTTCCAATTCGTGCCAATTCAGGTTTCTTCTGCGTCAAGATTTCCAAGACCCGCATCTAACATCTCAAGCTCGTTGGCTAACAGCTTCCCAATGATGAACCATGGTTCTCATGGTTCTCGCTCTGTCTCTCACCTGTTGTTCAACTCCACCGTATCATATATGTAGGTGTACACAACCTCCACAACAGAGCTTGCGTAGACACTCGGCCTGTCTCTTCTCCTTTGTCTGCTTCCATTGATTTTACCTACCCTCCCCTCATATGTAGTGGTCATGGATGCAGATCTTCTTCTCCGGGAATACATGTGAGATAAAGCAGCATTCTAATTAACGCTGCCGCATTCGTTTCGCCTAGGTGCCTAGGTCCGGTACTCGGTCAGTTAATAATCCCTCCCTCGTCCTCTCGAAAGGTACATGCCACATAGGATCCAAGATAGACCAGGCTGGGGTATTGGCGTCCTATTAGAGCACGCATCCCGCACCTCCCCCCAACCTCCAAGCTCTTGACCAGGCCTAATAACTATCTCTCTATTCACATATGTAGCCTTGGATCCCATGGCATAATTCATGCTGCCTTATAACCAATCTCAAACCTTCCCCATCTTCTAACTCGGAGAACATCACACCTACTCGATCTGGCTATCCACAGCTCGTTTATAAGAATTCTGGTGTGGTTCATTAATCGCTAACGCGTGACTAAAGCATCCGGCATGGAATTGTCAATGCTCGTATAGTAGTAGCAGCGTGCCGGTCTTTCGGCTTCGTCCTATCCTAATATCATGGGCAACTCGCTCTCCGCTGAAGCTCCATGGAGGGGTCAACGGACATCGCAGAGGTTGTCTAAGCCCAAGACGGGCAACCCTACCACAGCTGGCCTGTTGAGTTCTTCTAATGGCGTCTCGATTTCGGCTCGTCCTTTCCAATCAACGAGGCGTCTCTCACTTCCCCATACCCCTTCAACCGCAGCCTCACCAATGCTTCCCGATACGGTCCCTACTGTACCAGCGAGCGCGCCGAGCGACAAGAAAGGGTTAGAATTAGGAAGTCGCCTATCGAGGAGACTATTCCGTTCCAATACCTCTAAAGAATTGCCTAGCCGCCGACAGAGAAGCGGCAGTGTCGAGGTATCAGGTTCTCAGCAAGAGCAATGGTCGAATCAGGCAGGTTCATTGGGACATGGGCCCGAGGAAGATTATCATTACAACCAACCTCATATTCAAGGGTAAATTAATGAGTTAATTCGACGTCTCAAGGTCCATATGCTTATATAATGCTGTTAGGAGCTTGTCAATGAACGCCTCGCGAACTTCTTTTAATTATGATTTTGGATCGTATGAAGCTCAGCGGTTGTTGAACCTCGTTGAAGAACCGTCGTACGAAGACAACTCGGTAGCTTCGGAGAATCAAGTGCACATTTCTGAAGCAATGCGCAGCGATCTGAGAAACCGGCGACCATCAGTTCCCGAGACCGTCCCGGCAATAATTAGAGCCGGCTCCGAAGTATCTCTTTATACACCGATGCGAAGAAGGTCTTTGATGACTCCTGGAATTGCTACCCGCGAAGTGCCACAAGACCCAGTCCCTTCAATGCCAAGGACGAGATATAGTCTTCCCTCAACCCCAGCGCGGCGACAATCTGTGGAGGCAATGTTCCCCCCTCCGTTCCTTAATTCAGAACCAGTACCCCGAGCTCTTACCCCCTGCGAGGCGGAATATAAGCAAACAGGTGCCTTCAAGCATGGTACCCTCCGAATTACTAATGGCAGTCCCGTACGCAGTCCAGCACGAAGTCCTTCTCGTGATCCCAGTGATTGTGCTAAATCTGAAGACATCGAGGACTTATTAGTTGACGGGCTGAAAAGAGGTTGTTTCGCGACAGAGACTCTGGTTCCAGACAGCAATGTAAAATCTGACCTTTCTAGTGCCGATTTAGGGAAAGAGGAAGTTCAAAACACCAACAACTCTCTAAGCTCATCCAGAAGCCCTGTTCCAGACATGGAGGCTTCCCCATGCTCTATTCAACCTCGAGCATCTTCTCAGTTACCACCTAAACCCGAGACTAACGCGCCAACGTCTAATGGTGAGATATTGAAGATACCTCAGATACAGGTAACCAGTAAGCATACAGCTGTAGAGGATAACCTGTTTGAGGATGAACAGAATGAGTATTCGTCCGTCGAAGTCCTGGATGTACGCATCGACACAAATGCAAAGTCTCTACCACCGCACCCTAAATTGACGTTGGGAGAAAGAAATCCAAGGGAAATTAGCAGGTCGGATAGTGGCATTGCCAGTCCAACGTCTGAGTACTCGCAGCCACCTTTGTCGAAAGCAGACTCAGGCTATAGTTCTAGCGTGTCTATCCGCTCATTATCTTCTAAGCCTCCAGCTCCTGAAAAAGACCATATTTCAGATATCGACGTTGACGTCGTAAACGATGCTATTACGAAGAGTGTACCTTCTGAAGAATCAGGTGTAAAGAGCGCTACCATCGCGGCGACGACCACCGCCATCTACGAGTCATTTCACGAGTCGTCCCCTCCACCTGTTCCTATGAAAGATCCCTATCTTCTGGCACTTGCCAGCCCGAGGGGGTCAGGTGAAATATCACCGTCTCGACAGCAAAGTCCTAAACTGCCAAGCACTCCGAAGTGCAACCAAACCCCAGAAAGAATTATATCGCCAAAGAGCGCTCGCATTCATGTCAGCCGCGTCATGGAAACTCGCCGGGCAAGTCTGCTTAGTCCGACTCGGTCTAACTCTCCATTAAGAATTACGACCGGTTTCCGCAAACCTGGGAAGCTCCAGAGGTTTTTGAGTGGAAGTCGAGCACCGCTTACTGCTCACAATACACACCCTAGCCGGTATGTAAAAGTGCCTGCTGTCTCAAGGGACATGCAAGCGAAACTTGAGGCGCGTGCGGAACTAACTCCCATGTCATTCAGGAGATTAGCTCTGAAGTCTGCGGCGAGCAGAGAGACACTTGGCACTATACTAAGTGTTGGAAGTGCCGAACTTCTTCAGGATGACGATGTGTCTCTGAAAAGTTCGGCTGGCAAATTGAGAATTCCCGATCGAAACCACGGAACTCCAGTTTCTATTGGATCGACGGTTACACCGAGTTCCTATACTTTTACAAAGAAACCGATTCCCCGGAAGCCTGTCCCTATTCGAAGAAAGGAGTCTGGAACTACAGAAGCGTCTGCCAAACCAGGACTTCTCCTTGGAGGGGACGAGGTTACTCGAACCACATTACTCGGTCCTGGTGAAAGGATATATAGCCCTACGCAATTGGCCATGGCTAATCACAGAGGAAGATACTCGTTGCCTGTTCCCCAACCAATTAGGTCAAAAACTATGACGAGCTATCCAGAAGGAGCCTTAGGAACGGTGGGTGCTACGCATAGCTACGAATTTCCTGAAGATAAATCGCACTCCACGACTTCTTCAGAACTTTCACCAACTGTGCCGAACTTGAAATTACTTAAAAGCCCTCCACCAGTCAGCATGAGGACTCGTAATATGGGTCCTCTACGAGTTCCTCCACCTGTGAGGTCACGATCGACTCCTCCTGAAAGTATGGGACGGCCAGCGAGGTCTTCCTACTCCCGCAAAGGAAGCCGGGAAGGTTTAAGGACTCCGCAGCTTACCAGTACTTTCGCGTCAGACCACACTGCGATATCCAGAACGTCTAGCCGAGAGAATTTCCACAGTTACCCCCCGGCACAGCCTTATCATTATGCTGAGAAGCCTTTTAGTTTATCCACACCCAATAATCTCCGTCCCATGACTTTGAGACCGGAATCTAGGGAGTTTCGAGTGCCTAGCTGGAATGTTCAAGTAGATCATGGGCCTTCACTCTCTCGAAGACCGTCGTCTGATTACAGCCGCCGAAGTTCCCTAGCTAGTCAATCCAGCCAACGAAGCTCGGCAACTACAGACCCAAGCCTATTCCGACCGCAATACTATTCCAATCCTGACCTACCTTCACTTCATCGTCGGTCCAGTTATGACGAGTATAATCTCATACCGCAAGATAGTTGCATCCGGGACAATGGGCCCTATCCCTCACTGTCTCGGAATGGACGGGCAGTTGTTAGTGACCCTTGGAGTGGTCGTTCGATGTCGATGCCACAGCAATGGGAGGAGGAATGGGATCAACCTATTCGATATCCCCCACACCCTCGACGCCATTTCCGACATCGAAGCATGGATCAATACGGGAATCCTATGCCTTACCGGGTCCTCCATTCCTACAACTCTCCCGCGTACCGAAACGTCCCAATCTGGCGATGATTTAGGCAATCCAACCCTCCTTAATATTTCTTGTGTTATTGCATAAGATGTCTGTCTGTCTCAATATTTTCTAACCCTTCTTGTGATATCCTGCATTCTCTGGCGTTTTTGTTTTGTGGGTGCATATTAACGGATCAACCCACGGTAAATGAGTTTCTACCGCATTCATTATTTCAAAGCATTCTACAATTTCATTTATCGGATAGGGGAGCTAGCTTGAGGGAGAATCTGCGACGTTCTACGAGACAAGGATGTCGAATTTTATTCTGGATGATAACGGGCAACAATTTATGACACCAGGCAACGGTCACGAACAAGGTTTACGGAGAATCTACTTTTACAAATGGAAATGATACCACATATCTGACGGACGTACATTCTATACCCATTCAGAAACAAGGCGGCCGTTTTTCTTCTTCATTCAGGCAGCCTGGTTTGGCAGACACACGATTAGCTGCTGCTAGAACTTTGTACATATAGCATAGCAACAAGAAACATGTCAAATGACAAGATGGCTACCTACCCACCTTACTTCGCTAGCTAATATTCGTGGTATTAGTGTGCCAATGCTAGTTTTGGACCTAAGCGAGCCATATGGTTAAACCAATATGGTAACTTGTAGGATTAAGTAATACAATGCTAAGACTACCTTAGGTAGGTTTATCGAGGGCCTATGACCAGGACTAGATACTATACGTATATATACTACTATATCGCCTAGTTCTTTCACATACGACCATAAGATCTGGAAAATTCGGGATCCCGTCCGCTCTCCCACGACAAACTAGATACTGCCGGACTAGTAGTTGGGTCGGTGACGACCAGCGAATCCCCGGTGTTGTATGTTCTTGATTTTATTATTATCTTTTTTGTTCGTCTTTTCTTGTCCGTTTTTGGTCTGGCATGTATCTCGCTATGAGATGTGTTATAATCTCCTTACCGGTGGGTAGCCGGAACTACCTATAAACCCCCACCAAAGTAAAATCTTATACCTACCATATTTTTGGCTGATAATTCGAACATAATGTAGGCAGATATCACTGCGTCGCTTCAGAAGTATGTATTTGTGTTAGGCACTTATTGAGTTGTTGCCCACCTGTTCGGAAACAACTTACACTGATTTGAAGAAATTAATGCATAGTGACTTTGGTATGACACAATCAGCCGATTGGAAGTCAAGTAGAGATGGGTAAGCTTTTAGATATAGAAGCACATAAACGGACCCTGACGATTTCACTCCGACACAACGAGGGAAAACTACGGGAAAGCGGCACAGAGGCCACTACTTATTAAGAGCATCTAGTATTGACTATATCTTTAGGGCCGCGACGTGCGGAGAATTTCTAGATCTGGAGCTCGTGGCTCTGTACCATAAGGGCAAGTTTAGGATGAATAACAGGGGGTCACAATACTAGGGGGTTGAAAGTATGACGTTGTGACATCCGAACTCCCATTGTATCAGAAAACCCCTTAGCTTATTCGATGTGAAGTCACTTCATAAACTCATTGTTAGTTCAATTTTTACCATAAAAATGTTATTTAAACAGAATTGACACAGCCGTAGATACGAGGAGTAGCAGAACTGTGCGTCGAAGCCAAGTTTAATTACTTCGTATGTGATACGAGCAACAAACATCGAGAGGAGCTACTAAGTTAGCTGGCCGATCCCGAATATGCGGCTACAGTCGTTTCACTAATGAGAATTACGGGGGGATGTATTAGGTACTCTTGCACACAGATCAAATGAAGGTTTAGCGGTTGATAGCGGGGAAGGTTAGGCGACCAATCAACGTCGCATAGGCTAGCTCTTTGCTTTGTATCCCGCACGCTAAAGTTGGCTAGAGAATTACGTAGCTTGTTCTGCTAAGCCACAAAAGTTTGTGTGCGCCCACCCTTCGGATTCCCGTTTGCCATATACATATTATCGTGATAATGGGGATCTACAACTCCCAAGTTCACGAAGCCTAGTAACGTGATTCCTAGTTAAACCGCATGACATTGGCATGTGGAAAGAAGCTAATTGAATTCACCAAACTGGTTCATAAGAGACTATACCTACTTTAATCACGAGCCGACAAAAGGCTACTGATGAATGCCTGACGCGCATGAATACCGAACCCGATCCCACGTTTCACAACCCTCCCCTCCAGGAACCAAGCTTTTCAAGACCTTGTCTATGAATCTTCTTCCCCGGATTGGTAACTGAAAGAAAGGGATACTTCAGTTAATCGGTCGTGCGCCAACCGGGTTAACAAAAGCAAAAAGACTATCTAGTGCCGTCACCGTCCTCATCGTCGTCCAATATGGCAGACTACGGCCGCCACTCTAACGACCTCACCTCTCCCGGGAACCACCCTGATCGCGAACGAGCAGGTAGTATGTCTTTAGGAAACAGTACTAGTCCTGCGCCCGAGGATGGTCCTGCCACTTCGGCCAATGGTGCTGGAGCTGAAGCTGCTACGACGAGTCCCATCCAAGGCGAGCCCGAAATGCCCAAGGAGGTGCAAGAAGTGCTAGCTTCAGATGTATGGATCCTAAATATACTAAGTACTAAGAGGCGGTATAGCTGATACGTAGTAGATTGGTGTCTCCACTATGCTGAATAGGCTTAAGCAAAGTATCACAGCAGCCAAGGTAATCATCTAACAGCACGTTTCCTCCTGATTCCTTAATCGCTAACGAATTTGTGCTCTTAGGAATTTGCCACGTTCCTAAAGAAGCGATCGGACCTCGAAGATCAACACGCTAAAGGTCTAAAGAAACTGTGCAGGTCGACACAGGACAGTATCCATCATGCGGACCACAGACAAGGGTCGTTCGCGCAGTCGTTCGAGGAGATGCTCATGATACACGACCGAATGGCTGAGAACGGAATACAATTCGCGCTGTCTCTGCACCAAATGCACGAAGACCTACTTGAGGTGGCTGCGGTGGCCGAGAAGCACCGAAAAGGATGGAAGCAGAACGGCTTAGCAGCGGAGCAGCGACTGACTGATGTGGAGAATGCGATGCGCAAGTCTAAGACAAAGTACGATTCGCTGGCCGAGGAGTACGACCGTGTAAGAACTGGCGAGGCGAGACAAGGACCAAGGGTCTTCGGTATCAAAGGTCCCAAATCGGCGGCACAGCATGAAGAGGACCTCTTGCGCAAGGTGCAAGCAGCGGATACGGACTATATGGGTAAAGTTCAGGCTTACCAGTCTGAAAAGGCGACCGTTGAGTCTACGACACGTCCGGAGGCTGTCAAGGCGCTGCATGATCTCATTAGAGAATGCGACTCCGGTACTACTCTGCAGATGCAGAAGTTTGGTAAGATGACTAATTTGGGGAGGACCAAGGTGCAATGCTAACAACATACTAGCTTCATTTAACGAAAAGTTATTACTTAGCAACGGCTTGGTAATAAGTCCTCTGAAGAGTGCGACTCAACCAGGCCAGCACTCTCGCAGTCTGAAGGAAGTTGTCCAAGCTATCGATAATAAGAAAGACCTTGAGAATTATATTACCAGCTTCCACAGCAAAGTCCCAGTCAGGTCATCAGAGGCGAAATATGAGAGAAATCCGGTACGTGTTGGCCATCTGATTTCATGGTGTTCGATGCTGACATATGCTAGGTGCTTAATCCGCAACAAAACATGTCTCTCAGTCAGATGACACAAGTACAGCAGCAACAAGCGCGGCCGCAGTCTCAACGGCAAGGGTCTCCTTTACAGACGCAAATGCCACAACCGGCATCAATGGGCTCGCGAACAGGAGGTTATGATACGATATCATCTCCGTCGGGATTCCAAGGATCAGCGCGCCCTTTCACTCCTCCCCCTGGCATGGCGCCTTCTCCAAGACCGTCATCGGGACCAGGACATGAGAGAAGCTTTAGCCACGGTGCAATGTTGAACCAAGCTCCTACGCAACCTCAACAGTACAATGCACGGAACTCAATACAAGCTCCACCAGCTCAATCACGATTTAACGGTAGTAGCATGGGTGGTGGTCCTCCACAGCTTGGAGCCTTACCATTCCAAAACCAACCGTCTCGAGACGAGAGTCCACAGCAGCAAGGATTCCAACCGCCAGCGCGTAATGAGCAGTTGCCGATTCGGCCGGCATCGCCGCTTAATGCCATAGTGCCAAAGTCGGACGTAGCGATCCAGAGGGGCCCAGTCTTTGGGGTTTCCCTTGAGCGCCTGTATGAAAACAGCAAAGGGCCTGTGCCAATGGTTGTTTACCAGTGTATTCAAGCCGTTGATTTGTACGGTCTTGCCGTGGAAGGCATCTATAGATTATCTGGATCATCAGCCCATGTCAATAAGTTGAAACACGCATTCGATACCTGTCCGTCCTTCTTTCCTGACTTACTTCACCCTCTTACACTAAATTCTCCCTTAAAAAGAACAACGTGAGCTAACCCAAGAACAGTATCCGAAGACGCCCCGATCCTCGACTTCCGCAACCCGGAGAACTTCTTCCACGACGTAAACAGCGTGGCCGGCCTGCTAAAACAGTTCCTACGAGACTTACCAGACCCGCTACTAACATCGGAGCACTACTCGGGATTCATCGAAGCGGCGAAGAACGACGATGACGTCGTTAGGAGGGACAGCCTACACGCCATTATTAATGCGCTGCCAGATCCTAACTACGCGACGCTGAGGGCGCTTACGCTGCACTTGCACCGGGTCATTGAGCATAGCGCTGTGAACAGGATGAATTCGCAAAACTTGGCTATTGTGTTCGGACCCACGCTCATGGGCACCGCACCGGGCTCGAACATCCAGGATGCTGGGTGGCAGGTGAGGGTCGTGGATACGATACTGCAGAATACGTATCAGATCTTCGATGAGGACTAGGAGGCCCATGCCCAAGTGCCTTTGTCGGAAGACTACCTACATAACCACAGTCTATTACCCAAAGTAATATTTGATTTCTAGCGGGGATTGAGGAGGGGAGGGCATAGGGGTGCGGAAGGAAGGAGTGAGATGGGCGTCTCGGTCCATGAACTTCTCTCGCATACTTCACTTCCCTTCTTAACTGTAATGTCGAATTCGCATGGCGGAGCAAAACTGGCGATGATGGTGGTGGTGGCTTCTTCCATGGTAAATACCTGCCTACCTACCTACTTATTACAGATAGCTTGACTCGGTTTGATGCTAGCAGGACAGCACACACACACACACACCATGTTTGGTATATCCTACCTACCTATCTGCTGGACTCCCCCATTGTACTTTACTTACGACACAAGATTGTGTATTTTTCGCTGCTTCCTGGCTTGTCTGTCTGGCTACCTAGGTAGATATTCCCCCCTTTGGTACAGGCAGGCGGATATACATGCATGTGCCTGGCTACTAGCTAGCTAGCTAGCTACTGGTTTGTTTCTAATTTTGGAATCACAGAATGCAGAGACAGAAATCATCTTTTGAGTGTTTTTATCTTGTGGCGGATGTGAAACGTCAATTTTCGGTCATGCTAGAAGGCTTATTTACAAGACTCAAAAGTCCCAAGTGCATTCCATTTCAACATCCGATCGTTCTCTCCTATTCTCTGTCCTTTTTTCGCATGAGTTGTAGTACACGCCTCGTCTGGTTTATTATGTATATCGATTGTCCGGATCATCTTATTGTTACATTTATGATTGGTTCTTTTGGATCATTTGGTTACCCCTATTCTTATTCCTAGCTTGGTATACAGAATTAATTACGTTATGGCTTCTAGGCGCCAGCGGGAGGAATGGGGGCCGCAGCCTCGGTGCCTGTTGCGCCTCGCTGGCCTGGGGGCGGTGGAAGGAACATGGGGAGGTAGGTTACGGCAAGGGCCATGACTGTTGATCTTTGTTAGACTTGTTCATGTATATTTTAAGGGGGGTGAGAGAAGGGAGATGTAGGTAGCGATGTAATAGAGATTAAAGAGGACAGGAGATGTGCTTACTTGACATGCCGATGGTAAAATATCCGGGCGTGCTAGCGCTGCTCTTGCTCGCCTCCTCACTCTCACCAAGCCAGTTCTGAATGCTAAGAACAACCGAGGCCCATCCAATGTACCTGTTGCGCGTAAAGATGGCGGCCATAGGTAAAGTCGACGAGAGAGTCGATGTGAACTCGACATTGTCGCCCTTGGGCGGGGGCTCTTGGTACGGCACGACTGTGATACAATAGTTAATAATGATACGCAGTGGGATGCGATGCGAGGTGATGTGATGCGATTCAATATGCAGGTGGTGATTTTCTTACCCAAATCTGGCCGTCGCATATCCTTATTCGAAGCCATATTTGCCTATCTGTTTCTCCGTGCCTCTAATTGCAGATATTTTTTTTCGGTGTCGAAATTTGATACTCCGTGTGCGATGCGACGCTGGTTGGATGGTAGGTACCTTTTTCACCGACGTAGGAGCTCAGTGGAAGCTTCGCCTGTCCCAAAACATTGAGTCGGAGATGCGATGTCGTTGAATCTCATGCTGCAGGGTCGGACTGGGGGTCACCCGACGCTAACCCTCTTTTTGATGGCTGGGTTTTCCCACCCTTTTTTCCCCACCTCTGTGCGATGTGATAAAGCCACACGGCGGGGTTAGCCAGATCTACATGTAAACAGGCTGGTATGTACCTCTAGATTGCATGTAGGGAACCTTCCATTGTATGTATGTATCTCGTACACACGTCGGGTACTGCAGTATAACTGTAGTGGTTCACTACATGTAGTCCTCAATATTCCTACATCTTCCGTATAATTCAGCACGGAACCCAAACAGAGACAAAAGAGGTAATTTTCGTCAGACTAGTGCAGTCTCGTCTCGTCTCGTCTCATCTCATTATATTCCTCACTACTGTTACGCCTATTAAATACTCGTGTCACCCATCGTGCATACATGTAGGGATGGGAACAAAACGACGAACGAAGCTGAGAGGGCGGGAAATGGCGGAGTAGCCTCGTACTAGGGCCGGCACTTTGTGTGTCGTGGCCGTTATTCCCTATCTATTGAGTGGAAGAGTGGGTAATTTGCCATCCCAACATCTATCAATCTGATTGTACCACCTCAGAATGTCGCCTTACGATGGCACGCCTATTTCGACCAGAGCCCGGTTTGCGGGTCTTGATTTTATAGGGGCTTATGCGGCGTATGTATGTTCCTACACATATGGATAGGTATTTGAGTATTACCGATGGGGGAAGAGCGAGAACATGTAGAACGAGTCTCGGAAGCTTCCCCTTATTGCGAGTCGAGTAAGACAGCTTGGCTGCAAAGAGGCTTGCAGACTTGCATCTCCGGTCATCTCGCACTTGTAAGTGACATACCGGGCTTGTGATCAGCAAGCGAAGATGAGGGGAATGCCATGGATCTCTCGATGAGTTTCGAAATCACTGCCAAGTTAGTATCTGGAATACACGCGGCACCGTCATATTTTCGTGTATTAGGCTATCCACCTCGATCGTAAGTGCAGCGTCCAACCATGTCTCGCTGCTATTACAAATTTGGCGAGGGCAATCATAGCCACAATCATTGGCCGAGCTACTATTGCCCTTGCAGGAAATGCGACAAACCACCTAACCTAGATCGAATAACAACAACTCAAGTTGGCAGCTTCTGGCACACTGGCAACTTCTAAATGGGGAAGGAGTACGCCTGTTGTTTGGGAACTCTGCACTTCGTTAATAAAACTAAACAAATCGGTTACACCAGGTCGTCGTCGCCCCTAAAGATAGAGTGGGAATAGGGAGTCCACCCAAACGTGTTACACATCCGGGAACCGATCCTGCATTGAATCTGTAGACTTGGACACACGACAGCTGTTCACGGTCGAATTGATACCCACGTCCTTTACGGCAATTGGCTGCGGGGGCGTCGACCTACAAAAAGGGCGGACGAGATTCGGTCAACCATTTGTCAGAGATACAATGCTTGATGCGGGTTATTGATGACCTGCGTCTGGGGCTGGCTGGCTGATAGGGCCATCAGCCTTGGTCTTTGGAGTAACAAAAGAAAAGATTGGTAATTTTCTACAAAGCCCAATTAAAAGCATCCGAGACTGGCCTAGGAGTGGTCTCTCATGACACAAGGTCCTCACTTTCATCATAACACTGTCCTCCGCGATTTCAATAATTTCAACCCACAAAGAACAGCCTATCTGTTGTTGTTTTTTTGTCTCATGATTTTCCCTTGCATTTCGGGCATCATGACGGCCTTGCCAGCACCTGGCGTTTGCAATAGAACGTGCCACCATCTCATGATGTCCAGCGACGACACGATTGTTTATTGAGTACCTTAAATCATGAGGTCGTTTGGAGAACTAATGGCCTACTAGCCTTAATGTGTATTAGGCAAAGTAAATTACCAGGAGGAAGGATCGTAGAATCTGGACCGGCCAACCCGGCACGGACCTACGTAAACTAGCAGATTAGGTTGCCCAGGGCCTCGGTTCGAGGCCCCTTCTATGTTTCTTCCTTGGCGGATTCGTTTTAACTCCGTCCATGATAAATCGTAAATTGGTAAGTTCCTATTCCGCGACGGTGGAATATGTAATCCGTAGTGCGTAAGCCATTTGTTCCATCTTAGTCACCTATCTGGCAGTCTGGGTAAATCTGTTCCAGGCTTAGGTGCCGAAGCCCCGAACGAAGCCCGTATCGGGTCCCAAAAGCAGGCATTGCGGCGTGGAAGGAAGCCGAGAAGGAGCTGGAGTTGGATTACTATACGTGGAACCTGAATTCCACGATAGCCGCAGGTTACCTTACATACCAAGGTGCACTTAGTGTTAGAGTGCCTTGCAGCCTAAGGTAAGGAAGTTGGCTAGGTTAGGTAGATCATGGATGTCATGTCTAGACGTCTAACGTCCTCGTGAGCACTTAGGGGAAAACCGGACTTGATAGTAAATGGTTTTTGGTATAAGCTGAATGTACCGGACGGAATGCCAAGTGGTCGGCGATGTTGATGAGTTATTCTCGTTTGATTTTTTTTTTTTTTTTTTTCCCCTGTTGTCATGTTCGGATAGGCACGTTTGGCCTACATTTTTTGACCTTGCTTGGAGGTCCACTAGTAACTGTATCTAACGAATCTGCGCTAATATAGTGCTGTGTTACGTATCACACAGGTATATTATGCAAGTTATGCATTGTCAGATTGTACCTTCCAAGGCACGAAGGGCAGGAAGGGTACAGGTTTTTTTATGGAGTTTTACGGCAGCGAATTTATGTATGTATGTACTAAGGACGTATACTATGTATGGTACGGTAAGGGTAGGAGCGCACCAAAAGAGGTGCGATGGTGTCAGTTCGCATATTTTCCCGCGCTTCCGATCCCACCCAAGGGTGTAGATCATGCCAAACCAGAACCGCAGACCCAGACCTAGCAGAAACCCAACCCTTTTGCCCACCCGCCCTAGACAGTCCTGGACCACTGGAGAGGCACCCACATGCTTTGCTAAGTCCTCACTGGTCCAGATGCGGTCAATGGCAAATGGTCACTGCCAGTTGTTTGGCTACTACCACTACCAGACTACGCACTCTTACCGCAACCCCGATTACCTATTACCTATTACCTTTTGCCGCTACCACCACCGTATCGCCGCAACCGAAGTATGAGGCGGGAAAGTGTGCGTGTGTAATCATACAACGGAAACAACCTCTTTTTTAGCTAAACATCATCTTACCACATATCATACAATACACGCACATGCTAAATTTACTACCCACCAAAACATTTCTCCCATTTGCTTTGCCTTCTCCAACTCGCTCACCTTGGCTTCTTGCTTCCGTTTGGGTCTTTTGGACCCATCGATTTGCGTTTCGAGCCTCGCGGTATCGCATCCCTGGACTCGAACTACGACTCCCATACCCTACAACCATCCACACCCGCTGCACTTATCCTAATCACATGAAGACATGGCGCATCAACCGATGACTCGCCCGCGATGACCTCTAGGCCCCCTATGGCCGTCCCTCAGCGACAGCCTCAGAGAACTCTAAGCGGCTCGGGGTTGTCGCAATCCCCTACCCATCAGCGAACCCTCTCCCAACAATTCCTACCTCAATCCCCTATACGAAAGTCGGAGAGCTTCAGCGAATCATCTACCGACCTGGGCGATGTCGCACAGGGCAGATTTAATACCCTCCCTAGGAGGGGAGGGTCGAGGCTCAAGCTTGAGTTGGCCAACGACGGCATCGAGCACCCGGGCTTCAGCGAATCCCCGCAGAATCTGGATGCTATATCCGTCAACAAGGCATTCACCCCGTCGCGAGTAATGTCGATCAATGATGTATCCGATGCTGGTGATTTGACTCCACGCACATCAAGATGCCAAACTGCCGATGAAGACTCGGTTCCTCTGCCTATGCCTCTTCGCCGAACCCGATTCGTCGTACCTGCTAAGCGCCCGGAACCCTCGAGTACATGTACGAACACGACCCCCAAGAAGGATGCTCGTCCAAAGCCGTTCGTCCTCGAGGCGCCATCGATCGCTCCTCGCTACCCGAATATGGGCAAGCCAGAGCCCACTGGTAAAACTAGAAGCAAGGATACCGCCACTCGTGCGTGTACTGACCTATGCGTAGGATACGCCGACTTCTACCCATGGACTGGATCACATCCAGAGGATCAGTTCTCTGATAGTATTATCAGGCATGGATTCTTCGACAAATCACCGGCGCAGTCCACACAAGAACCTGCGTCTGCAAAGGCTCCATTGTTTCCCGCAATGAAGCATAAGAGTGGCCTTCATACGCTATCAACTATATTTACTGGCATACTGAATCAAAGGAGGCATAGCGGCCAGATCACATCACCTTCAACCTTCAAACCCCCGCCTCGAGTAACATTAACCGACACGAAGAGGGAGATATGGCTCAAAGACCTTGCGAATCCAGCCATTTCCCTCCGGCGCCTCAGTCGAACCATCCCCCATGGTATACGCGGGAAGGTCTTGCTCGAACAATGTCTCAACAAAAATGTTCCCACAGATCGTGCTGTCTGGCTTGCAAAATGTGTCGGCGCAAATGAGATCCGGGCCTTCAAGAGGAAAGGAGTCAATGGCATATTCGTTATGGGCGGAGAGGCCAAATGGATCCGGGACTGGACCGTGTTTGTCGAACAATTCGTCGAGTCTGTCACCAACGCGTTTAACGAGAATGACTGGAAGACCAAGGTTACATATGCGTAAGTATTAATGCTCCCTCACATTACAATAGTATTGACACTGACTGCTCATAGCATTCGCCTTGCTACCCACCTTTACGCCGAACATCTTTTGGACCGTGATCATTATATGGACTGGCTAGTTGCCGGGTTGGAAAACAGCAACCAAGCCAAGCTCCCCATGTGGTTACTAACCATCCAGATATACTGGAAAGATATCCTCAAATTAAGGAGACATGGTCGCCGATTAGTCAGCGCTATCGTCTCCCATCACTCTTCTGTATGTGACTCCTTTTGCAACCCTTCGCTTCGGACTAGCTAACCCAGTGAACAGATATATTATCACCCTGATCGTGATATTTTACTCCCCCTTTCCTCCCGCTTACAGCATCTAGTAGAATCTCTACTTATGACTAGCCCGGAGAATTTCATCAACCCTGGAATTTGGTTGAAATATCGCGACTCGTTACTCGAATCCACAGTATCAAGCAACAAGGAATCGAGGTCGAGCGCGTTCAAGTCGATCGACTCGCGCAATGATTATTTAACCAGTTCTAATGCCAAGTCGCAACCTGCTCTTCGAAGCATTGTGGTACAACTACTTGATAACATACATCGAACGCCTCTTGACAGCGCGATCCCAAAGCAGCTTTGGAAAACGAGCGAGAACAAGTTATCCATAGTGAGAACTGTTCTTGAATGGTGTACTTCACTGTATCGGCCTGGAATTGCGAAGGTGTATATCGCCGCGTCGCTCCTGCGCTCGTCTTCTGATCTGGATGTCGATGTCACTAGGGCCATTTTGGACTTTTTAGACGCTGACCCACTTCAAGAAAACGCACGGAAGCAACTCGTATATCATCTCGTATCGGAGCTCATTCGGTCCGGCCACTTCTCGACTCCTCAGTATATCCAGTGGCTCATAGCTCGTGGTGGCCTCAGTAATGCCGCCGAAACGTCAAGAGATGGGCCGTGTGTTACTAGACTTCTCGTCGAGATCCCACTCGACTCGCTAACCGAGTCCATGAGGAACTTGAGAGCAACTTTACTGCGACGCACGTCTTTCTCAGTGGAGGATGAGGCAAGGGATATGGCAATAGCAATAAGCTATGTTAAGAGCACCCTCTCTGTTCCACTGAGTCCCAATGATCCCACATTGCATGCGAAGCCACTCAGCCTAAAGAAGCTATCAAAGCGAATCGAATTAAGCAGCCGCGCTCTCAAGACGACTATCTCCACATGGCTTAGCAACGACTTTGTTGGCGGCTTTGCCCAAAGTTTGCAGTCGGGTAAAGGTGGTGTCGAACTCCCCAAAACTGCGTTTGAGACGGTTCGGACGCTGCTTGAAGCTGCTCAAGATTTCACTATGCTTGAAACTATCTTGAAGCTCACGTCAGCATCGTCCAATGCTGAACTTCTTGCGTGTTGTGTCGACACCCTAAATCTCCATCTAACGATATTTAGCGCAACCGGAGCAGTCAAGCCATTGTTCCATACGTTCTACGGGCGCCTGAAGATCATCCTGGAAGAGCAAGGTGTAGGGGCCCGGCCGTTACTTGCTTCTCTCGCTAACCTAGCGCCCCGTTTGACCGGCTCGGAAGATGTGGCAACACAATTACGGAACGACTTGATTCGGATAGACCGCAGCAGCGTTGCTGACGCCTCATCTCCACTGTCTGATAACATGGCTACTCAACTTCAAGATGCAGAGTCGGAGCTAAGTGAACAGATAGAGAAACTTGCTAGTTACACGAGCGCCGATAGGATGACGATGGAACGCTTGTTCTATGCGATAATCAAGAAACTACAGGCTTATTGGGGCAAAGAAGATGAGCGTCAACGGCTTTGTTGCATCCTTCTTACAAGATTACGAGTTTTCGATATCCATCACTTCAACGAACTTATGAGGGGCTTTGTACAGCATATTCGCAAACTCTCGAGTCGGCCACCTATCTCCCAGCTGTTTCCACCACTCATCAGCTCAGGATGTCTATCTCTTGCAATTCTCTTCGCCACAGTTCCGAGAAATCAGAACCAGACTACTCAGCTCCAATCGAGTGCCGTCGGATCTGCTTCTATCTATAGGCAAGAATTATTGCAGATGCTGATGATGCCATTTAGTCCGAGTGCGATCATGACTTCTGAGGACTGCTATCGCTTTCGCATCGTCCAGGACCACGCCAGATACGAGTATTCTAAAGAATTGATGCCACTAATCCACGGGGCTTTAGCAGAGTATTCTCGTAATCAGCAAGCCGCGATTCGTCAACCACTCGACGACAAGCAGACCGAGGAACAAATTCTCGAGCTCCTTCGAGACCTAGTCCTTATCGATCCCAATGCTGCAAGTCAAACGGTTTCAATAAAGAGTCCCGACCCGAAACTATCAGCTCTTATCGAGGCTTGGACTACAAAGCTACTGATTCCCAACGGTGGCGGAGGGCAGAAATCTTTCGAGCAGGTTTTGGAATTGGCAAATGAATTTACCCTACCTTTTTGCCAAGTTAAGCTTTCCTTGAACCTAGCAACAGACGAGTCGAACGGCCCCGAGGCATCAGAGAGGCTTCAGTCACAGTTTGAGCAGCTATCAAAAGCTCTGGACAACGCTATTGACGCAAATAATATCATGTGGACAGGCATGCTTCCCTCTTTGAGCACCGAGATCACGCAGCATATGAGAAATCGAGCGGAGTTGCGCTTCTTGGACATTATTCCATCTCTGAAGAATCGCCCTAATGATGCTCAGTTTAACAAGGATATTCATATGGCGGAGAATCTCTTGACGGTTATTGATTCCATCTTCCGCGGAGGATCAGGGTCTAAGGTATCTCCACTTTCTGGGGCTTTAGTAGACAAGCTTGCCGACCTGTGGGAAATCTTGGCCTCAAGAGCCAACGAGTATGCGTCACTTCGAAGTGCCGTGATCTCACATTGGTTGCCTCTTCTCTTCTCTTACCTCACCCTTTACACTTCGCCATCTGCGAGCGCGTTAGACATGTCGAAGTTACCAGGTGGCGAGATTCGTGGCCGCGCGTTGATCGTTCTTGCTGGTCTTGTCCAAGAACTCGACAACCACCCGACTTCCAATCTAGGAAAACAGGCCTTTGACATAGCCCTCGCCCTAGTCGACAGCTTACCTGAGGAAGCGCGCCTACAGTGTGTGCGTGCGGTGAAAGACGTCACCGCAGACCCGAGGCTGAGATATCTATTCAGTTTTGCTCCAAACCCGGCGGAAGACTTAATGTTGGCTCATCGCGAGAAGCCGCCTCCAGGGATCAACGAGAGGAGAGCAATGGCGATGGGCATGGGAATGAGCATGATACCCGAAAGGTTAACACCTTTCATAATCAGGAGGTGGGAAATTCTCAACGAACCCACCCCGAACGTAGGCGAGAATGACACAAGCTTGAGCTTGACATTGTTCGACGCCAGGAAAATAAAATAAACAATGCGTTGGTGTGCGCTATGGCCTACACGACGCGAGAGGGCTTATTGGTTCTCAATTCCTAATCTATTGGGGTCGTATCGATATGAAGCAGAAGCATCATGAAAATCTCAACAATAGAGGTTTTCATTTCCGGGGCCAGAATCATCCCCTTTTCCTTGTTTTCATCGAAGCGGATGCATACGGCCCACTTTACGAGAGGTGCTCTGACTACAACAGAGCGACCACCGGCCTTCATTTATTACCATTTTCTTTTTTAACTGGGTTTTTCTATCTAGCATTTCTCTTATTCTTACTCATACTCGTATTCATACTCTCATCCTGGGGCACACACGGCATTCATGATCATTACGCAACGCATTTGCTAGCAGAGTCAGCGTTTTTTTCCCACTGAGCATGTCGCGTTTGATACCTGGGCAGGAACGATGCATTTGGGCGCTTTTTGGGAGGCGGGCGGTTGCGGGGGTCGGTCATGGAGGGATGGGTTGGGTTGCTGGCTGGTTGGCCTGGTTGGGTTCATCGTTGCTTGCGTTTGTGTTTAACACCTTACCTGTTTGCTTATGGAGATGGGAATGTATAGAGAGAATCGAGGGGAAGAAAGCGCTCAGAGAGCAATAGTGTACTGAATGAGTAGAGTGAGAAGAAGATGAGAGAGAAATGCATTGAAATACTTCATGTCTTGTTCTTATGTCTACGTGATGTGTGTGTTGCTATCTTGGTGAACATATGTGAAATATAGACGTTGGTATATGCCTGCTACCACTTGAATATATTTGTCTATTCAACATTATTTATCCATGTCATCTGAGAAGTATTTGTCTGTGGAAGATGTCCAAGAACGCCTGTATTGGAATTATTATATTTATATAATTAGCGGGCTCCCCTGTGCTTGTCCCTTTTATCTTCTCTTTCTCTAGGATGGCTCAATGTTGTCTTGAAGGTACCGTTCGTCTCAAAACAAGAGTAGATCTCTATGTTTTGTCAATAGCGTCATTTTCTCTGGAATTGTTGGTTGTTGTCGTCTGAACCCCCCAACGAAGGCTAAGCCACTACAAGCTCTATCAAGAGTGGTAACCTCACTACGGATAGGTAACAAAGGTGAAGATGTCGTCGGATTTGAACTGCACAAAAAGGTCAAGCTGTTGTGAACTGCTATCTTCTAGGCTGCTCGGGGGAAGAGCTGATCACTTTATTAGAGTTACCAGGTTTAGCCATCGATTTAGACCGAGACCAACGACTTAATGAAGTAATTCAATGACAATTCGATATCGACCCATAAAGGCCGTCAAGGAAGTTCATAACTAAGAACCCTATTGGAAAATGCGGACTTCTCCTGAGGGCTAGTTACTAGGTAGTCATGAAGCCTTCGGCCGCAGGCGTCTACATACACCAACACTTGATTCATTCTCACTTGCACTCATGACGGATAGCTTTAATCAACAGCCCGTTATCATGGTGTTGCTATAGTTGCCATCTTATTTAAACATGTACATCATAATTACCCTTAAACTAGGTACGAAGGCATGGCTGCACCTTCTGCAAGTTACACAGACCACCACCCACCACCACCACCATATAGACAGAAGCATTGATGCAATACTGACTAAGAAGAATGGCAAAAAAAAAAAAAAAAAAAAAAAAAAAAAATCCGTGTCATAATTCCATCCCCGTCGTGGAGAAGAAAATACCAAAGAAGAAGGGCCTGGCCGGGGATCGAACCCGGGACCTCGCGCAAATTATGCATAGGTTTTCCCTAAGCGCGAATCATACCACTAGACCACCAGGCCATTAGACTATCGCAGAAGAGTCGAACTCTCAAGGGATATACCCAATTCTGATTGGTTGATGCAAATTTTTGTCAATTTGCTATGATGTAGTTTACCTTTTGCCCCACTATAAGGGCAGTATTTCTGTCGTTATGGAGGAAAAGGGAATTGAGACATCATACAAGTATTCGTCGATGTGCTTACTGATTGATGATTATATTATTTGGAGAGGCTGCCCTCTTCCACTGCCTTTCGTAGAGTAGTTAATTCGTGCCTGACTCAAGGTCATAGAAGTGTATATGTCAAATAGGTATTTCCCCGGGCATTACAGCCAATGTCCGGTGAAATACTCCATGAGTCGTTCAGGTCCTATGAATGTCATATACAGCTAGCTAAAGCAGATGGCTTCACTTCGATATCTCTAAGGTTATGAGAGGCTTCAGCGCAAGTCGCTAGGCAATCATCATCTACATCAGGTAGATACTAATCTTGGAATCGCAGACTACGACTCTTCCCATAAAATGCGAACGCCAGTAACTATGACGTTGTATAAGAGAAAGTAACCTCAAGGTATTTTTAGTATCCTCTTCTTATTGACCGATATCTACAAGTGTCTGCCGGTCTGCTTGCCCCCCTTTTTGTCTTCCATGTAAATGAACGAACCCAACGCCATATACCGATGCAAGATGCAAGACACCTGCTTTTCTCAAATATAACCCTTCAGCACCGCCGCCTCTGCGTTCAATATCGAAGAGCCAGCAGCTCCGATGACAGCTACGAAGTGTTAGCAACTCTACCCCTATTTCAATTCTCATCCCCTTTAGGATGAAGGCTGAGGTTTTGAGAGGGAAGTAACTCACTGTTATGGCTCAGCGCAACAAACTTAATATCAAAGATGCCACTCTCATCCTCACGCACCCGACCCACACTAACCGTGTACCCGCGTCCCAAATCACGATCAAGCCTCGGCTGCGGCCGATCCGGCTCATCAAAGACCTGAATGCTCGGGCGCGGGGCACTCGGGCACCCCAGCCTCTCCGCCTCACTCACATACTCCCTAAGCGCACTCCTAACCTCCTCAGCGCTCGGCGACGGTCTATTCTTAAACCGCAGCGAAACGCACGCCGTGTGGCCGTCCAGCACCGGCACGCGGTTACACGCAGCCGACACCCTCAGGTCCTCCTGCTCGACGAAAGCGGTCGCGTCGCCGTTGATGCCGCCGAGGATCTTGCGCGCCTCGGTTTCCAGCTTGTCTTCTTCGCCAGAGATGAAGGGCACCACGTTGTCCACGATGTCCATAGAACTGACGCCCGGGTAACCCGCGCCCGACACGGCCTGCATGGTGACGACGCTGACGGCGTCGACGGGGCCGAAGCGCGCCTGCAGCGCCGCGAACGGGATCACGAGGCCGATTACGGCGCAGTTGGAGTTGCAGACCAGGAACCCCTTCTGCAGGTTGTGGTGCCTGCGCTGGTGGGGGATCAGGTCGAGGTGAGGGAGGTTGACGGTGGGGACGACGAGGGGGACGAGCGGGTCGCGGCGGTAGTTCTTTGCGTTGGAGAAGACGGCGAGGTTGGCTTTGAGGAATTCCATTTCTAGGGATACATGTTAGCTCGTTAAGCTTCCAAGGAGGAGGGAGGTAGGGTTAGTCAAGACGTACCAATTTCACCAGCGACGTCCGCGTCCAGCCCGCTAAAGACAACGTCGCAGTCGGCGAACTCGCTGGCCTTGCATTCTCGCACGACTAGCTCGCCCACCGCGCCCATGGGCGAGGCCTGCTTCCACCTTACGGCATCCTTGTACTTCTTGCCAGCGGACCTAGACGAAGCTCCTACGGCGTGAAGGACGAAGTGCGGGTGTTGCGACAGAAGCAGAATGAATCGTTGGCCCACCGAGCCAGTGCATCCCAGGACACCTGCATAAAACCAAACAAATTTAGTACGTAATTCCAGCAATTGGCTTCGATGAGTGAATATTACCGCATTTCTTGGTAGGGAATTGAGAAGCCATGGCTATTCCGGTGTCAATTGACTGTTAAAAAGGGCCAACTATTGTATGAATGTTTCATCTATTGACCTTTCTAAAAAAAAACGTGAGTCAAGTTGCCTCCGTGAAAGATTTATACAGGATCGAGACCTCAAGCTGTCGTACCAAAATCGGGTGTTGTCTAGGTGCTGTTGCCAAAAATTTGCCCCGCCAATAAAAACCCCCGCCATCCGCCATCGGAACAACGCCTTCAGGGGTCTTGAATCTCACCCCCACTATGTTTTACAGGTTATACCGTTATGGAAATAAGTCTAAATCGGTGTCTGGGTTCGCGCCATTTCTAGCCTCCAAACGGCGTCTTCAGAACGGGGTCTGCCGTTTGCTATTATCAGAAGCCGAGATGGGAACTCTTTTAAAGTGATAATATATCCGGGAGTAAATCTGAATCACGTCATTTTACGTACATGTATTCCGTATGCAAGGCAGTAGATGTATCGATCATGACCAAGCTCACCCCTGAAAAGCTGAATTCTAAGCTGAGAAAAGGATGGACCATCTCCTGAGTAATTCTTATAGTAGCGGAAATGTCATCCTTGAATCCAACTATTTACATAGCAAAAATATTGACATTTATCACTTCGCTCGTCTTAGCATGGGGCGTTTCGACAGACGTAACTCCTTATTACTTCTAAGTTAGAAACATGTCAGGTCCACTCGGTTTTACAAAGATCTCTTATGCGTCATGATAGCTCGCCTGCCCCCAGGTATATACACGTTTTTAAATCACCCGCCATCATATCCCAAAAAGAAAGAAAAAATTCCCTGAGTGAACATCCCCTTTCTAATTCATTCGAGGTATACCTTCGTACTCCACATAACCACGAGCCAAGTTCATATTTTCTGTAAGCCTAACCCCGCGCCTGATTGGCGACAGAACCAGAGGCAAAGTGTGCTCGTAGGTTCTCGGAGGCAATCTGGGCTGCTCGGTGCAATCTCGACTCCAAGTTGGAATCGCCAAGCATTGCCCGACCATGGAGGGTGAATTCCCTCATGAGCTTATTCAGCTCCTCCCCGGGCTCAATTCCGTACCAAAACATGACATCATTACCTCTAACGATGCTACCGTCGGCCTTGTCGAAAAACCAGGTGAGGTTCTCATCATCGGCCTTCACGGTCCAGACTAAGCTCGGGTACTCCTTCTTTATGGCAGCAAAGATGTTGTCGGCCACGTTCGTCAACCACCCCGACTTGGTAATCGTCAAGGTAGCCAAAGTCGCATAGGATTGATCTGGAGCGGGGTCGAGGACGACGGCAAGAGCCTTCATAGGCTCGTCGAAGTAAGCCTTAAATTTCCGTCCCTGTAAGAAGTCCAGATACCGATCTACCGTAGCCCGGGCGTCCCGAACCTCACGATCTCGGACGAGCACGTCCTTCAGCTTTGCGAGATCGCTAAAGTCCGCAACGCTCTCTGCAGTCATCAGCTTGTCTCCCCGGCGAATGAGAGTACCCGCTCCAGAGTCCGTGAATAATTCCTTCTGCAAGTCGCCAGGGTGGATAATAGCCACGCTTGACGAGCGCGGAAGTGCATCTAACAGTTCCTTGATTTCCCGAATCTTTAACCGGGTTCCATACTTGCACCATGGTTGCGACATAATGTGTTCATATTCTTCGTCAAGGTTAATAGCCGAGATCTTCTGTGCGTTGCCATCAAACAAGCCACCCTTCTCACTAAGATAAACAACCTTCAATGGTTCGAATTCGCGAGCCAGCTCCCCAGCTGCGACATCAGCGTTGACGTTCAACACCTGGCCCTCCTTCGTCTCAGCCATAGAAGTGAGGATGGGCAGATAACCGTTTTCAATGGCGGTTTGGATTGGCTCCTTATTGACCTCGGTGATCTTTCCAACGAACTTCCACTTCTCTTTGTCAAGGTAATCAGCGGTGAAGACGCTGGAAGTGATGGGGCGAGCGCGGACGCCCATTTCCTCCAAGCGCTGGACGAGCTTCAGATTCTCGGCTAAGAAAAGTCGCCTGGCAATTCCCAATGTCTTTCCATCAGTAATACGGATCCCCTCCTCGAATTCCGGTTCAACGCCTGCCTCTTCGAGGAGCTTGTTGAGCTGTGGGCCAGCACCGTGGACGATGATAGGGAAAAGTCCGACATGGTACAGGAACGCCAGCGAAGAACAAAGTTCGTCAAGATAGTCGGTCAAAATGGCGCCTCCGACCTTAATGACAGCGAATTGCTGCTGGGAGACGGAGGAGAAATGGGAGAGGTACTGCTGGACCTCTCGCTTGGAACCGACGTTGTTAAGAACTTGTATGACCGCAGCTCTCGTAGTCGAGTCGTTCGATCGAGCGGATGAGTAGGCAGCTCGCGAAGTTCGTTGAGGAAGGGTTGTGGCGATCGCCGGAGAGAAACGTGCTACCCGAGGGGAGACTCGGCGAGAGCCAGCCCGGACGGCTACTCGTACTGCGCGCACTGAGAACATGGCTCTAAAATCGAATAGCGAATTACTAAAGGTATATGTGCTCGATTGATACCTCCACGGCCTATTCAGCCGTGGTATCGCGACGAGGATCAAGCTACCGTGGGCGAAGCCTTGAAAGTCCTAGGAAGGGAGAGGGAGAGGGACTAAAATTTGGAGTTACAGCGAGTCAGTTTTAAATACTTCTGGTAAAAGACGCTCAAAGGGAATACACAACGCTTTAGGCGAACCAATTGAATTACAGAGAGCTAATTACCTGAATAGACTAGAAGAGTGACTTGGTATTTTAGAAGTTGTCAAGTTCACATTGTTAGGATGTTATGAGGAGGGGCAGATCAATTCACTGCGATAATGTTATCCTTGGAGACCAGAGGACTTGTACATGACCAAGGGAAAAAAAAAAAAAAAAAAATTCTTGGTACGCCGAAAATCGCAGCTACCAATTGAGATTGGGGAAGCGATAATCTTAATCCTTGTTAAGGCATAGAAACCCACACTTATTCAGATATCGAGTGTGTCACTAAGCCGTAACTAGAACCCCGAGAAACCAATAAAAGAAGTACTTAGACAAGGACCTGCCTTAATGTCCCTACCTTAGCTGTTGTTTGACTTCTTCCGTTATGTCATCTCATCTTTCCCTCGATGTGTCACTTACCCTATGAACAAACAGCATGAGATTCGTGATTATGTATCATTCATGGTGTACGTTGCAAGTCTAAACGTAGTATCGTCCTTCGTGACAATTCATCAGTATGCAGACAGCCGTTTCCGTTTAGAAGAGATATTCTCCTTCCAAGTATATTGTCAGGACCCCTAATGACCAGATCAAAATTGTCACATCTTCACACCATAACTCTTCTTCTTAGCGCATTCATTCGGAGCCTCAAGCTTCAAGTTGCAGCAGATCCAAAAGCTTCGTCCCGGTACCTTGCGCAGCCAAGGATATCGACATTGACTCCGCAAGCCTTATCATCCTATCATAAACGTGAAATGAATTTCGAGTCATCAGGTCCTAATTCTGCAGAATCTGATTCGGCAGAGCGACTTCATAATCAGATTCCTGCCAGTGGTTGAGATGCCGAGCACGTCAGGGTCTTGATATTCAACCTATATTAATGTATCATCCAGAAAAGCGCCCTGACAAGTCATCTAGGAGAGTTTCCTAATTCAGCAAGCCGGGGACACCCCTCCTCAGTCGTCGTCAAGGCTGTGCTTTAAAGGAGCATGGCCTCAACGTGTTCAACGTGCTCAAAAATCAGGAGACTTAGCTAGATGCTGAAAATCCCTCTGCGTTCTTGAAATTCGTGCAAGCGCTCAAGGCTACATCTATTCACTTGCCGGCCTTACACTGGAGGCAGTGCTCATGCAGGCAAACAGGCGGAGAGGCGGATTGGTCTCCTCCGGCATAAGGTGAGCCGAAGTTACACCTCTGTATCATCTCCGTACTACCAGATGTCAAAGGTACAAGCATGACGAGTTCCGGCTACTATAAAGTACAGGAGAGAGGAGCCAAATATACCAGATCCAAAGTCAACCATCTCCAACTTTCTCCAAAAGATGCATTGTCGGGAATTTGGGTATTACCTAGTACTGTATGCAGCCGGGCAAGTTCAAACTCCTTTGGTCATACGACCGCGCGTTGCGCTTCTTTCCAAAGGCCTCCGATCCAGATACGTCTTTCCAACTTCCAGATTTTGTGCATTACAGCAGCAAACATCTGCCTATTTACCCATGTTATGAGGATCTAGGCTTACCTCAATAGACCAATATTCGGATTTTGCAATGAAGGCTATGAGGTCGTTGTCATCCGTTTATCGACTTCCGAATTGTGTATCATACATAAGTACATTTTCACAAGCAGAAAGGATGGTCTATGTAACTACATTTTATTCATTTAGATCACCGCTCCTGGGGTTCGAGTATAGGTACCTTGCTTGTAGCCACAATCTAGATCTCACAGAAGGACTTATTTCGTGTCCCTGAAATTGAGGGGATATATCAAATGTGTAAGTGTGACTATTATTATTACCCGAACTGCTGAGTTAACCCGATGAGATCGTGTTATAATTAGACCATGAAGGCCCGAGTTAAGAAATATCATTCATTACTCACTCGTTTTCGCTACTAAGGCCATATGTATCACATCAATGTCCTCAAGTCATAGATGCGAAATCCAATTCAGATTCCGTCGTCCACATATTGGGAGAGAAGCTCAACGCCCCTGCGTCTTAGGAAGCGCCACCGACCTTGATAGAACTAGATAAGCACTTTATCATCTCTCTCCAAGCTACTCAAGAGCCTCGATTTAGTGATTTTCTGCTGTTGTCACTTCGATGTGGATACTATCTCCGAGGTGAGAAAGGGGTATGAGCACGCCAGAGAGATGAGTTAAATATCTTGAGCCTACCTTGGCATACCCCGTTTCATCAACGGAGCTACAAGTCCTAAGTGAGGACGAAGGCCGGGCCCCATACAATAACAGTGTTCACTTGATCTTAAGTCTATCACCTCAAGACGTCCTTATTCACAACTCTCCCTAGATTTGAGTAAGAGGGCGATGAAATGCTTTTCAAGTACCTAGACACACCATTGCCGCAAACACGTGGCTTGGTTCCATCTTGCCTAACTTTAAGTCAAGCTTTTCCGCGTTGATACTTATTAAACCTAACCCAGGAGACAGAAAACCTTACGACCAGAATGACGAAACGGCCACATGCCATCTCAGGAGTACCTGGCCATCCTTTAATTTCCCCATCATAAAGCCCCTCCTGAGATAACGTGGGGCTATAATCAAATCCTTAGTGGTATGTATCCTCTTCTAAACTCTCCTTTGGTTGTCTAGGTACCTAGTCAGGGTCATGAATTTCCACCGAATGTAAACAAATCGTGTCAATGTTATACACATGAGCAGTGTGACGTGACTACAGGCTTCATAAACCAACCTGCATGACATACATTCCCATTAGCAGATAGTTAGAAGCACACGAATTGGCAAGACATCGAAGGGTATTAGTATCCAGGGTCGTAAGATATCTTGAATTAGCTGAAAAACGCCTCGCCATCATACATACAAGTCGGTCCTCCACCGCACTACCCTCTGTGCTTGGTTGGGTGTCAGCGGTATCCCAAGCATTTCCGATATTCGTTCCATTCACGAGCCAAAGAAAGACCGGTCAAATCAATAGACAAACTCCTCTCTGTGCTGCGACTCCTAAGATTTTGATGATCGGGAGTCGACTATGTGCTTTCGCTTGCTCGTAACCAGCGAGATTCCACTCCTCGTCATATCATCAAGTTCATCTATTCGATTCGTACTTGACGCTCCCAGTGGTATACACATGATGGTAATTAGTGTAGCTTGCCCTGACCGGCGAGGACTGAAACAAGGGAGTTAGCTTCCTGTTATTTTGGTGGAGACAAGATAATCCTTACCAGAAGGAACGACGATGACGAGAATCAAGACGATGATGCCGCCAATCAGGCATGCTCTCATCTTCATGTCCTTCCACCACATCTGCTTGCGAACCCTGTTGGCACCGCGACGGAAGCCTTGGGCAGAGACAGCCAGGTTGTCGGTCTTATCTTGCAGGGCATCGAGACGCTCGCCACGCTGGGACACCTTGTTGATGTTCTCTCGCATAACACCTACAGTGTCGTCGATTTGCTATGAGACCAATTGTTAGCTTCCTTGTTTCGTTAGTTGTATTTCTATCACGTTGTTTTCTAGCCAGATCATGAGATATCATTATTCGCAGTCGTCAGGGTGTCGCAAAGCACAAAGATGCCGTATGGGCGGATTTTGAATGTATATTGACGGCGCAAAATAAGATGTTGTATCGAAAAGTAGTTGTAGCAGGGGAGAAGATGACAACGAGAATGCTATCATCAATGGCAGGTCCATGCGCATCCTTCTTCCAATTCCTCGCGTCTACTATTGAAATATGGGCTATAAGCTATCGTTTTCGGTCGCACTATAGACGTAGCATCGGACGTGGTTGGGCGTAGAGGAGATGGTGTCGTCAGAGATAGGGTCGCGGTCGGCTCTATTGGAGGCCGATGGCATCGAAATCTCACGATCCGGAAAGAAAAACATCGAAAATTAGATTTGCGCAACAAGAAAGACTTACCGCTTGCAGGGCTTGTGTTCGGGCATTTCCACCCTGTTGGGATGCGGACTGGCCGCTGGGGATGTAGGGATCATAGGGAGCTTCTTGGTTCGACATTTTGGCAGGTGTTGATGTAACGGACGGAATTGACGTTTGTCAGGAGATGAAGCTCAAGTCGTCGAAAACAGGGCGGAATAAATGGAGTACGGATTGTACGTTTGTCGCGACGATGGGAATCGGGTTTTGTTTGATGGTATGCGTGTGGCGAAGAAAGTTGAGAATGGAAAGATGCAGAGAGGTTGGAAGGAGGTCGGAAGTTCAGGAACAGGTTGCGAAGGTTAAAGTCGTATCCGAGACGCTTGGTTGTTTGGTAACGCTGGAAGTTTTAGTACAAAGATACCTAAGGGAGCGCTAACGTAGCGCTAGCACTGTTTCGGGGCTGTGTTACATGACCTCAGCAGACGCTAATTAAGGTTAGAAGACCCCGTTCATGTGACTATCCATCTACATAGTAACTTAGATAATCACCTTAGATAATCAAACCCCTTTAACCTAATAGATTTACTTTTTGTGAACCAGTTATCCGGGCAATTCACGTCGGCGCTCATTCAAGTCAGCATCAGCATCAGCATCAGCCACTTCTCATACTATTAACCCACCCACAGCTTTTCAGTTTGGCTGGTGGCGGAGGTCTGGAACACGCAATCACAATACGACACCCACAGGCACCCGTGAATACGAATGCTATGGCGGCAGTCTTACTAGGGTACTATCATTTGATCTGAGACTCACTGGTAGTAAAAGAAGTCATCTAGCTAATCACAATTGAGCTTATTCATAGTTGATAAAGATATCAACAACTACGGCAGAGCATGTTGAATCAACTCAAAACATTTATGCAATTAAATTGAAAGAACTGGTTAGATACATCAGACACCGAATTTAAGTGGTTGACTGTCACGATCTAAGCAAAAGGGGCTTCTTATATTAGCCAAAAAGGGGCTACATACCGGACTAACATCTCAAAGTGAGACAAATCTCAAATAGAAACTCCCTTACTTCAATCATCAAGTTTACAGGTATGACTTCAGCTCTGACACCCACTATCTTCATACAAATTTCTTAAATTTCTCAGTTGCTTACGCCCATGGATTCATGGGGATGAGGCATATCAAGATATCTTAGGAGATAACTTTACCAGCGTTCAACGCAAGTACAAAACTATATAAATATACGATATTTTATCTTCTATATCATAATCTCCCAATACATAGCTCGTTATTGATCTTATAAGCGAGTGGTTATTAGACTCGGATAGTGGCATCTAGTTAGAGCACTATCCAGCTCTCCCTGCTGCAAATCCGGTTGTAAAGTCCCCAAAGAATCACCACCAGTGACTTTTCATCTACAAACTGAATCCTCTTAGAGCTCTTGTCAAGAGTCGACTACCTGGGTGCGCCTCTAGTGCGCAATACGGCTGAGTCGAGTTTATTGGCGGGGGCAAAGAGCCCGTTAGCACAGTCAACTATGTCCTTCTCGATGCCCACTCAGTAATATACGAGTCGAAACATAAAAACAGCCTTGGAGGCAAAAAATCTCTGGATGCATTTTGTAGCCATCGAGGCACATATGGAGTTTCCTCCTTAAAGCGAGTCTATCATGTGGAGTCTCAATCGTTCATCTTCTTAGTCCAGACACGTCGACATGCATAACCTTGATTTTGAATCACATTGAGTCGTTAGTATTACCCTATCTTAATTAGGCGAAAAAGAGACGAGAACGTCCAACACCTCAAAATCTACCTAAATTGCTGGTGGGAGACGTCCCTAGCAACGCCACGTCCAGCGCCTTTCGTCCAGCAACCACAAGATGTCCGATTATCTGCCTAGAGACCATCGTAAGGTATATAAATAATAGCAACCTGTGTTCTGGTGCCTACGGGCAACCGAATTGGTGCAGTTGAAAGTTGAATATGGCTCGAAAATAATTTTCTGCCAAAAGGTAGCGCGTTCGAAATCTAACTTAAAGCTTTTTTTTCTCGACGAAGAGAAAGAAAATGTTCCCAGAATACATTAGGAAAGATGAATCATTATCCCAGCTCTGTTATTGTTATAGTTAAGACTCCTTCGTTCATAATCTACCAACTTACGGCGCGCCCAGACGTCATCATCGGGCCGTGTAAGGAGGCCTCGATCGCTGTATTCATTCGCATGAGAGTTGTAAAAGTTTCTGTGCCATGAGAACTCTCTCCTATACCATTGGAAGCTTTGGGTGCACAGAGGAAGTGTTTTCGACTCGGAGATTCACGACTGCTTGACCTTCCGGGGCTTATGCTGTTATTCGAAGAGGGGAGCTTTCCCTCTATAACTTATAGAGGCCAGGTGTCTATACATATATTCTCCAGTCGGCAATGCATATGGGGGAAAGAGAGAGCTAGAGAAGCTACGTGCGATCGCTGCATTAGGGTGCTCCTCTGTGCGTCTTACGGCGGCTAAGACCACCAGACGATTTCCGATGGATAACCTCACTTTACTAAATAAGCTCATTATCCCTCAAGAAGTGCCCTAGACTGTTAGTTATCCACTTATTCGTCTCTGCTTTCGCC
Source organism: Hypoxylon sp. CO27-5 (assembly GCA_002120305.1). Classification (NCBI taxonomy): domain Eukaryota; kingdom Fungi; phylum Ascomycota; class Sordariomycetes; order Xylariales; family Hypoxylaceae; genus Hypoxylon; species Hypoxylon sp. CO27-5. The sequence goes on along the minus strand of KZ112424.1, from coordinate 325,287 downwards.
TTGTTAAGGAAGTGGTCCGCGATTTTCTTGAGGCAGTTTCAATCTTAGATATCCCGATTGCCGACTCTCCAGGATCACCATTGTACCATAGTTGACCAGCTTCTGAGCTGTAGAATCTTACGGACTTGGTAATCACCCATTGTGACCTACTCCGAAGCCACGGTTCTTCTGTAGAGACCTTATACGAGATTAGCATGACGGTAGATGGTCGAAGGGTCACCTTCAGGGGTGTATTCTTTGAGAAACGGTACCCATCTGTATACAAAGACTTCCTTATAGGGAACCAGATATCAGGAATGTTAGGGGCTGTTCGCTCTAGTCCATCGTTTCGTCGTTGACGTGCCTATGACAACACCATGGTCGAAAGGGATGTAGACAGTGACACCTCCCTCTATCGAGTTGATCTTTCCTCATATTGGCCAAGGTCTGTCATTCACAAAACTGCGGGTTCCATGGATGTTAGAACCGAGTATTTATGATTGCCAGGCATAGTCTTTGGAACAACAAGCTAGCATGAGCTTAGTCTATGTTTATTAAAATCGCTATGGAATGTTGCCATTCATAAAAAGAAAAGGAACTATGAATATGAATGAAACCAGGGGAAGGCTTGTTTTCAACACATATTAGCATTGGACACTTGACTACCCTCTCTTAACCAGCCCAAAAAAAGTGACAATCATTCCAACAAGACAATTATTCTCTGGAGGAGTCGTGTGGAAGCATCGCCGTTTAAGGATGATATGTTTATAAGACTTTGTAGTATGCTAGGTGCACATATGTCCATTTACGCGATAGAAGTGACTAGTAGAAAGTCCGAGGATTTGTAAATTTCGGCCGAATCACATTTATCATCACAAGCTAGCGGCGTGAGCTTCTACATGAAGCATCATGGACGTCGTAGAGGAAAGGTTCTATAGTGATTCACCCATAAAGTCTTCGGGAAATGAGAGGAGAGAAAATCTAGATAGGGGACCTAGGTAGGTTATGGTCAGTCTGGGAGGCTCCAGTTGGTAAAGTAATATAAATAGGCCTTCAATCTCTGAATGAGAGCAAGTTAGAGGTGGACATTGTTGTAATTTGGTAGGCTACTACAAGGAGGTTTCCGATGAGCCTCCAAGGCCTCTCATACTGTATAAAACTGATCCTTACCACTATTCTTCATTTCCTAGCACAGCTCGATGTAACTTCTACTCAAAGACAAACAGAAGACCGCACAAGAATTGTGCGATAAACTATCAAATACCATAGCTTTCTGTGATTAAAATGCATGCCTAAATCGGATATGAAATCTGGGAACAAAAGTAGTCCTTTTATAGGCTTTCAACCATTCCTCCAGGTACTTAAAGACAAGTTGTGCGACGTTTGGCTGTAGAAGGTATGTATGTGATACTAGATTCTCACGTCATCACCCATATATGGGGGCCAGCAAGTGAGCTGCCTGGCAAAGAAAGATGTAATTGGACTTAGATAAGATTTGTCTTACTGCATACAATTCCACATGTTTGAATAAATTAGACGTTGGTTCGTATAAGTCGCCATAAACGCCGACGAATTCAGAGGCGAAAGGACCTGGAAGGATTTCACCCTTAAACACTTGTTATATGTCTGTATATACTAGACTGAACATTGCGCAGGTAATCTAAAGCCACTTGTCAATTTTTAAAGCTCTTCCCTAGGGCTCGCTATAGCACGATTGTTCTACTATTGATTCTGGCTTGGTGGACGTAGCCCAGTGATTTGATGACTACTTACTTAACTAACCACGGATGGATGCTAAGATATTAGATATACGGTAGATAGGTCGATTAACGTAAGAACTAACTACTGGATCAAGCAGACCCAGCTGCTTAAGTTGCCCGTGGCAGAATAAAGATGTTTCCAACTAGTTATACAGAAGTTATTGATTGAAGCTTCTACAAGTAATGGTGCGCTCTGCGAGCTCCAGGCACTGCCCCCGTCCCAGCCGAGCTCAACTCAGACCCATAACCCGTGTACTTCGAACCTATGTAACGTATGCTTTGTATTTTTGAAAGCATCATTTATTCGTTTGCTTCCTTTCCTCGCTAGAGACAGTGAATGTCTCAGTAACGTAGATACCCGTTTCCTCATCTGAATATTGTACAATGTGTTCCTGACTCGCTTCGCTCGGTAACCTTATTTTGGGGTTATTTCCCTTCCTGCCGGCCCAGGCTCGAGAAGGCATTTCGAACGCCTTCCCACCGGAGGAGCTACCAGCATTCCCGCCATTAGCCTGGCTCTCGACCACAACAGAATGGCTATGAGCCTTCGACCCTTTGCCCGAGCGTAGTCCGGACCCTCCTGACCCATATCGATCGCCGGAACCCGTTACAGTAGAACCCTTTAGACCCCAAAGGCGTCGACTGAAAAGTGGCTTGATAGCGGGGGCGGAAACCACGAAAGCCGTGACCAGATACTCGCGAGTAGCCCATTGGGTGGCGACAAGAAGGTCGAGTAGAGATCGGAGGGAATACACTGTTCGCAGAAGGGTGGCAATAATGATGAAGATACCAGAACTGAAAAGGAAACCGAGAATAAGTTTGCGAGACAACGGGATCTTGACCTGCCATAACAAGGGGAGAGGGATAGCCATTATACCCAAATCGGAACTGTAGTGGGCGAATATGTTAGACGATGAACTGCAGGTACGAATCATTCACTAGTCGATAGATGTACTCACATGATACTGAGAATCGGGTATAAGATGTAGTTCTCCCTGCGGAAGACACAGCTATCTATTTTGGATCCGTTAGACAACTGTACATATCGACTATGGCATGGTGGCCAAGATGAGGGAATCTATTCACTAACCGCCAGGATAAGGTTTGACCTGCCATGCCCTCTCAATAGGTGTGCAGAGACAATATTGAAACAGCATAGCGATGAGGAAAGTAATTAGTGTACCGACACGAATCCACTTGGCCAACTGGTTCTGCCAGAGATTCATAGTCTAATAATCGTAAGCATTTCTCTGAACGATGAGACATCACGGCTGGAACATACCATGCGGTCATAGTAAAAAAGGACCACGGCCTTCATAGACCAGATAAGGCAGATGTAGCAGTTCCAAGACGCAAAAGTCAACTTATCACCGATTCTGAAACTTTCAACTTGGGAATCGGTTAGTTGATTAGCTGACTCAAAGGTCTGCCCAACACTGCTTCCGTAGACACCTATATATTGCAGGATGACCAAGTCCGTCGTCCAAAAGGCCTGTAGAAGAGTTGCTATTCGTTAATCACCCCTTTTTAAATCGATGTCAAGTATGTGGTGAGAAGTGAAAAACATACTATCGCAATGACAGTGAAGAGATCGTCCCAGTACATTCCCCGAATGCCCACAAGCATTACTCTCGTGAAAATCCGAGTGAGGAAAATTGCCATGCCGAGAGCATACTCGGTGTATGACTCGATGTTCACATCTTCTTGGGTCGGCATAGTGGGCTTCTCGTGGGGAGCTCTTCGAAGCGGGAATAGTCACGCACAGCGGAGGGCGTCAAAAGTGCTGATGAGAATCGCTGCGCTCAGCGACCGAAGTGGAGCGGTCTTCTACCATCTATTATATAAAGAGGCCTACATTCGTAGACAGATAGACAGGGACAGAGTTTTCACGCAGTTGTATCTGTATTGTTACCCAAGCAGCCCGAATATGTCGATCTGTCCCAAGATCAGGGGTTGACTTCGCGATTATTCCCCCAGGTTGTGCGATGAAAAAGGTTTCGCGAAGAAACTAGTCATTCTGGTAAGCTCAAAGCCCGTAACCGTAAACCATGCCTGACCCCGGTATGTAAAAGGATTAAGATACGCTGGTTCTGCAACGGGGATGATCCGTAAGACGCTAGGACGCTAGGACCCCCAGGATGCTGGTTCCCGCCGTCCGGGGTATGGATCCTCTATATCCACAGGACAAGGTCTTTTCGTTCGTATGTACACTGTTGGCGACAAGCAGGAGAGCCTCACTGTTCTCTGTAAGGTCCCGGCTTAGATTCCTAAACTCCAATTGCTAGGTATCTTATGGTTAGATCGTATTGGCAGCTGAACCCGCGAATATGGGAGATGATGATTCGACATATTAGGTTAAGATTTGACTAGAAAATCGTTGCTACGTTGTATGTCATCGAACCCCATCTCACTAGTGGTTCTTATTAAGACATGATCATGATAAAAAATCGTATCTGCTTCTTTTGATTGGTTTACTGCCATACATATTGCAGCGTACATGCTGCAGTTAACTTTAAAGCATTGCCGGACCCTGCCCTATTTCTATAGCTGCATAAGCTATAGCTCCGGAGAACGGGGTACAAGGTTCTAGTTGGTATGCAGCTCATGTCACGCACTTTTGACTGCATAGAAGTCGTCTGCAGGGAACGTTTTGAACTGCGATGGTAAGCCACCTCGGTCCGTCCGTCGTTCGACATGTCACCCCCTGAAGTAATTTGGTTCCCGATCATGAAGTTTAGAATTCAAAACATTTCAGTGGCGTTTATGTCGTCTATCATAAACCTTAATTAGTAACGAATTGCAACCCCTTTCTTGGTAACAGACGCTCATACTTCGCACTTGGCGCTTCATGATCAACTGTTGACGTTATAGTCAAATAGTCCGTAAAAAACTTCAATGATTAATAACGGCAATCCGGAAACGAATACAACATACATAGGAGGTAATTAGTAGATCTGGGATTGCACGAGCCATGCTGCCACTAAGCGAGCAGTTCTGTGCGGCGACGCTTTGAATAGAACCAAGAAATCCCCTCTGCTGGCGTAAGATACCACCCCTGCAATTTTGTGCTTCGCTGAATACATACCGTAAGTGACTGATTGGCTCGTGCTGCTGGTATACCAGATCGACCCATTGCGTTTATCGTTCTGGATATCTCGGATAGTTCGCTGATTAATAAAAGTCATTGCGCGGCGAACATGATATAAAGTAATGGACGATAACGACCCTAGTATACTTGGCTATGCTGTTAGATGCAAGGAGTGGCGTTTTATACCAGGTTGGGGGTTAGGGGGGTTGCATTGAGTTGCCAGTTAAGGTAATAAATACCGCATACTAGCAATAGTATACATGGTGATAAACGTGTTAATAGACATATTGGTATCTATCGATACCCATCTGGGCTTCCTTCCCCCCTCTCTATTGCCCCAGGAAATGGGTCAACCACACGATGTTCAGGTTTTAGTTTGGTCCGATACAGTTGCTTGGAAAACTCTTCGGCTTCCCAAACCCAGTGAGGTTAGGAGCTTTGTTGGTTGACATGCCGGGAATAGAACGTGTTATCCCTGTCGTTTCTTTTGAGGCTGCCAGAAAAAGACCATAACGCCAGACTCTCGAACTTCTCGTGTTTGTATCTTGTTCTTCAAACTTTCTGATTGTCTATACGTTTGCGCTCGGGGCCAATTTTCACAATGACAGAAGCTGCAGAATCTTCAATCGTTCGCTCGCGAACTAAGGACGATGGCGACGAGCTTCGTTCCCAGGCGTTGGCTGCAGATTCGAAACAGCTGCCGCCGGGATACTATTCTAGCGCTCGGGTCATTGGTACCTTTGGCGGTATCGGCTTCAGTCTTTTGGGCACGTACTGGGCCTTCTCGGTCGGGGCTGCTGTAATCACGGCGATCAATCGTGATATCGGCCCTAGTGCTAACGCCAGCCTTTTTTCGATCGTATGGACTCTTTGCGACTGTATCAGCATTCTTCTCTTCGGTCGCCTTTCGGATAGGTTCGGTCGCCGATGGTTGGCCATCGGTGCTAACCTCCTTGGAATAGTCGGAGGCATCGTCGCATGTACCGCAAAGAATATGGATGTTTTGATAGGGGCTAATGTGTTGCTTGGACTCGCATCGGGACCGCCTGCGTCCTACCCATTACTGACTGGCGAGCTTGCGACTAACAAGACGAAGTATCTTGCTACCGTCCTGGTCGTGATACCAAACGTCATCGCCACTGGGTTTGGCGCGTACTTGGGTCAGAGGATCGTGCTACAGACGACATGGAGATGGGTCTTCATCATTTACATTATCTTCATGGTTCCTGGCACGGTACTATTTTACTTCTTCTATTTCCCGCCTTCCTTCACGCAAATGCACGGAAAGTCCGTCAAGACAATCGACGAGATCAAGAAGATCGACTTCGTTGGAGTGTTCCTTCTTGTTGCCGGCCTGGCGCTATTCCTTTTGGGCGTTTCTTGGGGAGGTCAGCCGTTGGCCTGGAATTCCGCGACAATCTTGGGTCTTCTCATTTCAGGATTCGTATGTCTTGTCGCCTTTGTCCTGTATGAGATCTTCGGAGGAGCGGAGCGTCCCATCCTCCCGATGCACTTTTTTAAGGACCTGACGGGATTTACCCCTATCGTGGTCATTTCAGCCGTCACTGGATGTCTCAACGTGGCCCTGCAAATCACCTGGCCTTCCCAGGTCACGAGGGTCTTCGGTACAAGCGATTGGGAAACCACAGCGTGGCTCACGACAACTGTTGCTTTTGGTGCTTGGGCCGGTATCGTCTTTGTCGGTTCTCTGTTCCATATCATCAAGCACATTCGTTGGCAGCTTATTGTGGGATGTGTTTGGATGTCTGCTTTTATCGGGGCGATGGCTTCAATTGATCCAACTGAACGTGGCCAGGCTGCTGCATTCTCGTTCCTTGCCACCGTTCCCGTTGGATGGGGTGAAGTTGTTACTATGCTTATGGTCCAATATGTTGCATCTGATATGGACCTTGGTGTAGCCTTCGGTATGTATCATTCTTCTCCGATCCTAAACTCAAGTACAAAGGGTGGTTGAGCTAACACGGATCTAGCTATCGTTTCCGCAATGCGCAGCGTGGTTGGCTCCATCTTCACTGCAGTCTTCACAGCCGAAATTGCGAACAAGCTCCCAGAAAAATTGACCTCGATTGTCGTTCCTGCCGTTACCGCAGCCGGCCTACCGTCTTCATCTATACCCGACCTTCTCTCAGCTGTCGCTGTCGGGACCACAGACGCTCTCCGCGCTGTACCAGGCATGAATGACGAGATCCTTGCCGTGGCGTCGGCAACGATAGCCGAATCCTACGCCGCCGCGTACACCTACCCATTCTACACTGGCCTGGCATTAGGTATTGTTTCGATCATCGCAGCGGTCTGCATTCGTGACTTTGACCACCACTTGACCGAACACGTCAGCAGACAGCTTTACCACAAGAGCGATACAGATAAAGATATCTTATCCTTAGTCGAGCACCCAACCTCTCCAGAGGGAGAGACAGTAACTGAGACGAAACAAGTCACCAAGACTTCGGACGGGGCTGCTTCCGCCTAACATAGAGGCTAACCATAATTCAGAAAAAATATTGGCAGAAAATCTCGTAAAATGCTAGAATTGTGTACAATACACGCAGCTAATTTTGCACATAGATCTCTTTGTACCTAATCCTCAAAACTTTGTATCTAGATCTTAAAACGTAGACTGCATATTATAACGTTATATAATACTGTCTCTAAACCACAGTGTGTGGAGTATCAATTTCTTATGTCAAGTAGCGTTTAGCACCCCTAGCCATACTGGCCATAATGAATTTTCCATTCCCTATCTTATAGTGCATTTGGGAGTACGACAGGGGGGACCAGCTGAAATTTTAGTGCTATGTCTTATTCAACCTTCAATTGGCCGCTGCTTAGCAAGGGGCTTGGGGGAACCCTTTTGGCACTCTCCAGGATCAACTCGTTCAATATTACCATAAAAAGAACAAGAATAGTTAAATGCACGTCCTCAATGGCTAGAGTGACTATCGTATACTTGGCAAGTATCTAGGTTACATAGGTATTTGTTGTGTCCCTTGTTGGACACATGTACACTATGGGTAGGTAGGTAGCTTATAATGAATTATTTCAAAGTCTTGCTCGCCTGTAGTAGTGGACATGATATACATCATGGGAACACTACAACTGCCCTCCCCGTCAACTTCCCAGTTCTCAATGCATCGTACGCTTTATCTAGCTCGTCAAAGTTGAATTTCTCTATATCAATTCTCAATTTTCCACTCCTTGCCAGCTCGCACACCTCCCTCAAATCTTGCCGTGTGCTACCCAAGCTGATTGCGAACTCACAGCTAGTGGCTAACAAACCCCAACCTACTTCCAGCGTACCACCCTGCATACCGACGAGAACAATACGCCCACGCGGGCGGGAAATCTTAGCTGCCAGCTTGAGCGTGTTGGCGGTGCCTACGAAGTCGATAATGGCATCGACTCCGCGGCCTCCGGTCTGAGACAAAATCTGTTCGGCCGCAGCCGTTCCATCGCCTTCGAAAACGGCTACTTCATCGGCTCCTACTTCCTTTGCGGTCTGCAGGCGGCTCGGGATGTTGTCGATGGCGAAGATGCGTGCCGAAGATAGGAGCTTGATGAATTGCACACCGTAAGTGCCTAGACCGCCGATGCCAATGAGGGCTGCGCTTGTGCCGGGCTTCAGGCGTTGAACGGCGGTTTGGATTGCGTGGTAAGCCGTTACGCCAGCGTCGGTAAGGGGGGCGTATAAGACAGGATCGCCATTGCCGATGGAAATAACCTCCGTTCGAGGGACGAGCAGATATTCAGCCAAGCCGCCGTCTATGCCGCATCCGCGAGTCATTCCGATGGCATTGCGCTTGAAGGCTTCGCAGTGCTGTTCGGCGTTGTCGGTGCAGTATTCGCAGTTGCCGCAATGGCGCATGTGGTGCACGACGACGGCCTCGCCGATCTTCAGGTCCGTTACCGCATTGCCGAGTTGTTCTACATAGCCCGCGTTTTCATGGCCGAGGATGTAGCCCGGGTCAAGGGAATTGGCGTATGGTGCTGAGCCGGGCTTGCTGTCTACCATGTCCAAGTCAGAGCGGCATAGACCGGCAGCCTTCATACGGATGAGGACGTCCCCAGGACCTGGCTCAGGCTTGGGAACATCGACGTATTGGCCTGGTTGGCCCCATTGCACCAGCTTATAGGCTTTCATTGTGAAGTAAGGTAAGACTAATTGACGATGTTGAAATGCAGTTCAGTTGAGGGTTCACGAATTGATTTAGTTTACTCTCAATTTTACTTGACCAGAATCATACCAAAAAAAAAAAAAATAGTGGCTTTTTCTACTAAAAATACTCGTCTGCAAATGCGAAGATAGCCAAGGTTTGCAAGCGGTGTCTCGATTCCATCCTATGTTACTGCGTTCTCTTCCTGCGATGGATGTATTCCCCAAGTTGTAGATCTACTCTTTTCAGGTATAGCCCGTTGGAGCTGTGGTGGAGAGCTGCACGAGTGAAGGTGCATAATAGGGTATGTGGTTTTACTGGTGCCTACCGTCTTCTGCTAAAACTGGACCAGATAGTTGGGTAACCGTCGATGGCAATACGGTAGTCAAACGATTATTAGCTATGCCGTACATGGCACCATAGAATGGGTTCCTCGGAAATAAAGTATGTATGTAGTAGTGTATAGAGTGGTATCAATAGCGTGTGGGGTTTGGTCTTGGTAGCGAGGATTGGCGACCCTGGTCTTCTAACGCTAGACAAGGGGTTAGAGGGAGGGTATTAGGGCATACCCGGAACCGGCCCGTTTACAGGGTATAATCATGAAGTTCGTCTTAACCTGGCTTGGACCGTATATTACGATATGTTACCTCCGTCACATACCATTGTACCACCAAAGCATCATTGATCGGCTGACCGCTTCTCAAAGAACCATCCTACTGTCAAAGCCATATAGTAGTGTAATTCATATCAAGCACGTGCTGCAGGGAGTATGATGAGACAAAAACTCGGGATTGTAACATTGTGGCAGTCATATACCATGTCGTACAAGGTATCCCTCATCCATCTTAAAACTAAGGCTTCGCAAGGCTAGCCATATACATAGTAGTGAAAAGGCTACTGTTAGGATGTGGGTATGCAGAGTGGAATCTTTCCTTGTCAGATGGATTCGTCCCCCAGAGTCGGTGGAGAGTTCAGTTAGCCGCACATCAGTGGATATGTGGATACATGTCAACTCATTAGCTTCATGTACATACACTAATTCAGCTTCGCAATAAAACGAAACGAGAGTTAAGAAATAGTGAATACGCTCAATTGAGTTGCTAGAGCGAATAGTTTACCAGTCAGGTAGTGGCCGAGCGTCAGGTCAACCTAAAAGAGGCTTAAGAGGTAAACCAGTCCGAGGCGAATAATATCCTTGTTGAGAATGCAAAACGAGTACGTGTCCCTATGAAACAAGCACCATAGCCCAATACGAGCCAAGTAAAAATGATAACTTATGCATAAACAGTCTACTACGGATATATGTCATTACTTGAATATCACTTCATCCCAGCTAAGATGTTATAATAGGTAAGGTATGGGATGTTTGAATCAGAAAGACCCTCAAGGAAGTCTCGGGTCTTGTCCCGGATTGGCAAACGTAAGAGGACCCAGGTTCGCCTGGTCTTCATTATTTCGCAATTTTGTCTGACCCCAACTATATGGGTCGTGTAGGGACAGATTAGGTTGACGATGGACCGAGGAGGCTGGCCAAAACAGAGTGCAAGGCGAAATGCAAAGCAGAGTGGGTATGGGGGAAAGGGGGAACCGATCACATTGTGACCTGTGAGGCCCCATCGTTTTTCATACTTGAGATGGGTCGCCTTGCATTATACCAAACACTTGGAGTTAATGCTTTGAGGGATCGAGATATCTCTCAAACCCAGTGCTAATAATTCATTTTAGAACATGGTACCCTAGCTCGATGCCGACAGGGCGCAATACGCCCAGTGTGGTCCATGTCAAGACTGTACAGTATTGCAAGATGCTTTAGATACCCAACACCATAATCAACGAAATTAGGAGGTAGGTAGTAACTCAGGGGCAAAGATAGAAAACGTTATAGCCTGCCCAGACTAGAGGTAGGTATGCAGTCCCAGGCGCGGAGTATTGTAATCGAGATTGGACGGATTGTCACAAAATTACCCGACCTATTATTTGGTTGTGAGGTTTCAATAGTGAAGACTTGGCCTATGTACATCTTCATTATACTATTCAAATGGGAAATCTCAATTACACAATGGACAGAATTACATTATTGACCTACTGAACGCCATCCTGATACATTATACATTAGTAGGTACTTCATAATGTATACCTATGGCTCGTGAGAACCTGAATTATCGGAAAACACTCATATGATGACCACTAGTAAGAGAAGATCTAGTGATAGAGCTTGGAAGTCTTACATAACAAGAGTTCCTTGCTGATTGAAGGCGGCGAATATAGTCTAGGAGAAATTCGTCTCCTCGCTGTTGATAACCCTCTGTAAGAATTCTAGTCATGGTAAAAGCACCGCTCTACGTTCGCTCAGGCTGGCAATTCCATAAGCTGGAACACGCAATTCAGGACTGTCCGTAGTGCATTTTTACTAAGATCCAGTCCAGTAAGTCTGAATGATAACAAGTGGTAGTCGCTGTGTTGCGTTATTGCTCTGTTATGCTGCTCAATACATAAGTTTTGCCTCATTGCGGACTGAGATTCAGACAATTTCTATATTTCCCGCTGGTACAAGTTGCAAAAGACTATTCAGCTATCTCAATCTTTTATGAAGAGCTGGTGTAATATTCGGGCATCAATAACTCTAGAGAAAATCCCACTTGCCTGAGTTGTACAGACTTCTCGATGTCTCCGTTGATACTAGCAAGTTGTAATCTATCTGATAACCGCTAAGATTGGAAATCGAGGTAAGGGGAATACGCCTGTGGCTACTGCAGTGCTGTTGAAGACATCAATAATAACTTTGATTCTGTGAGGACTGTACACTATAGTGACGACAAAGAGTTACTATCAAGGCTCTGGCGAGTACTGAATACCGAATACAAGTAGTGTTGAAATAATCACTGGGGAGCCTTCCTATCCAGCTTTATGTAGGGGCTGAGCCCCGAGAGATGCGTGGTCGAGGAGAAAGTTAAGGCATTCGATACCTTTATTGTAGACGCCGGATAAAGACTGTCGCATCCGCAGAAAGCCTCCTTCAAATTAAGAAGATAAACCGAGCACTCTTAATCCCACTTAATTGATCCTGTAGCTTCCAAAGTAAATATCCATGCCACCACTGCATTACGATCGTCATGTGGCTGTATGTTACTTGTCCCCCGCCTTTAGGTGAGCCGCCACTTGATCTAGAGGGTTAGAATTAATATGGATAAGAAGGGTTAATGGGCCTTCCAGGAGATGAAGAAGGATTGTATTCGCGCCGTGACTGAAGATGAAAAATCTTTGATATTCTAGTCGCAAGAACGTTCGTATTGCACCAGCCTCGTCTAGATCACTAGAACCCGTGTATGCTAGAAGTAATCGGAAATGGACGATATCATACCACGGACGAAGCCTTGGGCCAATAAGCTCATTCGATGGGGCTGAGGTCTCAACTCCTTATGCAGGCAGTTAGCTGGCTCGGAAGCATTGAACTGCTGCACCTAATAATTCCAGAAGTCGCCGTCTAGGTAAATAATCTTTTCTGCGGGCAGGTATATCTTGGCGCACTGTCTTCAACAAACGAAGACAACATAATATTGTCCCTGGAGGTAATTTAGCACAGTTGAGTCGTCTGAGTGTGCCCAACCGCAATCTAGTAGCCAAGAGAGCTTCGACGATTTTCTCTGAGCCCATCGAGAGAGCATCTCTAAAAGCTACCGGGCCGTTATTTTGTGCCCTGGCATAAATCAAAGATTGTAGTGCTCGTAGTATCGCTGCTTCTTTGCAATCAATTGCTATTAATAAAGTTCCCAATCTATGTGTAACTCGCGGGTAGATGCGTCGTGTGTAATAAAAAGTTGCAATATCTTTCTTGATAAGACTTATCTTCAAAAAAAAAAAAAATTTACTCTGCTCGAATCTCGTATCTCCATGTTGAGTGAGTGAAGGGTTTAGAAGACAGCCAAAGGTTCCGCCTTGATGGCTTGCGTGAGTACCTCAGGTATCTCAAATTTATGTCTATTAGGTATGTTATAATTGGTTAAACCACCTGATAAATTAGTCCAATCACTGAACTAGCATAAGGGTGAGATCTTCCCTTTCCTCAATTCCTCCGCAACTAACGATGATACCTCGTTCCAGCGCTCAATTGTGTCTGCCTCGGCATCGAATGCATACAGCCACCTGTTCCGCATCTTGACGGACTCTGGATCGATATCGACGCCTTCATCTACATTCTTGAGGGCATTATGCCAACGATCTCTCAGATCCTCTCCGTTCGTCTGGCTGGCTCTCGTCCTCTTGAATCGTAGCTTCTCGTAGCACCTTGTCTGTACAACGGGTTAGGTCGACTACCTCCTAATAAACGCCACATACACAAGGGGCGTCCAAAGCGGGGGAGCTCTTACCGCCAATGGTATGTTGTCTTTCCCAGCCAGTCTCAGACAAACTGCCAGTACGCCGGCGCTCTCCGTAGCCTGACTTGCGCCCTGCGCGCTTGTTGGCAGATGTGGATGACAACTGTCTCCTAATAGAGCGATTTTATGGCTCTTGGACACCCAGGTAGGGAGAGGGTCTCTGTAGCATATCTTCCAGTCTAGGCAAGACTCCGTCTTCTCGACTGCAGCATATATTCGAGGGTCTAGACCCTTCAGCGATTTCTTGACCTCTTCCATGTTCCCCTCCTGGAACCACGACTCCTTGATTACCATGTCTGCCTCATGAGAAAGCTTGCGGGTCACGATCCAGTTAAACTCGTCGCCGTTTCGGAGAGTGTTCTGGACCAAGTGCGTATCTTTGCCAATCCTAAGTCGATGCCTTGAGCGCCCGGTTCACTGGAGGAAATATTAACTCATGAAAGTCTTACTTACCAAATATTCACGCAATCGTGATCTACGAATTCGCGACACAGCGGATCTTCCCGTAAGTGCTTGCCGGGGAAATACGCCCGATAGCACGAGTACCCACTGCTCTTCGGGGCATCCTCGAAGCCCAGAACGAGTTCTCGCGCACGCGACTTGATACCGTCAGCACCTATAATGATATCGGCCGTCTCCTCCGTGCCATCAGTGAAGAAAACGCTTGGCTTCGACTCGTCGTACGCGACTACCTCGCGGCCCATGCGGATCTCTATGCCGGCATCATTTACTGCCTGGATAAAGGCCTCATGGTAGTCCCCACGGTGTCCGATATAGCCCGCCATGTCCATCAATGGTTGCTGCGCCAGGATTTTGCCGTCGTGCCACCGGCGAATCTGCATGTCTGGGGCTTGGTTGCCGATACTTGTTAGGCGGTGGTACAGCGATGTACCGCCCCAGCGCTCGAGCAACTTGAGCGCGTTCTCGCCGAGCCCTAGTGAGTCACCTAGACGCCGGAACCTCTTCAACCTCTCGTAGACGACTACCGAATGTCCATGGTGTTTGAGAGCGAGTGCGCATGCGCATCCACCAAGACCTGCGCCGATGACGATGGCTTACAAATGAATGAGTCAGCAACGTTCTAGAGATAGAATCCAATCATTTCACTTACCATTAATAGGTTCCTTTGCTTCACTGTTGGTCGTCATGGCAACTCAAGTATATTACTACGATCCGGATTTGGCGAGACCGAAAAGACTGAGGATGTTCGGCAGGACATGTCTGTCCTCTGAACACATCCCCACCATATTTAGGGATACGTATATTATATGAATTTCGTCATGCCGAAAGGATCCCATATCTGCAGATAACTTCCCGAGACACATGGCCAATACAGACCCACGAGCTACACCTATTTTGCTATAGTAGATTGGTTGACTGCTGCGGTATATCTTTTCGACCCACTTCTCCGGATTTTGTCCTATATGTATCCCTAAGGTCTAGATCGGGTCTCAACTCTTATACCGACAATACTTATACGCCAACGGGAATTACAGGCAGTAGAAAATGGTACGTTATACGCATCGGGGCAGCAACCTCTACAAAAATCGTTCGGCTATAAAGCAATAGATACCTCCCTGTATGAACGGCTATTGTAAAGGGGGATAATTCTGTGAATCTTTCAAAGTTAATCTGATTGGTTAGGATTATTTTAAAGAGACCTATTAACAAACTGTTCCCTTGGCAAAAATTAGGAAATCCATAAGAAGACGCCTATATCTACCCTACTTACTTCCCAAATACAAGCGGTACACGTATTATACTACAAAATAAACCCAGGAAAATATTTTGAACGGGTTCCCATATCATTCAGGTTCAATAGCAAGGTATAATAGCGTCGAACTTGCCGTACGGACAAACCGCCGGCGTTCATTCCAGTGGACGGCCACTGTGTAGGATTCAGGGGCCGCATCTGCCGAGGGGTTCCCCAACTCCAACCCCGCCCTGCAACATCACATTGTGCCGATTACCATTGGAGAAGTTACAATGCGGAGATACCTACTGAGGGTCTGCTATTGACGTTGGAGAAACTCCGAATAAGAAGATGGCGTTCGCAGACGGTAGCCATGTAAGCTTGACCGAGTTGACCGAGAAAGAAAGGGGAGCTCTGTAGTAGTATAGGTAGACAGTTATACGGACATAAGTATCATGGCGACACAAACTTCCCCGGGTTTCATCCCTTTACTGGATGAAAATCACAGTGGTGCGCCGGTGCGACTGAGCCAGGAAGCTCAAGATGCAAAAACCCGTTTGTTCTCGAATCGCACGTTGCCAGTTAGCAGGCCGAGGACCAAACCAGTCCGTCTCCCGCCAGATGTGTCGTTAGAGAACTTTGAAGCGGCTGTAAAGGAGTTGCGCAGAGAAATAGGAGATGGCAATGTTGAAGTCAATGACAAACCGCTGGTGGATGGATGGTATATAGAGCACCCCAATACTCATGATGCTTTCCACATCGCGGACCAGGAGGAACTTGTCAGTAGCGCGACGGTGTATCCAGGGTCGACGGAGGAAGTCCAGACCACGGTGCGTTGGGCTAACAAGTTCGGAATCCCGATCTATCCTATCTCAATCGGCAGGAATCTGGGGTACGGTGGTGCAGCACCCCGAGTTCCTGGAGCAGTAGTTATCGACCTTGGCAGACGGATGCACCAGATACTGAACATTGATGCGGAGAATGCTAGTTGCGTCGTCGAACCAGGTGTAACTTACTTCAAGCTGTACGAGGAGATACAGAATCGGAAGCTTCCATTATGGATTGATACCCCTGACCTTGGGGGTGGTAGCGTGCTAGGTAACGCCATAGACCGCGGGGTGGGTTATACACCATATGGTGATCACTTCGCGAACCATTGCGGCATGGAACTTGTTCTGCCAAACGGCGAATTACTGCGTACCGGCATGGGTGCGATGCCGGGCCCGGATGGAACAGACAATCCCACTTGGCAATCATTCCAGCACGCTTTCGGGCCATCCATCGATGGGATCTTTTCGCAGAGCAACTTCGGCATTGTGACTAAGATGGGATTTCACCTGATGCCAGAAACCGGGCATCAATCCTATTGTTTCACATTCCCGCGTGACGAGGACTTTGAACAGATTGTTGATCTCATCCGACCCTTGGCTCAAAAGCGCATTCTAGGAAACATCCCACAACTACGACATGTAATCCAGGAGCTCAACGTCACGGGTCGGCGAAAGGCAGATTTTCATAACGGGTCTGGCCCGATGACACGCGAAGAAATTCGAGCTGCGGCTTCAAAATTACCCCTTGGAGACTGTTCTTGGGTATTCTATGGGACTCAATACGGGACACCCGAGTCCATAGCAGCACAGCTAGATGTTATCAAAGCGGAGTTCGCGAAGATCCCGGGCTCGCGATTCTTCCTCCCCTCTGACCTCCCAGCCGACCATTATCTACACGACAGAGCCTTGGTTTGCAGCGGTGTACCGGTTCTGCGTGAGCTTGACTGGCTTAATTGGGTGCCAAACGGCGCCCATTTGTTCTTCTCGCCCATCGCGCCAACGCGAGGCAAGGATGCACGTACGATTCACGAGATTATCGTTGCAGCACACGAAAGACATGGCTTCGACTTGTTCCCGACGCTGTGTGTAGCTGGCCGTGAGATCCATGTATGCATCCCCTTTCTTTTAGTGTCCCACACAAGCTCGGACATGTCGCTGACGAAGCTCAATACGATTAGTATATCACGAACATCATATACGATAGGGCTGATGCTGACGCCAAGAATCGCGCGATACGTATGTTTTCCCTCATTAACAAGGACTGTCGTTATTTTCAGGGCGCCCTCGTATGCTAACCTTGTATCTTAGGCCTTATGCGCGAAATGATAAATGAGTGTGCCGCTAAGGGGTTTGGTGAGTACCGCACACATCTGTTGTTCGCAGACCAAGTGGCCGGCACATACAACTGGAACAATTCGGCGTTTATGCGCTTTAACGAGACAATCAAGGATGTCTTGGATCCGAATGGGATTTTGGCTCCGGGTCGGAACGGCATTTGGCCAAAGCGATTTAGGGGAAAAGGATGGGAATTAAATGTCAATGATGTGGACTTGACGTCCATTGGACCGCGTTCCTAAGAGTGAATAATATCAACTTCAGAAACCTAATGTTAATTGGGTATCGATTGCTTGCCTGCACAGTGTCATCTCTCCCAATTCATGATAAATACCTCTTCTGGGTATTCGACCACCAAGATCACCTATCTCCCTTCCCATATCCTCCTCAGACCTGCCAATCCGATGAATAGGGCCTCATCCGTCCTGATGGTTCTGCTTCCTTGTCCTGGTAGGATGTTGATCCAATGATCAAACAACTCCTTCGTTCTACCCTTCACAATCCCCATGCCATTCAACTGCGGATCATTTCCTGCTGCATACTCGAGACCTCGGGGCCCACCGAAGACGATGAGAAGATGATTGAATGAAATTGTGTCCTTTTTCTTCCGTTCCGGGAAAGCCTCAGGTATAGAAATACCGCGTTCCGATGTGCCGATGCTCATGTCGTATCCTCCCTCGTAAGTACACTCTTCGAAGACAGTAGCAAGCGAATTAGAGCGCCTCACAGAGAAGCCCCAGTAGTAACCACCCTCAGTACGCGGTGCACTTGGGTCAACTGGTTCCGCCATTGATGGGTCGTTCTCATCGATCTGAACGGTGATACGAGTCTTGGGTGGGACTTCGTGACTAATAGTAACTGGTTCCTTTCTACCCACATCGACAAGCGTACCTCTTCCACCCTTCGGCATACCTGTCGTTGTCACGCCCTCACAATAAGGTAACCAATCAGTTGGATGAGGGTGTGAGGGTATATCCAAACTTGCCATCAGGCCGGCACTTTTCAAGTTTGGATGTATTGGCAGCAAGGTTCTGCGCATGAATGGCGGCATCTCTAGATACTGTAAAAGATGGTCGAGATACCCACATGGATCAACATCGCCCGTGTAACTTGCAGGGTCGACATTCTTCGCACGCGTGTCTGGATGAGAATCGTCGAATATGACGACCTCATCTATGCTAAAGACAGCAAGTGCGCGTGCTATGTGTGAGACGATGCTAGTGCGTTGATCATCGCGCCGACAACTGTATAACGCTTAGTAATTTGTTGACAAAATCCCTAGGAGAAGTGTGACTAACGTTGAGAGTACACTCCCCGGAATAGCTACTGAGACGGTCCAGTCCCGACCTCCGGTTGGCTTGAAGAAAGCGCTCGGCTTCGATGTATCGACGTAGTCACCATCTTTGGTAAGCCGGCGTTTCTATAAACCAGTTAGATCTTACTCAAACGATGTTGAGTGTTATTTAGTTACCTTTTGCCTATCTTGTTCATAACTCGCCATTGAAACAATGAAATAGTTGAAGTTGAAAAGTCTCAATGTGATTGTTGTTCTTAAGGTTTTAATGGGCTGTATTCACATCGGCGTGGGCTAAAATAAAATTTACCGTCCAGAATTGACTTTCAGAAAGATTTTACCGGCAGAAATTCACCGCCCCACGTACCGCCTTCTCAATTAGGAACTTTCACGATAGAGAAGTCGTGCGCCGAATCAGACCTTGACCTGCTTATTGTGTCAGAACACTCTTGTGAAAGATACTTGGCTATAGGGAGGTAGAGACGAGGTATAGAAGCCACCGTTGATACAAAAAGGCGGCCAAACATCTGGTGTTGTGGCGCAATGCTGTGATTGCTTGATTGCCCCACCTAAGCCAGGTACCTAGGTACAATGCAATAGGTGCTGATTGTAGATCTGGACAGCTTTATCTCAGGGACTCTCGTCATCGGCTAAGGATCCACCTACAAACCATCATTCCACCAACGCTTCCAACGGTTTCACTCAACGTCTATCATCACTCACGCAGAATACGAGTAAAAGAACAGGACACATAGCAAAAATGACGGTTAACATCAGCTCATCAAATGAGTGGCAGCGCATCTTGGGGTCTTCGACCGTCGTGGTCACAGACTGTGAGTTCTTCCTTGCCTTGTCGCACTATCGTGATGTCGCATAGTTGCTTACAAACGAGCTTCCAGTCTACGCCGACTGGTGCGGCCCTTGCAAGATGATCGCGCCCACATTCGAATCGCTGTCGACGAAATACTCTAAGCCGGGCAAGATTACTTTCTGCAAGGTCAACGTCGACAACCATCAAGCCATTGCGCAAGCCCACGGTGTACGCGCGATGCCTACTTTCCTCATCTTCAAGAATGGCTCCGTAATCGATACCATCCAAGGCGCGAACCCGCCGGCCCTGACCTCTGCCGTTGAGAAAGCTGTCAAGCTAGCGAGTACGGCTGCGCCGGGCGCATCGTTCAGTACACCTGGACGAACACTGGGAGGGGGTTCATCCTCTGGAGCACCTGCAAGGCGAAGTGGTCAGGCATTCGGTGGCCAACCATGGAAATTTAGCCCTTTCCATTTCTTCAATGCTATCTTGACCTTTTTGGGACTCTATTTCGTTTCTCTATTTTCAGTAAGTTATACCTCATAATCGTAGTCCTCTCGTCTTGGAATGTGTCAGAAGATGTTTACAACAGCAGTTCGACCCCTATAAAGCTGCCGAGAAGTCCCAGTTCAATATCAACAGACCAAGAGCACCACCCGCACCTATCCAACTAAACGGACAGAGACTCGGCGGACAAAGCGGTTCTGCTCGACCTGGTGGAGTTCGGACGTTGGCTGATCTCGGTAGATAGGTAGGAGTGAAGGCTACTCATTTTAGGTACACATATTTCCTAAGGGGATAGTATCGTAGCTTAATTGACTGTGTTTAAGACTAGAAATAAAATATTCGTGTATGGATTATCCGCATCTTCATGTATCTAGCTGGAATGATTCTTATCAGCCTCTTAGCGGATAGCGATAGAGGGCGCGTGGATTCGCTGTGGGGAAGTGTTCTAATACCTATCGTTTCAGTGGACAGAGCTACCAGGGATTCACGAATTAGCGTCTTCATTTTCCCCATTGAAAAAAGTTGCCCACGAACATTTGCCATCCGTTGATTTTTCCTGTATCCCAATCTTCTCAAACACTCAACAGTGTAAGAGAATAGGCACGATGCTATCTGCTACGAGGGTTCAAGGGCCATGTCCTCAATGTAGACTGCGCCTTCTCAGTTTATTCGAGAATGGCTTTGTCAGTCTGCGTCCCGACCCGCCGCGATCTTTACCCCGGCCCACCTCCTCCAAGCTTAGAACTCTACCATCGCATCGGAGGGGCAATGCCCGCTTCTTCTCGACCACGAAGCGCATAGCTCAGACCACACAGCCCGCGGACAATGTATCGAATATCAGTGACATTGAAATCACAGTGCGCCAGGCGAAACATGCATTTGGCGATACTTTACCGAAAGGCTATCTGAACGAAGAAGAATACAAATTGTATGAGCGACTCTACGGTGCGCCCTTGAGGGAAACACAGCCAGAAGACGTTGGGATTCCTGTTGCCGGGCTACATGATCCGTCACAAAAAGTCCTGCTACGAGAAACAGAAGACGGGCAGCTTGAGGAATTCGTATATGAAACCAAGATTCCCGACCCTCTACCAGAGGAATCAGAAGAGTCGGCAGACCTCACTTCAGTAGATGCAGCAAATTCAGAACTTCCCTCCGAAGCCGGATTGACTTATATCAACGCTGTGGCAAAAAATGAACGAGAATACAACGCTCTCCTGAAGCTACAAAAGGACTTTGAGAAGTCTAGCTTACGAACAGCCGAAGAAGATGAAGTTGACGAAGAAGAACCACCCATAGAGGAAGAAGAGGAGGAGGATGAGGAGGAGGAAGAAGATGAAGGGGTACCAGACGCTATGTTCGAGCAGACTAGCCGTGTTCACGAATATACGAGAATAGGTCAATGGAGGACCGACCCTACCACTGTCCATCTTCCAAAAGAAGAGTTTGTAAATCCGATCAGCAAGTTACTGGATCGAACAGATATAAAACATATCAAGGAAACAGCAGAGAAGGCTTTCGGGGGGTCTAGGCTTCCTCACTCGGTTGCCACTCCCGAGGCAAAAAAGAATGTTCCTCAGAAAGCAGTGGCCATGGAGGCAGGCCACCACAGAATGAGCGAAATCGAGGCCGATGCTTACATTGCTACAAACCTACCGGGAATGTATGCGTCCGTAATGAGCATACTCGTTGAGATCCGAAAACGTCTAGGTTCGGAGTGGGTCTCCAAGCTCATATCTAGAGGCAATGGTGAGGGTCCCCGTGTGCTCGATGTGGGCGCAGGTGGAGCTGGATTGGCAGCCTGGCAGCAAGTCTTACAGGCCGAGTGGGATATCATGTCTGAAGGAGGTAAGAAGCCTGAACATGATCCTCCAGGCAAAAAGACAGTTGTGGTTGGGTCCAATCAGCTACGTGAACGGATATCGCGATTTCTCAATGACACCACTTTCCTCCCAAGGTTACCGGACTATATACACTCTGGCAACCATGGCGATATCCTGGACGCTGGCGAAAAGCCGCTGCCCAAAAAGACATTCGATATTATCATTGCCTCTCACTTATTGATGCCTCTGAAAGAAGGATATCAGCGCAAGACTCTACTGGACAACTTGTGGGAAATGTTGTCGCCCGAGGGTGGCGTTCTCATTGTAATGGAGAAAGGCCACCCGCGAGGGTTTGAGGCTGTGGCAGACGTTCGTTCCCGATTGATCAACGAGTTCATCGTTTCGCCGAACTCGGATCCGCAACCCGAAGCGATTGAGGTCGAAGAACAGCGAGTTCGCGAGGAAGGCATGATCATAGCTCCATGCACCAACCACAAAGCATGCCCTATGTACTTGACCCCTGGGCTTAGTAGTGGACGGAAGGATTTCTGCCACTTTAGCCAACGCTTCATCCGCCCGCCGTTCCTCCAAAAGGTACTCGGAGCTAAGCATCATAATCACGAAGATATTAACTTCAGCTTCGTTGCTATACAGCGTGGGAAGTTGCCAAACCTGGAGCCACCCACGGTTCCTGAGCAGGGAGGCGAGGTGGCCGAGCGTGCCTTTAAAGGTTATGAGAATGCCGCTGAACAACCGAACCCGCTCTCACTTCCCAGAAATATCCTTCCCCCTCTGAAGCGACGCGGCCACGTAACGCTGGATCTATGTACACCTACTGGGAAAATCGAGAGATGGACTGTTCCCAAGAGTTTTAGCAAGAAAGCATACCACGATGCCCGCAAGGCGCGGTGGGGAGACTTGTGGGCTCTAGGCGCCAAGACAAGGGTCGTACGGCCTATTCGACTTGGACGAGGTGGCCATGTGCCGAATGACGGCGGCGTGCGGGCCCGCGCCGCTGCTCAAGGGAATAAGCCAAGAGTCATTCACCTCAATGCCGACGCGAATGGTATATATAGCGCCTACGAGAAGGTCAAGAAGCATGGCCCTTCTGGAAGGAGGACGAAGGGTGGGAAGAAGCAACAGTTGGAAGACTTGATGAAGGAGCTCAGAGAGGATGGATTCACCTAAAAATTACGAATGGGTTTAAAGCTACATAGTAGTAAGAAAATCCACATATGTAAAATCTCCCGAAATTGTATTATTACAAGTCATATATTATATATGGATACCGATGTAGTTGGATATGAATTTATTCAGCTTTGCGCCCGGATTGTATGAAAGAAACACACATGTCTCTGGTATTAATATATAATTAAGTAAGGCTTCATATATGAAATAAATATTACAGACTTCTCGTTTGAATTAGTCATTATCTATAAATCACCACATAGTAATATCATATCGTGAAGAAAGGAAGCAGGTAGGAATTGCGACTTCTAGATCTCCGACGAGGGTCCGCGGAACTCGGTCTGCGGCGACAAATTCAAACATCAATTGGTTGCGTGTGATTGGTCTGATAAGATTATCAAGCACGATTGCGTCAGAAAAATGCCCCTCCAAGAGCCCCTCTAACCCGCTAAAATTTTCCTGGGGATGCTAAAATGCCGGGAATCGGTCGAGACTTCAAAGAGAACGGCATGGCGACATCGCTTCTAGTACTGTATAACATCTTAGTTGGATATTAGGTATTTCCTAGGGACTTCTGGGAGATAATAAAAATGTTCGTAATGACTAATACCTTTTTCCCTCCGTGACGTTCTCTTTTCTTTTCACTACTCGTCCGGTGCAAATACCATTTCCTTCTATATGGTGTAGTGCAACCAAGAGCGCAAAGGAGATCTCTTTGTCTGCTTCACGTCGTATAGAGAGGTCAATCACAATGGCCGGTCACATCTCCTTGCTGACGGCAACGGATGCCCGATCTCATACTCACCTAATAATCGGCTCAAACCCTCTCGCGGCGGCACGGTGCGGACAATCATTAAGCGCCGGCGCGTCGCCGATCCTGATTGTGCCGGAGACGGCAGAGCTACACTATGCGCTGCAGAAGCGCATAGACGATGGAGAAGTAAAATGGATTAGGGAAGCATTCCGGGACGAGCATCTCTTCACCCTCGGAAGAGAGGAGATTGATCACGTAGTTGACGCTGTCTTCGTGACTTCTGGGCCTAGAGAACCATTGAGTACGGCTAATTGCTAGTATCGCTATTCCAAATGCCTGTTACTGATTGGATTATGTAGGCGCACACATATCGAGTCTTTGCAAGCGAAATAGGATACCCGTAAATGTCGTCGATGCACCACAACTTTGTACCTTTTCCCTCTTATCCACACACGTCGACGGCCCGCTTCAGATCGGCATAACGACGAATGGTCGCGGATGTAAGCTGGCATCAAGAATACGCCGCGAGGTAGCGGCTTCGCTACCTCCGAACCTGGGATCTGCCTGTTTGCGACTAGGCGATGTGCGGAGAAAAATACAAGAGGAGGACCACTTGCTTCACATGGCTTTAGCAGACGGGGACGATGTCGACGATTCAATCGACCAATCGGCAAGCTTCAATAAGCTGGTCACAGAAGCAGATTTAGATGCGGCGAAGAACAGGCGCATGCGTTGGTTAAGCCAAATATGCGAGTACTGGCCTCTCAAACGTCTCGCTGCTATCACCGACGAGGACGTAGCCAGTATCCTAAGATCGTACGAAGATCTAGGCTCCGCAAATTCGATCGGCAAGTCCGCGTCTACCAACAGCGTCGCAAGCCGCGGCCGCATCATCCTCGCCGGCTCCGGCCCAGGCCATCCCGACATGCTCACGCGAGCAACGCACAAGGCCATCCAATGCGCAGACCTCATCCTAGCAGACAAGCTCGTACCAGCCGGCGTCCTGGACCTCATCCCCCGCCGCACGCCCGTGCGCATAGCGCGCAAATTCCCCGGCAACGCGGACGCGGCGCAGAACGAGCTGCAGGAGCTGGCCATCGCGGGCGTGCGCGAGGGCAAGACCGTCCTGCGCCTCAAGCAGGGCGACCCGTATATCTACGGCCGCGGCGGCGAGGAAGTCGAGTACTTCCGGCAGCACGGATTGGGCGATAAAGTCGTGGTGCTGCCCGGCGTCACGTCCGCGCTCTCCGCGCCGCTGTTCGCGGGTATCCCGCCCACGCAGCGCGACGTCGCCGACCAGGTCCTCGTGTGCACCGGCACGGGGAAGAAAGGCAAGGCGCCGGCTCCGCCGGAGTATGTGGGTAGTAGGACGGTTGTGTTTTTGATGGCTTTGCATCGGATTGGGGGGTTGGTCGAGGAGTTGACCACATACCTGGAGACGGAAACTGCGGGTCTGAAGGAAGAAGGGGGCGCAAATGCGAATACGACACCGAGGCGCGCGTTGTGGCCGCGGAATACCCCGTGCGCTGTCATCGAGCGCGCTAGCTGTCCCGACCAGCGTGTCATCCGGACGACGCTGGATAGAGTTGTGGAGGCGATCGAGCAGGAGGGCAGTCGGCCGCCGGGCCTGCTTGTCGTTGGACGCGCGTGCGAGTTCTTGAATAAACTTGAGAAGGGGCGCGCGTGGAGCGTTGAGGAGGGGTTTAGGGGGCTGGATTTTGCGTCGGATGGGTTGGATTTGGGGAGTGCTTAAGGGGGATTGCGGATAATGAAAAGGGGTATCTGCGGAGCATGGATGGATGGTTTGCACTTGCATTGAGGCGGCGTTTAAGATCCCTAGATAAGGTATGATTTGAGATTTTATGATTTTTATAAATATTGAATCCGATATCGAGATTCTTGAGACTTGCCTGAATCTTTGACCGGTTTTGCTAGTTCTCTCGTCATGTCGGGTCAAGTTAGCCACGCCTAGACTTTAGAGTCGACCCTCTATTATGGTAGGAGTGTTATATACTTAGGTATGTAGCTTGCCTTACACATAAAATCCCTCCATAGGAGATATTTCAAGATCCAAACTGTGAGTATCTTGGCTTATTGACGAATACTCTAGAGCGAGAAAAATACATCATAGACGGAATTCACAAGCCAGCGCGGAAGTTTAAAATTAAGACGTAGCTCGTACTCATACCCAGTAATACAGTCGTATGCAATTCATATAATGTAACAATCTACCTTCCTCTATTCCTCCTCCACTATAGTGTACATAAGCTATCTCATAGTGTACACTTAAACAGCACTGGTGTGATCTAAGCCTCTCACTTAGTCCCTATCATCGGGATGGAAAACAAGCGCCCTGACTTCAATACTCTCTCGCGCGGGTACATCAGGTCCAGTTCGCGGGTCAGAGAACGCCGTGTGCGGGACCCGGCGAGCGCGACCGTCCGTCTTCGAGTCGAAGCATTTGATCAGAAGCACCTCTTGGGGAGTCAGACCGCTCTTGTAGTACCACTTGTGGCCCGGAGCGTACCGGACCGAGAACGTCTCGCCCCTGCGGTTCGGATAGATGAGCGGGATGGGCACGAGCTCGTCCTCTGAGACGGATGCAGCGTCGGCGATGGCAAGACTATAATAGATTAATTAATAATGATGCATGGATACTCTCTGTAAAGGGGTTGGTGACGTACGGGTCTCTGAGCACGGTCTTAATTGGCCTCCACACGTTGATAATCTGGACACGACCCTTGAGAAGCTCAGAGGCCTCCTCGGCTGGAAGGTGGTGAGGCACGCGCGACAATGCTGCCGAGTATGTCTGGTCAATGTGCACCCTGTTCACGGGGCCTCTAAGAGCCTTGCTGCGGTCAGCGGCAGCCCGCTTGTCTGCGGGTTCGCGACGAATAGTATGGTCGAAGATGAAGATCTTGGATGCGCCCGTGCTGCCATGGATGTTAGTCAACGTACACATTCACATATATGTAACTTTGAAGCAATCGTAAAATGTACATACACATCCTTAAGCAGCTGTTCAGTCTCCGGGTAGTATACAGCCTTGATGTGTTCTTCATCGAGGAAGTCCTTCTCCTGGGCTACGTGGGGAACATATTGGAATCCGTTTCCGTCAAGTGTGAATTCTGCCTCTCGGCCGCGGACATCAGTGATGTGTACTGGGTGGCTAACTACGGGTCTCTCGTAGGTCTCGGGCCTGTCTGTGTACGTCGGGTGAGGTGGCGAGCCGTCCTCTGCATCCTTGAAGTAGTTCAAAACTGTGTCGACATCGTTCGGTGACGAAGTCGTGGGAGCAGTCGACAATCCACCGGCTACGAAGGTCGGTGCGCTAGTGGGGAGCTGCACGTCTGGCGAAGCCATCGTGTGGTTTTATATTTTTATGAGAGAAGAGATGCTAAGTATACTTGAATAGTAAGCTAATGTGGAAGGAGGCTAGTCTTATTCTTATAGAGTTGTCTATCAAAGAGACTGCATTTAGAGGTGCTGGATGCTACCTCATATATACTTATCAATGACTTAGTATACGACCTCCCAAGTTGGGGAGAACTAGTAGCTCCAAGCTTCCCCGCAAGCACGCAATCCTCACCATAAGGTTGCGAATGTAGGGTTGACGCTCTGCGACAGGGCGTCACGCGCCCAGAGCTTGACACGAGTGCCGGCATGATGCATCCTAGGCTCAAATCGGCGGGCACTGATTAGAAATACTAGTCTATTTGTAATCCTGCCCTTCTTTATCATCTAGGCCTTTGTTATGTTGCCCCGATTCAGTCTACCATTTCATGCATCGGAGTATGCGGATGTCGCACAATCAGTATTTAATATTGCGTTCCGTCATACAATATGTAGATATCGGCACGATTACTCAACCTTCGGGCACACGCGTCAGTATAGTGATAGCCGTTCCATCGTCTAACACGTCTGGCTTCTCTTCCAGCTTGTATCCCCCTAGTCGAGGTAATATCACTGTCCATACTAGCCAGTACAAGGCACCGAATAGAAGTCTGCGAATTTGTAAGCCTGTGATTAGAAATGTGCATCGTACCACTAGCGGTGCTTTATGTGGGAAGGATTGCAGCTTACATTCCAACGCCCACGATAGCGTATGTCGCGTAGAAGAGACCGCCGGGTTTCGGATGCGAGGGCGGAAAGAAGGGCGCAGCAAGTAGAGCGAAGCATAACAGGATCCTGAATATTACGGCTGGAATCCAAGCTTTGAAAGGTCTCTTTAGATCCGGCCTCTTATATCGCAGCCAGATAAGGCCTATGGATGTTGCAAGTGCAAACACTTGTCCCGGGTAACCCTCCACTTCTAGTATAAAGGAATAAACTTCGCTCGAGGGCGGGAGGACGATGACGAGAACCGAGGGGATATAATGCACGATAAGCCCGCCCAGTGGTGCGTTAAAAGGCTTCGACGACGAAAGAAGTCTCGAGAAGGGCAGAAAGCCTGCGCGGGCAATTTCCTGATTTAGACGTGCCTGAAACCTATTAGAGCCTACTTCTCTCATATACTGCGCATTTTCCTCGAGAAAGTGAATACGTACAAGTGCAAATGTGACCACCATCACGTTGCCTCCCGCCGACAGTGCAACAGCCAGGGGTAGAAATCGTTTCCCGACATTTGGACCAAACACGCGCTCAAAAAAAAGGGCTGAGACAAGTTGTCCGCTCCTTTTGATATCTTCGATCGGTACCACGGCGAAATAAGCTAGATTGGCCAACATGTAGAGGAAGCAAGCAGTGACAAGGGCCGTGAGCGAAACGGATCTGAGTGTTCTGACCGGGTCCTTAACCTCGTTCATAACATTGTTCAGATTCGACAGGCCAGCATAAGAATAGAATACCTTGAACAGCGACGTGGCAATGGTCCCAAGGTTCCAATCACTTCCTTCCCATATCCCTTCCCAAGACTGGAGTCCCACTGGTTTATCCTCTAAGTCCTTCTGCTCCGGTCTGAATATCACGACGTAAAGAGCTGCGAATACCATGAACACAACTAGTCCTACCTTGATCCAGCCAAGGAAATTTTGTATGCGTATACCAGCCCTGTACCAGACACCGTGAATAACAGTAATAACCGTAAGGAGGGCTACAGCCAGGGATTTCTTCGAAAAGTCTCGAGGCTCGGCGTCGAATACGAAGTGGATATATTGGCTGAAGATGATGCAGTTGCTGGCCGTGAAGCCCAGAAGCACAGCTTGGACTGCGACCATGGTCGAAGCGAAATATCGGGGCCATGGATATGTGAACTCGAGGTAGACCTTGTCGCCGCCGGACCGGGGTAACATGCAACCATATTCTAGAGACACGGCGAGTCCGCATGCTACCACTACGGCGCCTAGTACCCACAACAAAAGAGAGAGGCCTATGCTCCCGACTGATGTTAAGATAACACCGGGAACAGCGAAGATACCACTACCGATAACACGCGATATGGCGATGATGTATGCGCTTTTCCAGTCGATGTTTCGGCCTAGGACGGATTCTTCGGGGAGGACATCGTCCTCAATGTTCCCGAACTCGGGTGGTGATGATGGTCCATCTTCCTCATCCGATTCGGTCGGGGGTTTGAGAATCGAAGCTGATCGTATCGAGGCGCGATCCGTTGCATCAGCTCCCAATAAGGGGCTATCTTCGTCGTGGGTAGCAGTCATTTTTTAATATACGAAATATTGTCGTATAGGTAGACGCGTAATGTAGCTTAAGGAAGCGAGCCGACCATATCCCTCGGTGTCATTGAATAATCGCTCTCGAGTGAAAACCGGCCGTGACTCTAGGATTTCAGGGCTGTTGGTTGTTGAAATCTTCAACGCGGAGGATGCAAGTACATTATTATTTCGGGCATGGTTGAAGTCCGCGCCTCCGAAGCCATCTGACTGCCCGAACTGCTGACAAAAGTGTCTCTTGATCACCAAATCTGGAGGTTGCGCAATCGCGCTGTTTCACCCTCACCACTCAGCCCTGTTGACGTTCTCGCACGCCATACCCCCTAAACTTTGCACCACCCTGCTAAATCCTACTGAGCATAATTTATCTTATCTCGGCTGGAAGGCTTCCAGTTAGCTGACATAATCGTTAAGTCCGATGAAACTGATATCTGATATATTCCCTTTCGCATATCCCAGTTTCAGCCTTTTTTAAGGTTAAACTCTGGTTCTGTAGTGAGTATTCCGGACCAGGTAAGATAGTATATAGTATTCGAAATAGATTTTTAGGGATCTGACAATTCATTTCCAGCCCCACCAACTGTCCGCGCGCCAACGTCTCCCCTTCTTTATGCACGCTGCCAAAGTAGGGCGAGTACCTATTTCAGGTGCTCACGTCGGCTAGAGCGTCAATGTTTTGCCCCATCCACAGCGCTGGCGGGGTAGGGGCTGTAACAATATAACAATAATCTTGACAATATAAGCCAGTACAATACCTATCTTGAATCTAATTGGTTGAAATAGCCCATGGCCTTCCATAAACAGTAGTCACTAGTGGAGGGGCTCCTAGGCGGCTCCATCAGTGCAAGCTTTAAGTCATTACTGTAGTCACTAACGCTTTAGTCTACTCCCAACATGCCAAATGGAAAGGATATATTTTCTTAGCAGATCCGAAGGAGTTGAGACTCAGCTTAAACTTGCACTCCATGAGAGACCGACAAGCAGGTAAAAAAAATAAGACACAGTGACAAGCATCCTTGACTAAAAGCCGCAGGTGGCTTGGTGGTGAACGGCCACATTTATTAATCTTAGCATAATATTAGAAGCATGATTGGTGTCTAATCGGCGATGATGGGGTAGCCAGGAAAATACCTGGAAAGTACTTTAAAATAGAATACATGATGATTGATAATTATGGGTTACCGAGACGCAAGTTCGCTGGCTATCAAGGAGGCACATGGAACACCAGCACACGCTACACCGGATATCACTTCGACCTTCGACTCCAGTCTTATTCTCTTAATCACTGCCTTATGTCTTCCATTGCTTGGAGGTCTTCCATTACGGAAATGCACACTCCCATTAATTTTATATAAGCTCCCATCCCCTTTTAACCCCCTTTTATATAGAAATATTAGAAATTTGTTTTTTAAACCACTCCCCCTCCCTTCTCCTAGGTTGCATCCTTCCTAAATATTACATGCTATTTCTGCTACCATACCTATAGCCACCTTAGTGTAACATAGCGTAGACGCTTAGCGCAAAATAGCACAGATTACAACATCAGACGTAGGCAAGTAGCTTACATAAGGCTCTTGATTTGCATACAGTTTACTATACCTACCTACAAATCCCCCTCCCAGGCAAAATATCGAAGATTTCAGCTGTGAAGAAGTTAGCAGCTCTCAGGGGGGATGGGTGAGTTGTCACCAGGTGACTAGAAGCTGGAAGTGTATATACCTAGGGATTACATGGACTAGTTTCATTCTTTCAGCTAGATTATCTTGATGTTTCCAAATTGAATTGTATGTTCAATGGTTTTTCCTATGCCGTCGTTTTTGCGACTCTCTGAAGCCAACGAGCGTAGGCACCTAGTAGATGCCTCGTGCATCCACGTGAAACCGATACAGCGATGGAACCAAGCATGGTGGTAGTGATAATAATGCTCGTTTCTTTAGTTAGCGCTGCTTACATTCCCTTTATTTTTCAGGGGAGCTCCATGCTTAGTGAAACCTGTGTATCATTAAGCTGCACTTTTCAGCTTACCTAGGAGGTATCTATATCACATTCAACCTTGAATTAGAATGGCAACATGAGATCTACTTAGAAAGAAAGAATTTGAGTAAGTTACTTGATATTAATAGCCATCCTATGGGTCCCCGCTGTTTTATACCTGGCGGCTAGATTGAAGGGCAACGGAGGCTTAGAAGCGACGCCATTCGAGCGTGGGTCGGCCCCATTGGTTATCTAGATCTCGATTCCTATGATGCAAGGATCTTGAAGGTGATAGAATAGATTGCATTAGGTCATGCGGCTGAGTATCTTGGAAATGTTTTCGGATTTGAGTTTCAAAGGAAGTCTTCTGTAACAACTGTCCTTAATACCTTTTTACGAATGCGAGTTCAGCATGCCACTTACGTAGTGGCTTTCGGCATTCCGTATTGAGCGGCGACTTTAGATGTGTCATCCGCCAGAGGATCTATGCTTATCTTGGTACATGCGTCTATAAGTACTTCTGGAGCCGCCTCCACCTATAGCCAACTCGTACGACAGTCTCAGCGGAGGAGGAAAAATTAGGGCCGTAGTACACTGATGGCTGCTCTAAAAATATCAAAGTTTTTCTGTGTAAGCTAATATGGACGTTTCAATTCCGAATTAGATCAGAATGTTCACAATCTTGGACCATATCACTTCTGACCCTCTAAAAGGGAAGATCTTGAAGGGAAAAAACGTCATATCTTCCATGGCATAATATCCAACACCACGCACTCGCAAAGGCATATTTCTGCGCGTCACAAATATAGGAACCGTAAGCCATAATATACTTCGTATTGCTTTTAAAGACCGTCATCATCACATACCCCCAAACTTTAGTGATAGTGTCAGATGTTTCACCTACCCTACGGCCACTGGGCCATAGCTAGATAGTTTCTAGCTACTGGCGGAACACACTGTCACGTGGCGCACCAAGGATGTATGAATTGAAAAATCATGTTGTTCCGCAGGGAGCTGGAAACTATCTAGCTACGGCGGTGGTATGCATACAAGATGCCTCTTTTCCTACCATGTCTCATGGTCCCGAAGGAGCAAGCCACGGGCGGCTCTAGGGTTTTCCTCGTTGGGTAGTTTAGGGAAGAAAGCTTGCCATTCCACCATGAGGATTTATGGTCGCCATGATCGTCATAGGTATCAAACGGGCCACGATCCTCATAGCCTTATACTACGCCACTATTCTCGAAAGTCTTCGAATTTGTTGAGATGAGGGATCCGAGGACTACAGACTATCCTAGGAATCTATTTTTGGGAATGAAAATTTTGTTTCTCAGAGAGTGAGGTAAGAGAAACTGGACGTGGGCATGTAATGTGGAAAAGTATAAAAGAGGCAAAGACCGTCGCTTGAATCGACTTCTCTTCTGCATCCACATCCACAATCCAGGGACAACAAAGCATCGAAGCACCAAGATCCAATACCATCCTGTCAGCTACTTAGTTACTACCATCTTGAAAACATAGATTAAAAATGTTCGTCAAGTCCGCCATCGTTTCCGCCTTTGCGCTTCTCTTCGCCAACCAGGCCATGGGTGCGGCCTTGATTGCAGTTGACGCAGGTTCGTCTATCCTTCCACAAACTTGAAGTTCATTGCTCTGAAGCTAATGTCTCTATCTGTTGTAGTTGCTGCCTGTAACTGCCCAAATAACTGCTCTCACGGAAATGGTTCTAGTTGCAAGTACCTTGCCGGCCCTTCTACCTCTTCCTCAGTCATATCTGGGAGTAAGTTGACACTAACCCCAAAGAACTATAGTTACTGACGTGATCCTTCTTAGAATGTACTCCCGAGGCTGATGGTACCTTGATCTGCATTCCCAAATAAGTTGGCCTGGTCATTGTAGAGTTTGTATGCTCCCATTGGGCCAAGATGGAAGTTTAGGAAGTAAGAGCGCAAAGAGGCAAAAGGATAGACTATATGCGATGGATTCCTAGAAATGAGAGGCATTTATATTGTATGACAACATAACTCAGTCGTTACCGCGGTTTAACATCGATTCTCTTTATAAAACATGCCACAAGTGGGGCAATTTGTAAAGTGTTAGTTTCTCATAGCTATTCTCGGCAGTGTTGAAAATTTCATTCAGTTTTCTTGACTTACTGCACTGGGACTTCCCTGACTAATGTGATTCGTTAGAAATATGGCGGTAGCTATCAATTTGTCTGATAAGGCGTCATGAAGCTACCTACCTATATCCAGCTGCATAGGTACCTATCAGTCTATCTAGCCTAGCGGCTTGTATAATCCTTGTGAGGATCAAGGTACTCGAGGACGCCCTGGGAATTTCCAGATAAGGAAAGTGGAGAACTCAAATGAGAGTTGCTGAATGGTTGAATAATGTTACTGACGTGAAGACAAGAGTTCTGAGGTCAAAACAAATGGAGTTCTACTATTATGCAGAGCAGAGTCGTTTCACACGGACAACATTGAATTACGATATGATCTAATACAAATCTGTTTGCAGTCCGCATCTACGAACATCACAAACAGCTAGATTCCCCCCAAGATCTTCTTCCGTCGCCTATGCCCACCCTTGCTTCCATACTTCAGCTAGCATGCAGGCATTTTCCGATACTGAAGTGAGAACCAGAATGAATTTATGAATGGGTCAAGAGTTGCATCTAGGACGACGACGTCTGAGAAGGCTGTCCGTCGATGTAAGCTAGAACAGAAATCGCAATGATTTGTAATTGTTGAATTTGGAGCGAATGCGAGTCATTGGGTTTTGTGTTGATTGTAGAAGTGACTCCTGCTTTATTAGGGGACTGTGTAAAGCTGCAAGTTCTGATTGACCGCTTCGCGCAGTTCTCGCATGGTTCACCTGAACCCCTTGAGACACACTTGATATGGGCATACCTACATCTCTCGCAGCTGGTAATCGCTTTTGATTTCCCTCTCTTCCGCTTTGCTGGTTTCGGCTCAACTAGTTCTTCCATAGCTGGCAATGAACTTAGAGGGAGCAAGGATCTGCGTTGACGACTAGGGAGAGGGGTTCGCTTGCTGCGAGCCATGGTAGTTCAGCATAGCGTCTTAATTAGCTGGTTTAGGTGTATGATTGCCAATCTCAACTTGGTTAAGAGTTGTGGAATCTTACGGGAACAACAAGCACAACGAAGACTATCAAACTCGCAATTGGAAAGACTATTTTGCTTAAAGATTTAGCAACTACTCCATATTGATGATATAACTTAATTTATATCCCCTCTCGAATTCTCAGGGCCGAAAGGGGTTACAAGACTGATGTGAAAATGCGTCTTTGAAGCATAATGATTCTCTCCATTGGTAGGTACTTCTTTATTGGTTGATAAAAAACACCAAAGAATGCCAAGATCATGTTAGGATTAATATAGGTTTAGTAATTGGTAAATCACCTTTGGACTGAGTATACGTAGTACATGTAAGTTGGCATAAGATGAGTGTGACTTAGGTCTATGAAGAATTACTTTAACATCGTTCACATATAAGTGACTCCTAATAATTTATTAGGTACCCATACTGTAGGTGCACTGAGGACCGGTTTGGGGTTTCTCGTAACAGGTACCTAACCCCCTAATTGACGTCTACCTATTTTCAGGCCTAGCTTCTACCATGTAACTTAGCCAACCACGACCTAGACATAAATTGCCGAATCTGTTTGCCCCGTAACATGAACAAGATGAGCATCAAGTTATTGGCCAAGAACACTTTGAATGATAAATGTCAGTAACTGCTTCATTAAAGAAGAATGTAGGTGATTAAAGCTTGGTAATGAACTTAGTCGTTCGTTAAAGACTGCCACTGATGGTAGTGATTGTTAGAAGGGAACAAAAGAAACGGTTGGATGCATACCTCCCCCAAAAGCGCCAGCGATGATGCTAGCATAGCCGTGTTCCGTTACCCAGTCGAGAACACCAAAACCCAGCCCGAAGCTCACCGCCTGTTTTCCAACATTTATCGCAATAAGCATCTCAGATGTATTGCTATTATACGAGTCAACAGCGTATGCGAGAGTAAAACAGTAATAGAAGTAGCCGCCGAAGGACGCCAAGCCGGATCCGAAGAAATAGCCTATCCAGTGTAAGTTGAATTGGGCGGTAAGGCCGTAGACTACTAAGCCGGCGGGGCCTATAAGCATAGCGGGCAGCATAACGCCTAATCTCATTTCGGCTTCCCGGATGCCATTGTTCTTTCTCGTTAAATATGCAGCGAGATGGTCTGATGAGGAAGTGAATGGAAGCGCAAGAATGAATCCAAGAAGAGATCCAAGTGACTGTACTCCGGAACTGGACTAGATGAAAATCTTAGCCCGGAAGTCATATAGCCTTTGAAGTTGGAGGTGAGTACTTACCTCAGGCCAATTGTATGGAGGTCCTGTAATCTTGATCGGAAACACATAGTTGAAGGCCAGCGCGCCCAGACCGATGATGGTTCCAAAGGATGTAACAACCCATAGGACTTGGGGGATCAAGTAGTAAGTAAAAGATCGCCACATCAACGTAAAGGCATGTACTTCTGGATCAATGCGACCCCATGGTCGAAGTGTCTCAAGATATGTTTTACGATCTGATGTTACCGCCGCCTGCTCAACAATAGCTTCGTCGGGCTTTTCGAAGGAGCTAGATATCGTTTTATCTGAATGGCCGGATGGAGGATCGCTGTTCATATGTGCTTCTCGGTCGTAGGATGTTTCCTCGACAAATAAGAACGCAAAGATAAACAGCGCACAGGCGAAGGCGAGTGAGACGTAAAAGAAGAGCCTCCACGAGTACTTCGTCGGTAGCATGTATGCCGCGGGGATTGGCGCCATCGCAGCAAAGCACATGCCGAAAGTATAGTAACCGATATGCTTTCCGCGCTCGTGCAAAAAGAATATGTCATTGACGAGCTGCACAGGAAGAGCCTCACATATCCCGGCGCCAAAGGAGTGTATGATCCTCCATGCCATCAATCCACCGAAATCATTAGCACGAGAGCAGCCGGCAAGACCGGCAATAAACTTGATTCAGAGTTAGTAGGAGACGAGAGAATTGTGAAGATCATTGACTAGACTGACAGCCAACATGGAGCCAAGCATCACGGGTCGTCTTCCAATCTTCAGGTACAGAGGTACCAGGATAAGAGAGCTAAATCCGTAAGCAAGATTTGGATAGGATATAAGTGTCGATGCCTCCCCTGGAGAAATGCCAAAGGTTTGCGACCAGAGCGTCAAATAAGGACCTGGACCTAAAAGCGCCGCATTCCCGAGAAACGAATAGAAGCACATGATAACTAGAATCGTAATCTTCTTAGGCCTTGACCACTGCGATGCCTTAGTTTCACCTAGCATGGACGGTGTTAAGAAAGTGCTTCATGTCGCTAGGCACCTACTTGTAAGGGGTCGTTGGGGTCCTCGGCAGGGACTGGAAAAAGCGCTTGGCCTAAGTAGGCGTCGTCTCCCTCTACATAATAGTTCTCAGCATCCGCCATGGCCTCAATAGAGCCATTCATTATGACTTACCAACAGCCTGGACATTCACAGTCCCAGGAATGTCTTCTTCATGCGCATGACTGCGAACCAAATGTACCTGGCGGTTGTGGGACCTTCCTGTGAGCTTACTGGCCATCTCGTCCCAAATTCTTGGGAAAATGAAATATCAAGTTAGATACAAAGAGAAAATTCAAGGTGCGATTAGATACTTCATATACGTTAGTAGCGGTCTTGGAAGGTGTTCATTATAATATCCTTCCAGTACAATAATAAGCACATATCGGCTTTGAATGCCACTCGGTAGATGCCATGTACCAGCCGATTAAATGTATAATGTCGATTCTAGCCATAGTATGCCGAGACGGATCTCCATAGCCCACTTAGGGGTCTCATTTAGAGCTAGGCCAGAGTTATCGAGCTGTGCAATGCCGCGTTACATTTACCCCGCGATGTCTTCTAGGTCTAGACGATATTTGGTGTCCGCAACCAATAGATCGTTTCGGGGTATCAAGATTAATTTAGATCCCTGTACGGAAATATGAGGTTACAGGGCCAGGGTCTAACATATCGTAAGAGCCGATTGCGTGAAGTAACCAGGGGACCTGTATGATTACTCGTTCTGACTGCATATGATATCGGAATATAAGTCAATGCTCCCCAAGGAGATAAGGGTTTACAGGAGGTAGCTGATTCAACATACGCCATTAGACGCTGCTACTACATCTCACACTTAACTTTTGCTAGGCAAATATTAACGATTACTCGGGTAAATATTCGTTGAACATAGTAGTGGCAATGAAGCTCCGGAGGTTGGATTTCAACATGTATAGCCGTGAAGAAACATCTTGATATATATTCTAAATGTAGAAATGGGAATTAAACACTAGCACACGGCGTAGGGGACTTGAATATTACGTGAGCAGTGCCGTGCATATGGCCCAGAGACGTCTGCAGACTAGTCGCGACTATGCGGCATTCCCGTCATTTATCCCTTCTCCGACTACCGATGCTTCTTTTGTTTTGGCGCTTCGGACAGCACACCTCTATTCCTTGGGGCATTGACATTCCAGTTAGTGTACAACCCGGATAATTCATATAGAGTTGAATCAATTGAATGGTTTCATGAAGACGCGGTCTTAAGCTCAGAGTATCTTCTAGAATCATGATACATGCTCTCTTACAAAATGATTCCGATTCGCCTGAGCTGTTCTTCACTATCAGCATCCAAGTCCCCGAAGTAATCAGTTCATTCTCACCCCAAGTCAGGAGAAGTAACGCCAACTCAGGGCTATCCGCCACTAGGTCTTGGTCTGTATCAAAATACCGGAAATATGAAGATTAACGAAGTTTTTTTTACTGAGTGCTAATCGGTCTCGACGCCGATGACTCGGGTAGGAAGCTCAAGCACCGTTTCTCCCGGGCATTTATCATGTGTAGTTGGAATCCACTAGCCGATTACACTGGCTAGGGTCTGTAAAGTTTCTAACCGCGGAGCGATTGATGACAAACTGAGGCACAACACTCTCTTCGCAATGGTAAATAATCTGGTTCTTAGCTTTCTAATGTCTTGGAAGAGTAGCCGTTCTCGACCTACCAGCAGCAGCAACTGGTAACAAAACTATCCCGGTTGAGTGGAATGTAGTTCCAGGTTCATCGCTTTCTTGTTGAAGGCCATGAATCAAATGGCTGAAGGGAATGATGCACCTTGCGACGGAAGATCCGCAGTCTTATCACAACCTTCGTCTCCGCTCGTCCTATACACATTTAAGGTACTCAAGAGGAGGATATATCTACCCCGGAGCCAAGCTTGCGACGTTTGATCCAGTGACAGTATGCGCAAGGCTCATATTTGCTTCGTTCCTCAAAGTCGACATACTATGCCAGTACCCAAGGGGCTGACTAAGCAGCTGAGAGTCCTTCTACTGCCATATGGCTCCTACAATCGATGCAGAAGTCGTCGTCCGATAAGAGAACCAGCGGATAGTATGATTTAGACATAATTTCAGGACGTCACCTAGAAATGAATAATAATATACCTTATAATGGCCGAGCTATTCGTACGGATATTGAGGTCTACGGGTAGGTCCATATTTGCTGATGGGGGTAGGTAAATTTAGCGAGCTACGCTTATTTCTCACCCCTCACTCCCCAGAAATTGGAATCCCGCAGCCCCTGGCCAAGGGAAATTATTGGAACACATTGGGGGCCTTATTGATGCATCTTACCGTTCCCTAGCAGTCCCCGGCGATAACGCGCATGGCAGTGGAGCGAGCCCTGTAGAATTAGGTAGCGCATCAACCTCAGGTTGTTGTGCATACTCATCTTCTGCCTTCCTTATTCGCGCTCTTTAGGACACCTATGAGAAAAAATGGGAAGCCCGATGGGGTTCCTCCCCTTTTCACTGTCTTCTTGATTATGACTTTCGATTTGTATGCACTATGGAACCAAGTATGCTGTTGAGTTTGAGAAGTGGCGAGTTGCTTTCAGATCTGGTCGCATATTTTCGAAATATCAGCATACCTACGTCTACGTAGATTGAGAGAGTCATCATTAGAAGGGGTGTTATAGCCGATGTTAGCGGTGGGGTTGTCTAAAGATTTAAATGCGGCGCATGCTACGAATCGTACGAGGCCTGTTGTTATTTGAATTACTGCTGGAAGGGGTGATGAAGACGCTGCGGTCGGGGCGTCTTCGGAGACTTCTTTTCGACTACATCCCTCTGAATATCTTCCCGACCACGATTTGTATTGTCCCGGACCGCCAACGTTCTCTAACCAACATGTTAGAATTTCGTGTAGCTGGGAGCATCGCCAATGGCAGTCTTCCCCTTTCAATCTCAGCCTCTTTCCTCGCGCCAACCTTTATAAATACCGGTTGACCTACACCTCTACCTTTGTAGAATGAGCATTCGGGTTCACCATCCCCTATTACTCGTTCAACTTACTTTCTTCTCCATACCTGTGAGCATCTATCATGGATCAACCTATAGTTGACTCTCCTGGCGAAGTAGGCCACTCTACTCATGCGATAGAAAACGGCAGTTCGCTATCCGAGGACTTGGCCTTAGGGAAGAAGTTCAACCATAGCAAGCGGTTTTGGGCCATCATGGCCACTCTCTCTGTCACTGGCATCCTCAGTGCCCTCGAAAATACTGTTGTGACTACGGCGTTACCGTACATCGTTCAACAAC
This sequence comes from Hypoxylon sp. CO27-5, assembly GCA_002120305.1. Classification (NCBI taxonomy): domain Eukaryota; kingdom Fungi; phylum Ascomycota; class Sordariomycetes; order Xylariales; family Hypoxylaceae; genus Hypoxylon; species Hypoxylon sp. CO27-5. The sequence continues at coordinate 285,345 of KZ112424.1, read as the reverse complement.
TTGGTACGTAGAACTGGCGACGCACAATGAACTAAAGCCAGAAATACGATGACAGAGCGGACGCTGATTAATAACAGATTTGGGAGACGATTATATTTGGGTAACGAATGTGTTCTTCCTCACCGGGTATGCGGTTCTACAATCTCCCAGCAATGTTGTCAATGCTCATTCATATCTTCACAGAGCTGCTGTTCAGCCCTTCTTCGGCCAGCTGGCCAATGTGAGTAGCCTTGAAAGTCCCTTTCTCCTTTTTAACTATCTGATGAGCTTGACCTTAATCGAGCTGGCCGATGATCAATTACCTCAAGCCATGCTTAAAACTTCTAGACTCATAAGGGATGGAAATAGTTACTAATTCTCATTGATGCCTACCACTTAGATATTTGGGCGCAGATATGTGACGATGGCCATTGTGGCTTTCTTTACTCTTGGGAGCGGAATTTGCGGCGGCGCGACGAACGGTGCCATGCTAATTGCGGGTCGGGCCGTGCAGGGAATCGGTGCCGGCGGTATCAATATCATCATCGACATCATCGTGTCCGACCTCGTTCCCTTGAGAGAAAGGGGTAACTATATGGCAATAGTTCTTCTCGTCTATACTGTGGGCACTACGTTGGGGCCTTGGGTCGGGGGTGTCATCGTAGCTAATACATCCTGGCGCTGGGTGTTCTGGATCAACCTTCCTGTAAGCCTCTTAAGCACTCGTGCCGCATATTTGAGTCTAACGTTTTCAGGTCGGGGGCGCTGCCTTAGTCATGATATTCTTATTCCTCCAAGTTCGATATAATAAAGAAATGTCATTCGCTCAGAAGATGAAGCGTATTGATTACGGCGGTAACCTGATACTTGTCGGCGCAACGGTCTCGGTCCTTTACGCACTTACCTACGGCGGTACCAAGTATCCGTGGTCCTCAGCGAATGTCGTGAGTCCCTTAGTAATAGGCTTGCTAGGCCTGGGACTCTTCATGTGGTTCGAGACCACCAAGTGGGCAAAGGAACCCGTCGTTCCCCCTCGCCTATTCGCAAATCGAACATCATGCACAATCTTTGCGATAACCTTCTTGAACTCGGCTCTTCTATATTGGGTGCTCTTCTTTCTCCCCGTGTACTTCCAAGCTGTTCTTGGTAGTTCCGCCGCTCGAGCTGGAGTGCAAATCCTTCCCTCTGTTCTAATTGCCATCCCCGGCGCCATTGCAGCCGTGCTCCTCTTAGCAAGGTTCGGGAAGTATAAACCGCTCCACATGGTTGGTTTTGCCATTTGCACAATCGGTCTGGGGCTCTTCACTCTGTTTGATCCGGAAACTACAACAGCCGAGTGGGTTATCTATCAAGCTATTACTGCAGCTGGCTCAGGTTTTGTGCTGAACACTCTGCTTCCCTCAGTTCAAGCACACTTCGAAGAGAAGGACCAGGCGGCGACTACAGCTGCATGGTCGTTCATGCGTGCGTTTGGTAGTATCTGGGGTGTGGCTATTCCTGCTGCGATTTTCAATAACCGGTTCTCTGAGCTAGACGGTGCCATTACTGATCCACAGGCGCGTGCCATGTTCGAGGGCGGTGGTGTTGCATATGAACGCGCCCAAGCAGAATTCATCTGGTCATTCCCCTCACCCACCCGGGAACAGATAATCAATGTCTACAGCGGCAGCTTACAGCGGGTGTGGCAAATCTCTATCATTTTCTCAGGTCTATCATTCCTCCTGGTGTTCTTTGAGAAGCAGATCAAGCTGCGCACCAATTTGGAGACTGAATTTGGCATAGATGAAAAGTCCAAGAAAGGCGATGTAGAAAAGGGAACTTAGAAGACCTAAGTCGGTGCAAATGAGCTGCGACCAATATTGACATCTAGAACGACTACCTAATGTACCTCTATTAGACACCTAATATATTCATATATCTCTCTAATGCTACGCTACAAAGTACAGGCATTTATTCGAGTTTGTTACGACGCCTCCAGTTTGAATGTGGACTTCGCCATTCTCACGATTGCCTAGGTACCTAATCTTTCTCGGCAGCATAGAAGAACGTTATAAGGCGTCGCAAAGAGGTATCCAGGTATGTATGTATGTTGATGCAATAAGAGCTAGATAAATAGGTACCTAGGTGGGAACGGAAGATTCCGAGTTGACTTATTCATACTGCAAATTCCTTAGATTATCGGACGAAATATGCCTTATTTTCAACACACTGCGCTCCCTGATGCGATCGCCTCTCAATGTGTCGGATCCCTCAAGATGCCCTGTCCGCCGCCCTCCAGGCTGGGTTTACACTTCTATTACGCTAAGTGAGCCCCTTGTCGGAAAGAACCCTCAAGCCTATGTACATGTACCGCCTAATGTAGGTACCCATTCTGAACCCCGCAAGCGTTTGAGGGGCGGAACATTAATACGGGTGTGGCAGTTCTTCTCATTGAAATGAGTCTACCAACAGAACCTCTACAGTACGACTTAGCGCCCACTTCCCCAACTCATAGTGCAGCATTCTCTATAAGAGCTCAATCTGAGCGATCTAAATCAATAAACTGGAACCGCATAATATCAGCGACGCCAATTGATCGCACATTACGAAAGTTCATTGAAAAAGATAAGCCTGGGCTACGTAAGCTCACGAGCGCACATAAAAACTTCCCAAAAGACACAATACATGCAAGAAAAAGGAGCTCCTATGACCTTATATCTATTATCAACCATTCCACCTTCCTTTTAAGCTGTCTCGGCATGATGTAATAGTTATAGTTCATGTGATATGAGTTAAGCCATGGTTTTCTTCTATGCATGACTGTTAGCTTTATGGGTTTTGATCTGCTCAAGTGATATTCAAGGGAATATGGTCGCTCGTAGATACACGTTTTAGCCTTTGATGGGTCGACGTGGGGTAAATCGAACTTGGTAGATCTCTCTTTGTACGTGTTTCAGCTTGGCTCTCAGCTAGCTTCGATCGTTGTATGGCTCATCTCACGAAAAATGCCTCCCCCCAGCTACCTATAGCCGAAGAAAATGATTGCTGATTCACTTGTGAGCTAGACGAGGGGGGAAAGTCGGCTAACTGGCTGCCTCACAAATCCGATTGGATTATCGCAGCGTTCATACACGTATGATATTACTGGACGTATCAGGCGCTGCCGAGTTTCTTGCCTGGACCCATCATACCCCTATTACCCCCTGGCACCATCGTGTTCAATTGGCTGTAAAATCCGCCAGACGCCCCTAGCGAGCTATGCCCACAGGGCGAACTCACCGCCAAATCACATCCACGGATCTATCCAGACTGCGATTAATCCGCATAAGTCGGACAACATGCTTTAGCTTTATCCCCTCTTTCTCTGTTTATTAATATCTCTTGCTATATACAGTCGTGATATTTCATCGCTTACAATTATAAGAGATTCGTTTGCGCGAAATCAGGTTACAGCAGATTTGCTCATCTTTGATATTCTTTCTGTCAGGGGTTAGAGTTTGACCTCACAAACTCATCTAACTACTTTTAAACCCTCGAAACATTTGGACGTATTGAAACCGGCTTTTCAGCGTTATCAAATGTCGTCGAGGGTATCCGCCGCCGAATCCTCTGTTGGGCCTCTCGTCCCCGTCAATGAATCGATTGAATCCCGTGTAGCTACCGTTGCCAAGATAGCTCGCGACGAAAATGATCACCACAGCGTCACCATTGTAATTTCTAAACTTCCCAAGCGGAATCTGCGCGATGAATGCAAGTATCGTGGATGGTCAACGAAATTTAGAGGTAAGCCCTTCCGATTAAAACAATGAAATTACCACGAAAAAAGAAATCTAACTTTACGACAGAGCTCCCTCCTGTACACATCACAACAGTTGAGGACTTGCAGGAGACCATTGACAGCCTCAGGCTCTCACCCAAGCGCACCATCCTTAACTTGATAGCTAGTAGTGAGGTCTCTGAGATATCCTTCCACGTACCATCGCACTTTGAGAGACTCAAGGTCCTTCGCTGCGCTTCCAAACGTGACAAGGGCAGACTACTCATCGATGGTTCCTCCACTTATCACAATGTCCGCCTGGACAAGTGGGAAGCGCATCGACACAAGAACCACACCCTCATATTAGGATTTCAACGAGGAGTCCGGATAAAACTAGCTGGTATCACGCCCAACACTCCATGGGCACGAATTGTACGAGCCCGAGAGGATTTTACGTCTTCCGAGCAGGACGACCTTCTTTCCCAGTTCGAAAAGCTGGCTCATAACAGCGAATGGGAGGAAATCAAGGGAACCGTCGCCGCAATAATGACCCTCGTCGTCGGAACATATAAATCCGTGACGGGCATGAAAACAGAACTCGGCGGCATCGACGTTAAGTACGCGTTCGGCTTAAGCGCGGCTGAACTCGGGATGGCCGGAGCGAAGATCACCAGTGTCGCCACGGCTGCTGGCCCCGCTATCGTCCTAGGCGTCGTGGCCGCTGCAGCTGTCTATTTCATACCATGGGATGTCGTTTTCGACTACCTAAAAACCGGACTCTCTTGGCTTTGGGACAAGATCTGCAAGCTCTGGGAGAGGTTCAAGTGCTGGGTACAGAATCTTTTCACGGAAGCATCTACGGAGCACTCTCAAGACTACATGCATAGGCCTATGGCTTTTATGCCCTGACGTTCGTCATGATATTGGTTTTGATGGTGATATCACTTATGCTTGAGGCGATGAAGATCAAACGCGGCTATGAATGATGGTTGGAAGTTAGAATATATCCCCTGCTTATCTCTTTAAGCACAAGTTTCTTTTCAGTTCATATCTATATATTATCTCCCCTGGACGGGAAGTTAGGTATAGGGTTTAACACTCGCAGTCTGTATATCGTTTGCGAGTGAGGTAGTTTTTGGGCAGGTATCATGGTTATTTGTTGTTATGCAAATTGGGTAGTGGCTCACACGTTAGCCATCAGGATCGAGAGAAAATATAACAAAAAATACCAGTGCTCTTTGCTTGGAGTGGTCTATCGTGCAGTATCACTAGCGTTTACATTCGCAGGCTCATTATTCCGAAATGTTCTGCATATCTTCGTCCAGGTCTTTCCAATAATAGCCACGAGGTCGAAACTTTAGATAGGGTCCATCACTAGTAGCCGTGAAGATATCATATATCTGGAACTCACTTTCCCTATTTCTCCCCCTCCTGCTCCCATTCTTCCCCATCCCAATCTTGCCCAACTCCCCTGAGGCTGGCTCAAAATCAAAGTACCAGAGCGTCTTGGCAAGCACAAGACTTGCTTCAAGATATGCCATAGCCTTGCCAGCACAGCCGCGAGGGCCGGTTAAGAATGCGGCGAAAGCGTCATTCGTTTGCGTTCCGGCGGGAGTAAGCCAACGCTCTGGTTTGTAGGAGAATGAGTCTGGAAAGTATTCCTCATTGTGGTGGAGAGCGTAGATATTGACTCCGACTTGGGTTTTCCTAGGAATCAGATGTCCATCTATTATTAAGGGCCCCGAGTTTTTGTCATCGGGATATTGCTCTCTCCATAATGTTCCTGGGGCTGGTGGAGACATCCTCAAGGCCTCGTCGATGCAGGCGCGAAGGTAATGACATTTCGCTAGTGTTGGGCCACTTCGGATTTCACTACCGGAATTGAAGGTAGACCGAATTTCTCTGCCGAGTTCCTCGTAACACCTCTTATCCCGTGACAAGTAGAAAAATGTTGCGCTCAGGCAAGTTGATGTTGTGTCGCTTCCTATTGGCGTATTCCTTTAGTACGCGGATAGTCGGGATGGGAAATTTGGATTGCTTAGCTTACCAGCTTGTAAGAAGAAGCTTGCTTCACTCCGAAAATAACTCTGATCCAAATTTTCTGTGTCTGGTTGCGGGGAATCCGCAACATACGAATAGAGGTCATGCACTTCGTCTTTACCCTGACCTAGCCTCTGCTTTATTACAGCCTCTAACAGGCGGTAAGTATCCATCTGTATTCTGAAAAATAAGATGTTCAAAATCATTCCTGTTCGAAGCCAAGAAAGGAGAGGTAATTGGAACAAAACATTGGCATGCCATGATAGATATTCGATTGACTGGAGGATGAACCGATTCTTAGAGCTAGTTTGGAGGTGGAATTCGTGTCCGAAGCTGAGGAGACCGACAATATCAAAGCTGAGATATCTACAACGTTCGCTCATATTGAGGGCCTCTGGCTCCAAACCCTGGCTTGATAATAATACCTGCCTGAGAAAAATATCGATCTGCGCTGTCATCGTCGGCTCGAAGTTCCGCATCGACCTTTCAGAAATAACCTGACCGATCAATTTTCTCCTAGAACGGTGGACATCTCTGTCAATCGCCGTGAAGACACCTTTATTTCTGATGGAAGGGTCACCTAAAAGATACAGATGCGATTTCGTGATCCTCTCATTCTGGTGAATATCTTATAATGTGAGTTTCAAGATGAAATAATGGATAGTGTGGCTGGTTGACGACTTACCTCGGAATGCGCCCACCGAGTTAAACACCAGCTTATTTGGTCCTTGTCTGATTACTGGCCCTAATCTGAGACATTACTATGTGTTACACCGAGATATATAATGGGATTCAATTCATCCGTACCATATTTCTGGTGGTCTCTCAGTGTGATCAAGTGAAGGTCCCTTCTTATTGCAAAGAATGTCCCATAGAAATCGGAAAGTCGTGCAATAAGTGGCCCTGGGAATTCTTCAGAGGATGGAGCAGGAGTCGGTAACCCAGCACAAGACAAAACTGTAACCTCTGGTGAATTAGCCCAATTTGACTACATCTTATATTAATAGGTAGAAAGGTACTTACACAAGCTGCGATAATGAATGATACGTTTACTAAATAACCAGATAGGGTGTCTAGGATGTCATCGTGCAGAATTATCAAACAGCGTATAGAGTGATGAAAGGAATATGTGAACACCGACGAATTCATACAAGCTTTTTGGGGATATGATCTCAAGTATTCTACCCGTAGGGATCCCCGCTCCTGTATGACCACTTACGCTATTGACGTTATATGGCACGAACTAATTTATCACCTCATCCCTTACATTGTGCCAGACACTAACACAAAGCGCCATCCACTGAGTGCAGCTACACACCAGTAAGAGCGATAATTGCCAAGCTTGGAGCTCTGATGCCACCCATAGTAGAGTGCCTAGGTGGCTATCAGATGTACAATAAACTTTTAGCGATGGAAGTGTTATTTCTAATGTTGCAGATTCCCGACCCAACTACTGAATTTTAGGGTCTGCCGCCCTACTTAATTAGCAGAGCTACTGCTGACGGAAAACAAGGTTCCCAATACCTAATTTTATAGGTACATTTATAGATACCTATCCATCCGATTTATTAGGTCATCAAAGGGGCTGATATAAAGACCTAGAGAACAACCAGAGAGCGTGAGTCGACAGAAGTCCTAACCTACAAACACCTTACTATTTGGTGATACTAAGGTACCAGCCAATTAAGTCTTCGTTCCGTTTCTAACGTTGGTTAGGGGTACTGCAAGGAGGTTGTGGTTGGTTGCTAGGAGAACACATATTTAAGGAGCATGCTCATGCAGAATTGAGTCTGGCCTTAACCGTTGGAATGAAATTCAATTCAAGATCCCCTTGTTGCCAACGTTGTTATCATTTCTCTCTTCTCCGCCTCATTAATAAGTACGCCCATACGTCTAGGATAGGTAAATAGATTCGGAACTTGTGGTTCATGGCGTCACCTATCCCAACGTTCGATATTTCGCCGCGAAAGGAAGCCTCCTTTCTCTGTCGCCAGCTTCTTGTTACCCCTCTAGCGGTTTCGCCACAGGAGGTCAACCTCGCTGGAAAAACAGCTATCGTCCAATGCTGGCCTGGGCTTAGAGTGCTGCCGCCAACTCCTCGGCTTAAACCTTTCAAAACTAACTCATATTAGCAGTCAGAGATGAATCAAAGGGCATCGCCGCTAGGGATTCCATATCTTCTGCCAGAACGAATTCAGACGCAGTTATCGAAGTTTGGAAACTCGACTTATCATCCTATGATTCTATCATCGCTTTCGTTGACCGGGCACAAATGCTTGAGCGTCTTGGCGTTATCATCTTAAATGCTAGTGTTTTTAAATCGAAATTCGAGCTGAACCCATCCACCCAGCATGAGGAGGCTATCCAGGTGAATTATATATCGACAGCACTCCTTACTATCCTATTGCTCCCTATAATCAAAGCAAAGAATCATCCCGAGAACCCAGGTCGCATACTTCTAGTTTCTTCAGAATCAGCAGCATGGGCCAATTTCAAGGAACGGGACGAAAGACCTCTCCTTTCCGCATTCGACAAGCCCCAGAACTTTGACTTGATAGACCGATATTACGTGTCAAAGTTGTTAATCCAATTCTTCGTTTCCCAATTGACTGCCCGTATACCTCTTACCGTTGCAGTCATCGCTACCTGCAATCCGGGATTATGTTACGGATCTAATCTTCATCGCGAAACTTGGGGTACTCTTCCGGGCAGTATCTTCGGTGGTATTAAGCGCGTGGTAGGGCGGTCATTATCGATCGGCGCTCGCACTTTAACGGATGGTGCCGTGCAACACGGACAGGAGATTCATGGACAATATCTTGGCGACTGCACTTTGAAGCCGTAAGTTATTAGTGTTTTCAAACGAGATGTAAATGACTTCAACGCTAGCTATACTTACACTAGACAAAACAGAATGGCGCCCATTGTTTACGAGCCCCAAGGGAAGATAATTGCTGAGGCCCTATGGGAGGAAACAATGGCAGAGCTGTCATTTGCTGAGGTCGAAAGGATCGTGCATGAGTTGAGCATATAAATTAGCGAATTCTATCATTCTCCCAGGAGATTCTAATTATGCCCATTATCAAGATTGGAAGATTTCGTACACAAGGTTCAATTTTGAAGGGTGGTCTAGAGCTCCTGATTTTGGTGCCGCCTAAGAGGCTGCGCAAGCTGTGTACGGCCACAGAATAGTTCCTCACTAAGCCTGGGCGAGCGATTCCATTAACAGTCGGTACACGCCACCCTTTATAAGATAGTCCCGTATGTTCTTCCATTGAATTTAACCTTATAAGGGAAGAAAGTTGCAATACAATAAGCGCAATAGGTTGTATAATTACACTAGTTTAAGACCTGTCGTCTTATATCTGAGAGAAGCCAATGGGCACAATGGGGATTCAACAAGATAGTTCAATACTATGCCAACTTTGCAACCTTCTCGACTTCAATTCCGCCCACCCAAACTCTAGCAATATCTAGAGTGTTAGAGATGTTATCCAGAGGGTTCGAATTGAGTAGAACCAGATCAGCCCGTTTACCCACTTCAATGGTACCTCGGTCCTCCAGGCGGTGCCATTTAGCAGGTTCGCTGGTAGCAGCTCTCAGGGCTTCAGCAGCCGTGAACCCTGCTTCATTGACTAGGTATGACAACTCATCGTGCAATGTCCTTCCAAATGGAATATCGACACCAGGAATCATACCCGACCCTGTGGCATCAGTCCCAGCAACAATCGGGATGCCCGCCTTATGTAGCCGCCGCACGTTCTCCACGACTTTGTCATAACTCCTACCCGTGGTATTGGTATGTCCCGTGAGCGCAGCAATCGCGGGATTAGAGTAGCCTAGCTTGAAAATATTCATAGTAGGGGTAGAAAACTGTCCGTTCAACTTCATGGATCTGATCGCGCAGTCCGTGAGAATCTCATCGTCAGGAATATGCTGGATACCGTCGGTGCGTGAAGCGATGGCCAGCATATAGGCGTTCATGACAGCCGCGTGAGTCATAGCCTGCCTATGGAATATCTCGTGGGTAACAGCGACAGCTTCGGTTTGTTGTTTCTGTGAGGGACCATTGAGCTCTGATGTGATCTTGTAGAAGTCGCTATTATTTCCAAAGGACTGCACGACTGCCTCTGTGATGTTTGAATCGGGATAAGTGAGCATAGAAGGGGGTAACTTCATATTGTCGGCATGTGTGCTGTTCACGCCCGTAGCAGGGATTCCGGCACTGTAAAACGATGCAAGACCAGTTTGGTTGCGGAGTACCCAGCAAGCTGGATAATTGCGGCAAGCCATATTCATGACTGTCGTTAGACCATACGAGGTAGCATTTTCAAGCCCGCTCAGATCAGATATGTGCAAGTGAGAGTCAAAGAGGCCAGGGATAAGAAATTGCCCATTGCCATCGATAGTAGTCTCAATATCATCTGAGCATTCGGTTATGTGTCCTCCGTCAAGGATAATTGTTTTTGGTGGGGTGAATTCATTTCCATTGAATACTCGAACATTCTGAATAGCTGTCTTGGACATGGCCGGCGGAGGCGATCGTGCGAGCACTTCAGAGATAACGTCCTCTACGTCGTATCGTAGAGCATGTTGCCCACAAGCTCGGATCCCCTGGAGGAAAACTGTAAAGATAAGGAAGCTAGAGACTGATCGCATTGCGTCAAGAACCTTCAGTATCTTTCAAAAACTCTATGAAGTAAAAGGCAGAGGATAGAACGAGTTGTATGGTCATATATTGATTTTTATATACGCTACTGACCATAGAGATCAGGTCTCTTCCATGCATTCAGGAATCTGTGGTCAGTCCTATCCATCGTCCCAACCAATTTGGATCAAGTCCTAGGTCATACGTACAGGCCGTACACTAAACTTAACCAGGATATCTGACAATTCATGACTTCTAGGGAGTTGTGTTAAGGCTCGAAACGGTCCACCGATGGTAAATATTACGAAGTTGATAAATTTAGTGGGCTTCTGTGCCAGGCGGTCGTGTGCTGAGATGAGCTGAAAGAGGATCTCGTACACTAAGCCTAATTTGGAGCTGAAGCGTACTGCAGGTAGGTACCTACAGGCAAGCTTGTCCCCTTATTTCGTCCTTAAAGAATCCTACAGGTCAATAGGACTTTCGTGCAAGTTAAAATGATTTCATCCTCTAGATGGATCACCTTAACCGAATTACCTTCCTCAAATTCCCATACACAAGATCCTTAGATGTCGTCAGGCAGCCGAAAATTTCACAGCAAGTCTCGTAATGTAAGTAGTTTCCCTATTAGTAAATATCTTCGAGGCATATGGAGCTCACACTGTTTTGATACAGGGATGCGGGCAATGTAAAAAGCGACGGGTTAGAGTAAGTCAAAACCACCTATATATACGTACCTATTTTACTTGTAATTAAACCAGCCTTAGTGCAACTTGGAATCCCCTATTTGCTTAAACTGCCGAAAGCGAAAGGAAGCGTGTGACTATTTGCAAGGCCAACCTACGCTGCTTCTGTCGTCTACTAAGCCAGCTATCTCCGCCGCATCATGCTTGTCCAGAGAAACCGATAATACTATCCGTCTCAGAAGTACGGCTCTCATGCCAATTGATTCTCCTAGCACTTCTACACCACAAAATACATTTTTGGAAGTTTTAACGTCGATTCTTGACAAGGTGCACATGGATATGACGGTATCGAGCAGAGAGTTCTCGACGTGGACACAGGAGCTTCATCGCCATATCAATCAGTTCAACTACCTTGAACCGACTTTAAAGTCGATCCAGTCATTCCTCAAGTGGTTCAAGAGGGGACAGACTACCTCTGAGTCGTATGCCTCCGCTCTTCGATATAACATTGAGGCTTCTAGCCGCTTCCGTATATCCAGTGCCAGAGTAACCGACGTAAGGTCCCCCTCTCATAATTATATCATTAAATTTTGATTAAGAGGAATCTATTGTTAATGGTGAGGATTCTTTGGGACTAATCATTTGGGTGGTTATATGTTTTGCACGGTGTCTATGAGACTAACTTTGAATTTGTTAGGCTAACTGGCTCGCCATATTGATTTTCGGCATTGGCATCATCATCTTCCATTTTTGTATAGCTCTCTCTTCGTCGGATCAAGACTTCGACTTTATAGATATGTTCTATATTTTGCGGGAGAGCTCAAAAGTAGGCCGACAAGTCGGGCCTTATTTTCTTAATAGTCGACTTGGGTCACTTCTCAAGCGTCGATATACAGCTGACGGGCTGGCGGACGATGAGATTCTGACTGCCATCGGACACCTGGAAGCTGTGATATATTTAAAGGAACAATCGCTGGACACAGGATTCCTGTACTGTCAAACTGTCGAGTCATTGAAGTCCTGGGTCATCATGGTGGAAGGCTGCCCACAAACATGGCGGGACTTCATCCATTTCCCAGAAATGGTATCGTAAGCAAACGTATCTTTTCGCCTGCCGTTTTCTTCAGATGCCGCAAGATACTTCTTTCCCGTACCGTCACTAATTATAAATATTATAGTGAAGTGTACCTACAATCTCTTCAACGAAAAAACCCTCTTGCCTTGTTGATATTTATATATTGGTGTGCTATAATGCACCAGGCACCACACCGGTGGTTTATGGGCAAATGGGCTCGTCGCGCTGCTGATTCAGCGATGTCTTATTTAGGTCCTGAGTGGACAGCGGCATTAGAATGGCCAAGGACTGTATTGGGTTCACCTGCTCCATCTTACTCAAACTCGCCTTTAAGAGCTAGAGATCATTATTTGGAATTGGTCGTTTCTCTCGGTCACTATATCAGTCCGGATGAAAGCGCTGAGTTGATATGTTCTGAGGTCGGAAGCAATGCTATTTAAATTCGAGTTAATACGGCAAAGGGTGGACTGAGAAAGAAATCACCGTTTTTTGAAAAGACATCCTCTACTCAACCCATTCAGCGCTGACTCTTGGTCGTCCCGTAAAATCTTCGGTGGAAGCTGATGCATCAAGTAATTTCTATAAGAACTTGGCAGTATGACCATGTCATACTGCTGTATCATATGTACTTTCACATATTAGAATGATAATAAGTTGGAAGTCTGTTTAAGCTTGGCATAGGTGTGTTAGTGGATTACAATAGTACACTGCTTACCTACCTAGAACCCCCACCACTCCCCACCATTGCTTCGTCCGCCCCGCCATCGGGTTGCTATTGTAGCTGTAATAACTCCCGATGTAAATATTACAAGCAACGACGACAGAAGATATCCCAAGGCATTCCAGATTACGCCACTAAAGAGTACTTGGGTAACTCCTAGGGTGAACACAAACCATTCTAACTCCACAATCGCCAATTAACGCAGACCATACCATACACAAGACATCTCTCAACACGCCCTCCAAATGGCAACCACAACAACATCAACCGGCGCAGCTTCATACGGAGATTGCGTAGCCGCGCTACGCACCTCGCTCTCCTTCCTCGAATCCTCCGTATCTACACTCGGCACCGGCGTAGCCGACTTCCCACGTCTCAGCCACGTCCTCAAGAGCGTCCGCGTACGTTTACCTTACCTTACCTTACCTTACCCCAAACCACGAATTAACCCGCGTCCTAACTAATCACCGTCAATAAACAGCACTACGAACTCATCCCCCAACCAACCCTCGTAGCAGCCGAAGCCTCGCTCCGCGACGAGATCGGCCCCGCGATCACGACGCTGCTCGACCGCGCCGACGCGCACATCGCGCGCGTGGAGCGCCGCATCGACGCGTTGAAAGCGCGGGCGGAGCTGCAGCGGGGGCGTCTCCTGCACGACCACGACCATGACCACGACCACGACCCCTCCTCCGCCTCAGCCAGCAAGCGGAAACCCGGTAGCGGTGGCAAGGGTCTGAGCTCAGAGAGGCTAGCCGTGGAGGCGAAGCTTAAGGCGCGGCAGAAGGAAGCTTTGCAGTATAGCGTCGAGCGCCTTGAGCTGGAGGTATTGCAGAAGGAGCGTGAGCTGAAGAAGAGGTTGGACGCGGCGGCTTGAAGTTTGTGCTGCGTACCTAGTGATACGACTATGGTGTTACTGAGGAAGAGAATGGGGGTGTAGTGAGGGCTTGGCGAGGGCTTGGCGAGGGCTGGTCAGATCTAGTTGAAAGCCCGAGGGGAACATCCCATCCTGGGTTCTACTATTCTGCCTACTGCTGCCAGACACATCGCGATGGAATCGGGTGTGGAGTCATGACAAACACCATGTCCTATGGCTATATGGTTTTGCGATCATGACGAAAAGCTCTTAAATCGCTACCATCTATCACGGCTGGATATGGGGAGGTTGAAGATAAGAAGCTTGAGAAACAAAGTGGCGGTGGTTATGAGATGTTCAAGAGGAACATTATCGTCAAGGGAGTATATGGTCTCACTGGCTTGAACAGCAAGAAAATAAGTCCTTGTTGGTGTGATTTATTAGTGGAAGGGTATGCGACTGCCTCATCTAGGCACCACCTACACTCGGGTTGACGTAAAGCCCAAGTTCTTGATTCTACCCAGTTTTTAGGCACTTCAACTCAGATCACATTTGTAGTAATGCCCTCAATTCACGACGCAGAATAAGGGATTTTCAGAAACAATTACATATAGAGCTCTCCCCGGGGCTCAAATCCCAGTGTCTTGAAGCATTCAGAACATTAGACACTGTACCACAACTCAACACCATGCCAAAAAGAAAGATTGACACAACTATCACCAGCCAGAGTAAGCATTGTCTTTTTAATGGTCTTCTTTCATTGATTGATACCAGAGCTTTACCTATCTCTTGGAATCCGTGAACCAATGGCGTGACATTCGTTAATCCCTTTCGTTCCAGAAGGCTCCATCCTACTCGCCATATCGCCAGTTCAACTAAGTATGTGCTTCGAAAGGGCGAGAAAACAAGCGGTGATTTGCCGCGAGTTATAACGCAAGGCAACGAAGGGGGTTCTCTGTGGATCGCGCTAGAGGGATATACCTAAGTGCGAGTAGAGAAATAGGAAGGGAAAAAAAGACAATAAACAATAAACCGGCCATCGTGGAATAATAATAATAAAAGAATAGAGCCTCGCAAAAGTGGAAAAAAAGCTACATCCGGCAATGTCGGTCCCCGATTTACTCCAACGTGTCCATGGCCCTGTGATTTTGTGCACATCCTCTAAAACCCGTTCAAATACAGATTACTCGCGTCAGTTTTCGAAGATCCGCGCACTCCAATTCGAACGCTTCATTTCAAATCGAATGAATCCAGAGCGGGAAGCTCCTCAGCTCGGCGATTGCCTCATAATAATATGAGGTAGTTGCTCGGAGCTATACCTGTCTCGCCGTTCTCCTTTCGCGCCTGCCACCATCGACCGCTTACGTCGCTAACTTCTAGTATCTCGTGCTTAGCGAACGAGATTTCGTTTGCGTCGTCTGGGTTAGCTTCATAGCTATAAATAGCCTTCGCACGGTACGGATATTCTGTCGGCGCAGCAATCTCGGGATCGTTCTGTGCCGGGGATGGGGCTTTAACAGCGCCAGGGAATCCGGGAGCACCGACCGAGTTGCGTGTGGCATTGCCATTAAAACCTGCAACAGGAGATGGGTTCTCGAAACCGTTGAGCTGGGCCGAAGTGTACATTTGTGGGGGCTGGACGGAAGTGGAGGTCTCAGGACGACCACCATATCCTCCGTTCATTGTCTGTCGGCTCGTCGTTGACTCCTTAGCCAACGCGAACGAGTCGATATACGCACGTGGTACAGCAGATGGCGCAGACCCAAAGTAGAAAATCCATACAATCTAGTATACAATCCGTCAGTAAGCTAGTTCAGCAACGTGGGTTGGTGCCCGTGCGGATCCACGGTGGATAGGGCTGCGTATACTTACGTTGACCATAGACAGGAGGATAAAGCCAGCTGCTGCAGCTTCTCTAGCCCCACTTGCGGAATAGACTAGCGCATTTACCGACGATGTGGTAGCAACAAGCCCAGCACCTAGGTAACCAACAAGTGCGACGTGGTATGTCTGAATGCAATCGGATGCGACCACAATAAATATGGCGATTATTAAGGGAAGCATAAAGACGAGCGCAAACCATGAATATGGCGGAAAAGGATCCTTGGGAGTTTGCTGTACCCTAGCAAAGATAGAGCTGATGAAAGAAATCACCCATGCGAGCTGATTGAAAATCCCTAGTTAGCATCAGGTATATAATGAATGATGTTAGATGTGGTAGGTAGATGTTAGACGTACCGCTGCGATAGATACAGTAGCTAAGGCGAAAGGATCGCCAATGATATTGGACATATTGATGCCTTTACGGCCGTAACTCGCCCGGGAGTGTTCCATTTTGCGCAACGACGGGGAATGAAGAGAGCCGTACGATGGCATAAGGAAGGAGGAAAGCTTCACGCTCAGATGTTGAAATTAACAATGGAAACCTGCTTAACCACAATTGGCCACTCGGACATGCGTCGTCAAGGGGTATGCGGACGAGAGCAAGTCGTGGGCTTTGTTGATCTCCAGTCGGAGAAACGTGGCTGTGCTTTGGAAGATAGATAGAAACCTAATAAGTGGTTGGTGGATCGAATTGCAGAGTGGTCGATAATCGGTAGCGGCAAGCTTGGTGGGATAATGGTGGGATAATGGTGGGATGAATTCTCTATACAAAGGAATGACTGGAGTTGGGGGCGTCGAAGACGTCGGGACAAAGTACAAGCGATTAGAAAGTATCGTTGAACAAGCGTTGTAGTTTTTGGCAGGTCGTAAAAGAAAGGCCTCCGTATGTTGATGGTGCCGCGCCGCTTATAGTCGATTGTAAGTGGCTAGCTATGCGACCGCGCGCCTTTACGAATTAAGCTGTCGTTGGATATCTCGCAACAAATCGTCCCAATGCGACGAGCCGTTTCCACAATGCAAATAAAAAAGAAAAGAAAAATTGAAGTCAATTGTGTCAAGATCCGATCGAGAGTCCAGTCGGCAAATACAATATGTCGGATAGTGGTTGGAGAAAGCCTATAGCAGAGGCGCGGAGAGTATATCGTCGTTTTACTTCTTGAATGTCAAAGACTGGGTCAACCTGGTTGAACTGCCTTTCGATTGATACGGTGTCGATAGGAAATGTGGGAATTAAAATCGAGTACGGTCCCGAATCGAAAGTGTTGAATGGGGTCGAGAAACGTATGGGGGTCGAGCCTTATTCCTAGTCTCTTCTCTTCTCTTTCTTTCCGTTCTTTTTTTTTTCTTCCCGGACCAGCAAGTTCACACACTACTACCAGTTCCTTTCTACTCGCAGTTCCTGACGGCGCTAAAACCCTTTGCTGCAAAAGACACCGGCCACAATATATACGTCGTGAGAAGCGAAGTTGGATCGTTCCACGGTTGCAAAGCCTGGCTGAGAATCGAAGAAAATGATTGACAGAATAGGCTCGTCTTCGCGATGACGGGGGATGGAGGGAATGGGGGGAAAGAAGGGACAAGCAAAAGCGTTCGAAGAGAATGGGAAGGGATAAGTGGAAAAGGTTAAAGGAATCCAACCAAGCAATCAAATCAAATGGAGAAGGGGGTGGGAAGATGGATGGGTGGATCGTGCGTCCCGGTAGTACACTACTAACACTACTACTACACCACACAACCCATGTGCAGGGAAAGCGTAATCGAAGAGTGAAATGTTCCTGATGAATGGCTGTAATGAATGCTAAGAAAAGGAGTCGAGGGGTACAAAGGGGAGTTGGTGTTGCCCAAGAAAAAGTACAGCCCGTCTCTATAGCTAGCGCTTGCAATCTTAATGTACTTGAAGCAATTATAGGTTGTACTGCTATTAACATTAATTACGGGAGGCCCTTTGAGTACATAGAGTAATCGTGGCTTACGAAGTTACCCCTGTATGGTACCTAGCCGATAACCTGTTGAGGTTAGCCAGCTCGCTCAAGTGGACCTCTTTGGACCTGGTTATATTCCCCATTTGCCCTTTGTCTCCGAATTGATTTGACGGGGCAAACGGGGTTCAATGAGCTGGACCTCGATGCGCAATGATTGGCTTCCAGCATTCTTTCGTCCAATCTTGCGTATACAAGCGCGTTGTCCATTGGGTATTGTTCATTGTTCTTATTAATATTTAGGCGTTGGTTTGAACTTAAAGGATTTTGTTTGTCACAGGTAATGCAATATTTAGAATATCCAAATGGTAGAACATATTCTATGTCTATCAACGATCATCCGCCTGTTTTCGTGAGCAGGGCGCTAAAGTAGGAACACAACGAATTGTTGGCTCGAGTCTCACAGGTGGCGGCAATGGCCTGGAATGTACTGGCTGAATTGAAGATGGTTGGGTCATCTGCGATATGGCATGTATGGGGAAGACGGAGTTGCAGCTGGGTGTAAAGTGTTTGAGATTCCGCTGGGATTCAATGGCTTGGCCAAGGATGAAGGGGATGCAAGGTCTCGGAACTTTGGGCAATTTGCTGCTTCGGTCTATGCTGACAGGCTAAATCTACAGAACAAGTAGCTAGAAATTACCAGCGAAGAAGTTTCTCGAGCTTCCTAATTCATTCATCTGTATGATGTAGCTAGATGTATGTTTTTGGTTATTACATTTCCTCTTACGCCACAACCCCTCAATACCGAGCCGCTTCCTTGCTCAGCATCAAGTTGCATACATGTATCAGATGATCGAACAGGTCCATTCCCGACGTGGTATCTGTGCTTAACCTATCCCGTCGCCAACGTAGCCAAATCGGGACTCATGATGGCCTCCGATAGGCAAACCGGTATAAGGTGATGCTATCTAGGGGTAAGATCGATTCAAGTTTCACATCGTTCGTCAGACTCCCGTGGTTGCAGGCCTTCCCGCGATAGAGGGTTACAATGATGTAAATAGATGTATGGCTCTGACTTAGCCAGTCCTATCAGATCTCAGCATAGAAATAACCACTTAACGGTGGGTTGCTCTTTGGTAGGTTGTCTCAACCATATCCTGTTTTGTAGTAGAGATGTTCTCACCTTGTAGCACGTTTCAAAGTCGGGAGCCGGCCAGGATCATCATGGATCAAACATTTGATAATACCATTGAAAGAAACGTTTAGGTAAAGAAGATGACGAAAAACTAGGTTAGAAAATCATAGAATGGACCATCGAGTCTAAGGAAAGCCGGTGATACTTAGACACCATACCAACTACCTTATGGATCATGCGGTATCCATTCCGCTTATCAATTTTCACGCCATCTTTTCTTCCGAGCAAGAGAAAACAGGTATCCAGACCCAACCCCAAATATTCAAATGGACGGCACAATTAAAACCCAATTCATCTTACAAACTAATTCACCTCCTAAGAAAGCAAATAGAAAGTTAGAGTTAGCCGCAACACATACACGTGCACGCATTGCATGAAGTAAGGTTGTCGCTCTGGCTCCCGCTTTGGTAGCAACACAGACCTCTTCCAAGCACCTCAGCCTCAGATGTGCTTTTCCATAAGAGGACAGGTACAACGACAGCCCGAATCTGAGCATCTTTTTGATCTCCATGCGACCTCTCATGCATGTAATACCTACCCGGTGAGCAATCACAGAGGCTCGGAACACATTGACCTCTTCTGTCACACCTCTCTAGTCCAATCGCCTCTCTTCACTAAATAGCGACCCCCCAAACTCGATACCCAGCAAGCCAATGGCCCCCTCTCTTCCGTGATATTCCGCAAGTTAAAGAATTGCTTCTGGCCCTTTCCTCCCTTCTCTAGATCGTTCGTTTTTTGAATTCGAGACGAGTAGACTATGTATGTGGTAATTAAAGATATGACCTGGAAGGCCTGCATTAGCTTCACGCCCGGTTGTGTCAGACCGCCGATCCCGACTAAGCTGGCAGGCTGGGGGGGGGCTCTTTTTAAGTTTTAGCTCAAGCTCCCGTGAGCTCCAACGGCTTGGACGGCAAGCTTGCACTCGCCACACGTGGCTTAACACGCGCGTCCGTCACACGCAATGCCATGCAGCTTCCATGTAGTGGGAAATGACGTGAAGTGCTCAGCCACCTTGATGAGAGATGAATTTTCTGAAAGCAGCAATGTTTGCCCGGATTGGTGGATGTTGGCATGAATACCTCCATGCAATGATAAATTAGACAGATACTCGTTATTATGACGAGATATGTTTGCAATTTTGACGGTTGTATTAGATATGGGGTATGAAGGTGTCTATCCAATACATTGCAGCTTAAGATGCAGAGTCTACTTTATTGGCCTGTCATTTCTAGTCTATGTATATCTAACGGACTTGCCTGGCCTTGAAGCACATTATTATGAACTGGCAGATGCGTTCATAGCAAATGGCCCATACCGCCATACGACCAAGTCCTATCTCTGATATAGAGGTCCCACTTGGGGTTTATCGATGCTGGGGCACTGGAAGATATTCCAAAACCTCCCATGTTGCATCAGTGCCATCGTAATATAGAGTTCAAATCCACCTCTAGGTGCCGACAGGTTTCATGAGTTTGTGCTCGAACTCTTGATAATAACCATAGGCCTAGGGCATCATTAGGCGGCGTAAGAACGAAATGAATAATCATAAACCAGGCCAAGCATCAGCTCTCCCGTAGCTGCTCTAGTTTCACAGCGCATACTCGTAGCCAGCGCTCTTCAGACCTCATTCCTCGCCCTCTCAACCCTCCTCACGGTACGTTCAGCCCCCTCAACACGGCCTTCAACCGCAGCGATAAAGCTTGAGTAGGCCATAACATCGCGTTCGTACCACCGACGCACAACAGCTTCGCTGCGGGCTCTCAGCTCGGCAATCTCGGCCGCTTGCGCCAGCTGTGTCGCTTCTATGCCTTTCATTCGCGGTAGCAGGGCAGCTAGGGCAGCGGTGTCTGCCGGGTCCGGAACCGGCGTGTCGGAGATGGCAGTGAGCGCGGATGCGGTGGCCGGGTACGAGGAAGCCGCCGCAAGAACAATGGAGCGCAGGGCGTCGATTGGGAGTTCAGAAGGTGGCTCGGAGGGCGGCGGTGGTTGAAATAGAGTTGGTTGTGATTTATCTGAAGGGTGGTTAGTTGAGTTTGCTTGTATAATTAATAGACAAATTAGAAGAATACGGCGTACAAAGTTTAAGAAGCTCAGCGTAGACGCGCATCCGCTGGAGAAGTATTCCGAACCGATGCTCCAGTTCTTGCATGCTTCTTATTGCGGGCACCTTAGGTTGCTGAACAGTGTGACCGTATAGTAAGTTTTCAAGGCGCAAGAGTCGCGCCTCAAGAAGGGATATGGTGGAGAGGGTGGTGTTGTCTAGGGTCGACTCCATTGTGTCCATGTTGAATCTTACGCACACTGTGATAAGAGGATCAATCACTTTGTGCTTTTTTTTTTTTGGTATTATGATTCCAATGACGAGCGGGTGGTTCGGTAGAGAGCGAAAATAGTTGGTCTCGTTGGAAATGGCAGCGTGTTATAATCGTCTTCTATGCGTGCTTCATACATACCTACGTACCGTAGATTAGAAAGGTGATTGAAGATAAGGCTGAGCTAGCTAGGGGCTCGGTTCCCCAGTTTTTGGAAAGCTTCACGACCCCGGTTTAGGGCGCTAACCATTAATAGCCTAACTCTGGGTATGAAACTTAATTGATTGGCCGGAAGTAACGGCCAGCAGACGCCAATCTTCCAGTTTCCATGTTTGGGGAGATTGGGGGTGGCTTTTTGACGACAACTGTCAGCTGAATTCAATTCTGGCCTCCAAACATCCAACCGTTACTTTTAATTGTTGCATGATTTAGACGAACATATGTAAGTAGCAAAGCGTGGTCGCCTCGCTACAACAAGGACATCACTCATTAATATCCATTCCCCGACGGCAAAGCGCGTAGGAGTAGGCAGGGAGGAAGAGCCGAGGCAGTGGATCAAAGTTACACGCATGCAAAAGGGCGGTTAGTTGCGAAGAACCAGTTTGGCTCACTGGAGGAACGAAGCAAAGATTGAGACACGATATATCTTCAACCCAGCGAATCGCTGTCAAGGGAGGTAGTGGTTTGATGCGCAAGTAGTCTGCCTTATAGGCTATGCCGAATTACTCGACTATCTCTGGAGAGGGTTCTTCCTCCTCCGCTGGCGACATGACGAGGTACGTAAATTCGAGAATCAACCGTGTACAGCTAAAATCAACAACTCCGGTGGCTAATCCTGATATCATTTTTCAGACAAAAAAGGGTTCGCGGCCGCCAAAAAGAAGGTGGAGGAGGGCAAGCCACCATGATTAGCAGTGTGATTAATCTGCTCAATACTAGTATGTTATTTCTAATCCTGCATTCCAAACTGAGCTCTCGATAAACTAACGTGAACCTTCATACAGTTATCGGCGCAGGTACCTTAGCGATGCCATCGGCTATGTCACACTTCGGAATGGTAGTTGGAGTTATCGTGATCCTATGGTCAGGATTCACTTCTGCCTTCGGCCTATACCTCCAATCCCGATGCGCTCGATATATCGACCGTGGCTCTTCGTCTTTCTTCGCCTTATCCCAGATGACATACCCGAACGCCGCAGTCATATTCGATGCCGCGATAGCGATCAAGTGTTTTGGAGTCGCTGTATCATATATGATAATTATCGGTGACCTGATGCCGGGTGTTGTTGAAGGTTTTGACAGCAGAGCTGCCGATATACCGTTCTTGATGGACCGTAATTTTTGGATCACGGTCTTCATGCTCGTCATTATTCCTTTGAGCTTCTTAAGGCGTCTCGACTCCCTCAAGTACACAAGCATTGTAGCGCTCGTGGCCATTGGATATTTAATCGTCCTAGTCGTTTATCACTTTGCTGCGGATCCCCTTGCCCCTAGGGATAAGATTCGTTTCGTCTCTTGGGGAGGTCCTGTGGAAGCCCTTGCCAGCTTACCTGTGGTTATCTTTGCATATACTTGCCATCAGAATATGTTTTCGATTCTGAATGAGATAGCAAACAATTCCCCCGGAAGGTATGGTACTTCAGAAAAAGCAAATATTGGTACTTTGCTAACAATACCGCAGTGTAATGGGTGTAATCTTTTCGAGCATTGGCACCGCCGCTGGTATCTATGTCTTGGTTGCTATCACTGGTTACTTGACCTTTGGCGATGATGTCATCGGCAACATTGTGTCCATGTGTATGTTATTCATTAAGCCCATTTTCGCGCGTACGAAAAAAAAAGCTAATAGATTTACGCCAGACCCTGCATCAATTGCTTCTACGATCGCTAAAGCAGCCATCGTCGTTCTGGTCACATTTTCCATCCCTTTGCAAGTTCATCCCTGCCGGGCATCTGTAGATGCAGTTCTTAAATGGCGACCCAAGGACGTATCCCGTCCGCCGGTGAGGACGAGCTCACCTGGTGGCCGGCCGCTTCTTCCGACTCCTGCGCCCTCACGATCGGATCACGGACCGACCGCACCCATGTCTGATTTGCGCTTCGCCATCTTAACTACCATAATCCTTGTGTTAGGATACACTGTGGCTTTAACTGTCTCTTCCCTAGAACGAGTCTTGGCTTACGTCGGTTCTACGGGAAGCACGAGCATCAGTTTCATCCTCCCAGGTCTATTTTACTACAAAGTCTCAGACCCAAACTCAATCCACCACCAGCGCCTCACAAAAGAAGACGACGATGTTCTATCTACACCCAGCTCTGACGACGAGAATGCGGACGGGAACGATGCCCTGTTGGGAAGAAGCGTAGACAGCATCCATAGCGTGGCCAGCGGCTCCAGCTCCAAGAGTAAGAACACCAAGTCCCCATGGCGTTGGCGAAGGAAGTTCAGATGGGACATGGAGCACCTCGACCAAGAGTTCCTAAGAGGAGCAGCACTAGCCTTGGCTATCTATGGTGTATGTGTCATGAGTGTATGTCTGGCGATGAACTTGGTCGGCACTGTCACAGCGCATTAAATATGAACATTGAGGCTTTCCCGGGCCAAAATTTAGCTGGCCGGAGTAAAGCGATAAGTTGACTTGGATTTTCGCATTTTCGGGGTCGGGGTTGCATAACACTCGTTTGGTTTCCTCCTGCATCACCGGGAGTTCCGGATCATGATCATTCTTGTATATACCTAGCGTTTCCCAGCATTGCTTGGTGTTGGGCTGATTGAAATTGTACATGATATGTGTGGTTTTTAAAACCATGTTCGATATAGTAATGAACTTGGTGAGCGTCAGGGGGATTCTAGTACGATCTCAAGCTCGTGGCATATGTTGTTTGTACATTCCTAAGAATTGGGTCCCATTGGTTCGCGCCATTACACGGATCAGCGTGTCAGCCCCTATCGATGCTCCCGGGTAGTCGTTCTCATAGAGACAGTCTCCACTTATAAGGCATGGCGGGGTTCGGCGGGATGTTGCCCCACCGTACCTAAAAGTAAAAAAAGTTGGACTGATTATCAAGCAGCATCGACTTCGACATTACACAAGCAGACAAGCAATCACCGAGAAACATTTATAAGCTGTCTCGCCGTTTCCGTTCTTGAGATTCTTTCATATTACCATCCCAACTTTACCTCGACAACTACCGTGATACCCAATCGCACAAGAGCCTGCCCTCATCATGTCTGCCCCTCACCAAGACGATATAGACGATGCGCCCGAGATGCTAGACGCTGAGGATGCGCTCGAGGAGATCGAGGATGCCGAGGGAGATATAGCTATGGATTCGGACGATGAACCAGAAGAGATCAACTTACACAACGACAGTATAGCTTACTTCGATGCGCATAAGGATTCCGTCTTCGCCATTGCCCAGCACCCCACTCAGCCCTCACTCATTGCGACTGGTGGTAGTGAAGGCGAGGGTGACGATGCTCCTGGCAAAGGCTACGTATTCGACACGAGTCCCGTAGTCGGCCGACCTGTTCTACCTCCAAGTTACAACGCCGACCCTTCTTCGCAGCAACCGAAAAGTACCGAGTTGAAACCGCTTTTCACGATCGAGGGTCACAGCGACTCGATTAATGCGCTCGCCTTCACGCTGCCTAATGGGGAGTTCTTGGTATCGGGAGGCTTAGACGGAAGATTGCGCGCATATCAGTTGTCTGTCGACGGCCACAATAAACCGACGTTCGCATTCCTCGCCGAATCCCAGGAGGTACCCGAAATCAACTGGCTAGCACCGTGTCCATCACAGAAGTATCCGAACACAATCGCGTTGGGCGCATCAGACGGCTCCGTATGGGTTTACACGATCGACGCTTCCGATTCATCGAACCCATTGCAGATTGTGCAGAGTTACTTCTTGCATACAGAAGCGTGTACAGCTGGGTCCTGGTCGCCTGACGGCACATTTTTGGCTACCGTTTCGGAAGACAGTTCGCTGTACGTCTGGGACGTGTGGGGAGAGGCTGCCGCCAAGAACCTAGTCAACGACAACGGGCAGACGGTAGTATCTCTCACAGGGCAGGACCAACGCTTCGGGGTCCAAGGAGGTCTTTATTCAGTTGCCGTCGACCCAAAGTCGACGTTTGTCGCAGTCGGGGGCGCTGGCGGTGCGATCAAGATTGTAAGTTTGCCGCGGTTGGGTGTGGACAGCGCACCCGTATCCAGCAAACAGAGCAAAGCAAAAGCAAAAGGTGCCGAGGCGGGGAGCGCGCAGGGCGGTACAATCCTTGCGGATCTACACACACAATCGGACGGTATCGAGACGCTCAGTTTCTCGCCGAAGCAGACGCTACTCGCGGCGGGCAGCGTGGACGGCAGCATAGCCGTATTCGACACATCTCGAAGATTTGCTGTAAGGCGACACATTAAGGAGGCTCACGAGGAGTTCAGTGTGGTAAAAGTAGAGTTTGTCTCGGGCTTGGGTGACGGTTGGCTTCTGACGAGCTGCGGCATGGACGGCGTGGTCAGGAGATGGGATGTCCGGGGCGCTGCCAGCTCGACAGAAACGAGTCTGGCAAAAGAATGGAGAGGTCACAGGGGCGATGGTGAAGGCGGAGGCGTGCTTGGTTTTGTCCAGGGGACGACGGGCGAGCGGATCGTGACGGCGGGCGATGATGGTGTTGTGTTGATATTTGAAGCCTAGGAGACTTCGCTTACTTCACGATAATACCAAATACCCATGCATAGTCGTGAGACGACTTGGCTCTGGTTTAAATAAGATGTTGTATCCCATCACAATCATGCAATATCCAGCGATGGTATTCGCAGGGGCTTACTGATTGTCGGGCAAAAAAGATGAATAGATCCGGTTCTAAACCTTCTAATTTATAGCGAAGTATACATGAATACCTCTGTAATTAATGAACGTAAATAGACATTTTTATTCCCGCCCCATTAGAAAAACCAATGTGATGAGCAACTCAGATGGTAGATATCTGGATGGTTTGATATCACTAGTTCGATAAATATCAAAGTCGATATTTTCTCTATTTATATGTCCGACTCCAGGATAGACTATGCAAATGCCACGGTTATTATCGAATGGAGATGAGCAGCTAAAACTAGATTTCCTTATAGTATTTTCCATTAAGTTGGCATTTCATACTTATTATTGATCAATATCATTGCAATTTGTAGAGGTGTGTAGTGGATAGACTATCAGAAAACAACGCAAACATTATACCGGACTTCACTCATTCTTGCCTATCGTACAAGCAACATTTCCCATGAAAACCGTGTCTAATCATGCAAAGACTGCGACATCAAGCTACTATATTTAATATCCCATTGCACCAATTTATGATCGGGGTCGAAATGGGAAATAAATTAACTCGGGGACTTGAAAAAGTTAAATAACCTATTCTCCCACAATACTATCGTATATATGCGAACTGTTAATGATGCATAGGCCGGTAACACTTAAAAGTAGTCTCATACAATACCATATGCATAGCTACCTACCTTAGGCAAGTTGCTGGACCGTTCCTCACTGACCGATGATTGCTTCAGCCTCTGCAACCATGGCTTCCATTGTCGGGTATCTGCCGGCATGAGCTCTCTCCAAGGTGTAGCGGTCTTGGAAACAGTATCTTCCCATGTGCGGATGGCCAAACATGATGCTCCCTGATACATTAAAAACAGTCCCCCAGCCAACCGTCATTCCACTGAGAGGTGAATTCCGTCGCAATCCATTGATAAGGTGAGCCCAAAGGAACAGATCCCGTGGTCCGGCGTGCTCTTCTCCTTGGTAGCGCTGTGTAACATCCAGGATAGCTTTCATGCCAAGCCGTCCATCGAAAATACCGGAAGGGAACCAGAGTAATTTGTCAAGATGAAGAGCGTTGGAAAGGCTAAACGTGTCATACCACTCGATGTGGCTCCTGAATGGCGAGGAACTGCCAAACGGGACGTAGTGGAACCGTCTCAGGCTCAAGGGCGAGGTTCTGTCCCGAGGATGTCGGTCGATAGAATCAATACCTTTGAGATGCATTTCTGACCTAATACATGTCTCTAAAATCGGGATTCCAGCAACCTCCCAAGGTGCGAAGCAGCGCCAGAACGAGCGCCAAGCCTTCAGGTTTTCCTCGTCACGCCGAGGTACTTTCGGACCTACGATGATCGTTGCTAACTCGTAGATGTAGGCACACTTAACCATTCGCGACCACTCGTTTGGACGTCTTAATTGGGGTAAACCCTTTCCAACTTGGACAGCAATGAGACCGGCGACGTCTTGAGCGATCTGATAGAACTTGAGCATTCGAACCGTCATCTCGCCACGAACTTCTGTGGGATCCAGGGAATTAACGCGAGGATCCTTCAGATGCTTTTCGCAGAAGGTCACAACCATCTCGGTATAGAGATATTTAGGGTTAGTATCACATTTAGGAAAGACGTTCTTCCTGCTTTCGCACTCAGCAATATACAGAGCGATAGCTAGAGGGAGGAAATTCTCATCTATATTTCGTCGCAATAGGGAGCGACATATTTCACCTTCTAATTCTTCGGGCATGAAGGGGGCATGCAAAGCCTGAGATGCGTGGATTGCATTTAAAAGAGAATCGTATGTAAGATAACTCAAGATATTTGCTCTCATCTCCATTGGGAGATGCCAAAAGCAGTCATTAGATGAATTACTAAGTGACATCGTGGCGAATCGAACAGGGCGGAAAATGACAAGTTGAACAACAGAGAATTGCTAAACAAGTGTATCCTGGATATGGCTTCCGTGAGCGTACCAAATTTATCTTTGCCCTTACACAACATCACCACGCTGAGAGAGAAGCTGAGCCTTTTTATGTGCTACCTCAAAAGCATTGTCGAGATACTACAGCAAAGAACCTGGACAAGGGTTACTACTCCTTGCTGTTTTATCAAAGAAAGGGCTTGTTATTATGCTCTTTGACTATATAAAAACAATGCTTTATTAGACTGAGCATAATAAGAACAATCATGTAGTTTTAGGTATAAATCTGTTTCAAATATATCTTTCTTCTTAGAATAGTTATGTGATCCTGAGGAATACACAAGCAGGTTGTGTCAGTCCACTTACAATGCATACCTGCTGGGTGGGTATCGTTTCTCATCGCGGAATTAAACCAAGTAAACGGGCATAGATGTAGACGACCAAACCTGATTTGAAGACTTACGCTATGGTACTCCCTTATATTCGGTACATATGACAGGTATATACATCTTATGAGAATATATCCAAGCACCTTGCAGGCAAATATGCATGCCATCCCCTATTCATACAATACCCCCCTAACGCCATGTGACGGACTAAAGGCCCGTCAGGTATAACGATGTCCAAAATATACAATCTTCACAGCTGAAGACTCCAAACGCCAGTCATCTACCTTCTAACCATGCCCCAAACTAAACTCAAGAAGACGTAACGATGCTCACTTCTCATCAGCCCACACAAAATACATGCCCCCTAATAAGCCGCCCAGAACAAGGGTTGTCAAGATGCCAGCTCCAGCCCTGTCAGCCGTTGTGATGGGCTTTGGTTGCGCAATCTTATTATCGTCGTTTGCGCCGGCGTTCGGATTGCCCTGCGACGATCCCCCGTTCTCAGATGTATAAGGGGCTGGAGCCAGATCGACTAGAGTCGCCATTACAGCCTGCAGTGCATTCATTTGCTCGCCGACGCCTGTGTTGCCGTCAAAAGTGCTCTGCTGCAGCCAACTGAACCCGCACGCAGTTCCATCAGGGCCTTTGTAGTCCGATGATGCTGGTCCAGAGCATTGCTTTGCAGCCGCCTGAGCAGTAGTTTTAAGGAGGGGCATAATTGTATCGGTGGTAAACGGCGCGAGCGTGGTAGTCAGAGCCATCCACCGAGCCAGATGGCCCTTGAACGACTGCTGGTCGACATCGCACTTCGCTGAAGTCTTTTCACAACTGGGCTCCCACATGACGCCGTCTTGGAAAAATATTCCCGCGGAGGAATTGACGAGCCCTTCTACACGCTCCCTCCAGATCTCGGAGCCGTTGGTGTAATTGTACATGTGAGCGGCACCGTACATGAAAAGGCCTGCGTTGTAGGTGAATTGGGCCGCGTTGATCTGGGTACAGTTGTCGGTACCGGCGTTCCCGGCACCATCCAGCACATTATATTTTGAGTTAATGAAGCCAACGGACTGCTCCCACTCGAATATCTTGCTAGCCCAGTCGCTGTACGTATCGTTGGTGGTATAACGGGCTAGCCGTGCTGCGATATTGAAGAAACACCCATTGGAGACGGAGTTCTTGTAATTATAGCCATTGTTAAATGTGTATATCTGCCAACGCATCCCTCCGCCGCAAGTATCGGGCTCCCATCTATTGACGTACTCGTTGTACACAGCTTGCACTAATGCTAGCCACTGCGGTTGATCTGGGTCCGGATTCGTGAAATTCTGCTCGGCAGCAGTCATAGCAGCCATCGCCCAAAAGCCCTGGTCATCATTTCCTTCTGACTTTGTTTGATTCGAAGGCATAAAATCCGCGTCATCACCGACCTGATGCTGTAGAGCCTGGAAGGTGATGTCGTTATACGTTGAGTCGCCGCTGGTAGCCCAATAGTCTATGAGCGTTCCGAACATGGCACCCGCTTCCCACCCTGTCGATCTCATCAGTTGAGAGCCAAATCAGCGATCATATGGATTGAACCTACAGTAATACGGGTCGGGCAAGTTTCCGGGGACATCGCCAGTATTATTTCCTGTTAATTCGGTCAATACCGACAAAGTCTCATATAATAAATATATTGAACTGATATTTACCTGTATAATACTTTACTAGGCCATATGCGATGGTGCTGGCGGCGGACTTAATAGAATCTTGGCAATATCAGTAAGGTTGCCTTGCAGGGCAGTTTATGACGGAAATATCTCACCATCGCTTGTCCAGTCAACATCAATAGCATTCACTAACTTGAGAAGCAAGCTTGAGACGCCAATGAGGATAGCTAAGAAATGCATGGCGTCTTTGTTCTACACAATCTAAAGATCTGAGGTGTGTAGTGTTGACTTGGCCAGACTTCAGAGCTGACACGAAGGAATAGTACCATAGTAAAGTAAGCGGAGATAACTTAAGACCCGATACGTCAAAAAGGCGCACCGAGTGATCGACTTGCCATGTCCACCAGATTCCACGATTCTTCATCTATTTGTGGATCTGGCGGGCCCCGGTTCTCGTAAGTAATTGTGATCGGGTCGGGAAGCACTCCACATCGTCATGATTGTATGTAGATACAGCTGATATGGACTTGAAACCGATACGAACAATGGAAACAATGGATATAAGTCGGGTGGGCCAACCCGGCCAAATGATACCACACCACACATAGAACACATCAAATGAATCTCTCTTTTTCGAGGAGTAGCCAATTTCATGTTCATTACTAGACCATTCTCTAACAGCTTAGAAACGATAGAGGTGGCTTACGTACCTTCGCTAAGTCACGCTGAACAACAGTGTCGAATGAGCATCAACAGTTTCTCTATTGCAAGGGTCGAAGCGACAGTATTCTAGCGTGGGGGTTCCACCGTTGACGCCATGGTGGTACGCGTACCCATCCCGGTTCCCATACATGGATGGATCAAGACCGCGCAATGTGCCCAATGTTTCGACGCCGTTCAAGCAAGCTTTTCTCTTTAGTCCTGACCCCCGGCAAACTCGGCTTGGCTGCATTGATCATCAGGGGAGATCACAGAACAAGCTTTTCTGCCCCCATGCAGAGCCCCATCGCTGAGGCGCAGGCTGTGGGTTTTATTATGGTCTCACGTTCGGACCGAACGCTTTGAGTGACGTAGCATACGAACAGAGAGATTAAAGATGTGCATGAGGTCTGACAGATTTGCAATCATAAATAACACAGGGCTGCTGCTCGTCATAAAATGTGCTTCAAGTTTGAGGCTTAGAGATTTGAGGCCCTGCAATATTTTATTAGGAATTGTAACCGGTCATTACAAAGAACGAAATGCGACTGGAAAGGTTATGATAGAGCGGTATTGCTGCCGGCTATTCCTGCCCCTCCAACCCTTTTTTTTTTCCCTTTCTCCATAAAAAGCCTGCGACTGAAGCTCAGCTAGTAACTTCTCATCTCCTAACGCAAAGCCCAGAATCAATGATTGGTAAGAAACTTGATAGAATCAATCAACTGTTCATAATATGTCTTGTTCTGGCTCCAAGAGAAAAGAGCTATTAGAAACCCGTGAGTATTTACTCTGTAGCATTTCTCTAACCGGCTCGGTCTGGTTCAGATGTACATCTTGTACCACACGAAGGAGATGCTTGATTCGACTCACTCACTTACTCACCACACAAGACTTACTGTGGCTAGCCTTTTCAGCCAATTAGGCTATCTACCTGATTATACCAAATCGGAAACTTTCTGCTTCAATTTTATTGTATTCCGTATGTGATTGCCGGTACGTTTAGATTTGGTATAAAGAATAATATCAACCCCGAATAGGCAAATGTAGCTCTCTTTTAAGATCACGGCATTTACCCATATTATATCTAGACATTACCATAGAACGCCATGGGGGTTTCCACAGCATTAGTTTTATTACAAGACTTTATTATGGTGGCTGCAGCCCTTGGGATTCAGGCAGCAATGGAATGAGAGAAGCTTTATGTTAGTCGAACTAAGGGGAAATTTGCCTTTATAGTGGTGGCTGTTCGCGATTAACTTCTGAGTAGGTAATGTAGTTACACAAAATATCACATCACTCATTAAAACTACATGAGCAGTGAGAACCTCACAGCTTTAGAAATTAGGTAGCTACTCTTTACATTTGCACTCACATACCTAAACAGATGGATTGGATAGTGTATACTCTCTTTGCAAATGCGGGAGAATATTAAGGTATATTAGGATATCTCGACCTGATAATAGCTTGCTACTCCCCGGGGTCGTCTTTTCCTTCTGTTCTATCGTCCTCTTGTCACAGTGAGGTAATCAGTTACAAAATTGATGGACGTTTTAATATTCATACCTAGGTTGTCAATGTTAATGATGTATAAATTAGGCCAACATCAATATTAGAGCCAAAGCATGGAGGATTTATGGTCAATTATTACCAAAATTACATCGCTATTCTTTATCGAATATTCGCAGCAAAGCCATGGTGATTTGTCTCGATTTGTCCAAACTGATGCACCTTGGAAGTACATTAAAATCTTTTACATTTAAATTATTTTCGATTGTTTACCACTCTTTATAAAGGGGCTGACTGAATTATAGAATCCTCGTCTCTGTTTCCTAATTTTATACTCCTTCGAAATAAACTCATATTGTCACGATATATTAAAATTGGTAAAACTGCAATTCCTAAACGTTTAAAGCTATGTTGTGTCTCAGATGAGTTGTCAATCGTGCGTCTTTGTTAAACGGTATTTTACTAGAGATACAAGCCTAGGTATTTACAATATAGAATAGAGGATTGTAATGGCCTGACTACAGTGATTGCTTAAAACGCTTTAATTATTAGCAATAGTTATGTAAAGTGCTAGGCCCGAAGGATTCTCATAAGAGTGTATGAGCCAATTATTATAACAGCCCTAATCTATGGTATATAAACTGTTCTGCGGTGTTTGACATTCAAACTAATTGTCTTTCATAGATGACAAGCATACACATGAACTGGCTAAATAAAATTGCACAACACTGGATACTTACCGGAACAATATAGACAGGTCTCTTGCAAGTATTAATTTTATTCAATGAATTTACTGTGAATGTGTTGTTTTATATTTAGGCCTGTATTCTTTTGACCTTTACTCGACCCTTTAACCATACCCATTCACTCTTAACATCACAAAGTTCATGAAGTTCCATCAACCTAATGCCTACCTTATATCACAAGCTGCCCCCATTTTCTTCGCAGAGCCAACTTCGAACAAGCAGTACACCTATGTAGCGAGGCATATTTGTCAGAGAGGTCCCTTGATTTGTATTACACATAGAGTGAATGCACAGAAGATATAGCAAGGCTACTTCGAACTAGTTATGATATAGTAGTAATCTATTAACGCCTGCCATTTTTCCCTATATCGAGGATGCTTCGCATCCTTATATATACGAGTACGGAGCGCGTTCCCAATAACGCTACGTCTATCTAGCCCTAGTCCCTATTATCCCCTAACAATATTCTATATAAATTGTCACTATACATTCAGTATCAAGCCATGTTATATTGGAGTAAAGTGTTCTAAAAGGCCTTGCAAGACAATTAATCAGGCTTCTTTCCATGATAACTCTTCCCGCCCCTTTCTCACGTCCACCCATATCCATATTAACTCTTTATTTCCAAAGGAAATAAGAGCCTGTCATTTAGAAACTAATGGCATACATGACGAATTCATCTACCGGCGTAGAGGCTTCTCTATAGAATATAGTTACAACCAAGGTTCTTGGAAAGCTTGCTCTCGAGATCATTGATAGGAAAGGTTCTCCTAACTACAGAATATGCGGTTAAATAACATAAATACTATACAACACATCATTTATAAATAGATCGGGATTCGGGGTATCCTTAGTAAAACCAGCGGTACCAAGCACTTCATTTTCTAATGGATAGTTGGGTTAAGCATATACCTACATGTACGTAAGTATGCCAATAGGTTGTATTGTGGCGTTCGGTTATCCCTACTAGTGGCTTTTTGTATGACAATACAAGGATTCGACTGCACACATCCAGTGCACAAATACCCCAGACAAGCTATCAGTAAGTACATTTTAAGCGGAATGAAGAATCAGTTCTTCACCGAAAGGTCGCCAAGATAAGTACTATGAATCATGCTATCTCGTTACTCCCTTATAGCCGGACATTTCTAGCCTATAACGTGAAGAAATTGGCCTTAAAATGACTTAATATTATTGATAAGATATACGGTGGGTGGTAGAAAACATTTACATCCAGAACGTGATTGTGAAAGGAACTGGGGAGACTCAAAACAGAAAACTGTTGTCTAGCTTGTAAAGGCAGCAATTAATTCAGTCATAATACCGTCAGTCCACAACCTGTTCATCTTGGAAGGTTCTCCTGCCCTCATTCTCAACTCTTCCCCCAGCACCATCCACTAGACAAGCTCCCCAGATTTTTTTCATACTAGATCACTGTGATAGTAAAGATCTAGGAACAAACGTAATTTTTAAGACTTGTCTTCATCTTGATGAGCGACATCCATGCTAACTACCTACTTTGTGCAAAACCCGCAGCCTCGTTACCCCGTGAACAGTGTTCGCCGTGGTTATTGCCGGCCGCCTCGCCGTTGCCTAGCTACACATTGCCCCTCGTCGCGTATTTACTCAACGCGCCTAGATTATTTATCTAGGCTGGGCTTCTTACTCAGAGACACAATTCACAAGTCTTCAACTACTCTCGTCAATTTGTTATTCTTTCCATACGTCCTACTGTTCACCAAGCATTACTACGGCGGGCCGCAGCCCAACTCACAGTGAAAGTATTCTTCCTTGCCACCAGATTACTCTTCCAACATTATCTGTTCAGACATCCGCAGATTCTTAAGCTTCAGTCCGCGCTTTTCCAGACACGACTAGGACCTTCAGGGTAAGTTACTATTTTCATTACTACCTCCATGAGTTCCTTCAAGGAAGATGCTATCCACATATCTTCATGATTCAGCACCTTCCCTATTAGTACATGAGTGAGCCTATCGACACTGACAACTCGCTCTACTTAGATGGCTCCTAAGAAGAACGACAATTCGACCTCTGGCGAGGATACCATAGTTTCTCTCACTGCTGTAGACATCAAGATAATTGACGCGGTTCTGAAGGGTTGCTTACCCACTTCCAAGCCCATTCCAACCAACTGGGAGGTGATTGCCAAGCAAGTCGACTTGAAGGACGGCAGGAACGCAAGAGAGCGCTTCCGTCAAGTCTGCAAGAAGCATCAGTGGTTCGAGAACACTGTGGACGACCCCGCGACTCCCTCCCCCAGCCCCAAGAAGCGAGGTGCTACTCAGATGCTTGCTACACCAACCCCCGAGCGGATGGTAAACCCCAGTAGCGGCGAGGAAGGGGATGTTAAGGGCACTCCAGCCAAGAAGCGCAAGACGACCCCGGGCAAGAAGCGCCAGGCAGCCAACACCAGGAAGATTCCGAAGGTGAAGACCGAGTTGGACAGTTTTGACGCCGACGTTACACAGGGTGGCGGCGACGGAATCTTCGACTCAATGTTCGGTCCCGACGAAGCCTAGTTCATCTATTAGTTCATCTATTCAACTATTCCAATCCGTATTATCGAACCTGTTTTGCTGGGATACCCACTCGCGGCATGCATCTTGATCGGAACTTCCACGACTGACGCCGATTTGCACGAACTGGGGAACTGCGCTTGGGTGATTGCGAATGCTTGTTGGACACACTCCAAAACACACACACACACACACACACACTCCAACACACACACTCACTCACTCACTACTTTGATTGCTTTGTTTTGCTTGTTTCGCGATGGATTTTGCTATTATGGCAAAATTGGGGAGATGATCCCTTCCCACTTGAGCACTCATAGCCTGAGTGAGCATTACACTCTTTCAAAGTTGCAATACAATTGGTATTGCTCGAGAAGGCGGATCCATAGGTACCTAGTTTAGTCTCAGAGCTTATAATTCGATGTCTTTATCCCAAGTCTTGTCGATTACCTAATTACTCTGGTGCCGACCAATAGAGCTTCCCCCCTATTTATACTTTGGTGGGTGATTTTCTCCTATGCGAGAGGTTGACAGGTCCGATAGTGTAGCCACAAGACATGTTGTCTTATCTAATACGAACAGCGTTAGACTCCATATTCTAAATAGAACCAAGAGAGCAGAGATAATTGAGTCCAGCATATACTTGTCTCTTAGTCAAATCTTCCCCCACGGTCGGCGCCATCGAGTTCTCACAGTCCTACTGAGAGATGGATGCTTTTGATTCCAAAGGAGACTTAAAACCATGAGAAAAGTTCATATTGGGCGACATATATGGGTAGTACTC
Source organism: Hypoxylon sp. CO27-5 (assembly GCA_002120305.1). Taxonomy (NCBI): domain Eukaryota; kingdom Fungi; phylum Ascomycota; class Sordariomycetes; order Xylariales; family Hypoxylaceae; genus Hypoxylon; species Hypoxylon sp. CO27-5. The sequence continues at coordinate 249,249 of KZ112424.1, read as the reverse complement.
TTCAATGGACCTGATCCCCAGAGTAAAGAGAATATGAGCAGAATTGTGGCGTTTCCCCACCGTTTTGCCACCCCTATGTTAGATGGAAGTCTCATCTAAGATTAGGTGGGCAGATATTCATTCTATGTGAGATTGATGTATCCCTGCGAGACGGTTTCAAAGTAGTATTCGTGATAGTAATTCTTCCTGGTTTTATGAAGCTGCCCATTGGCAATGTTTCGACATGTTTGACTTCCAACTTCACTCTCCGATAAACCCGATACAGCCTTCTCCCTCTCTAAGATATCACACTATGCGGGGGTTTATATTAACAAAAAGCCGAACCAGTTATTAAGTATCGGGGAATCTAAGATCCATGCTACGCAAGTTGAAACATCGTACGTATCGAGCGAGGCAGTTCAAGTCCGGAATTAACTTGGACGTACGATGAGGTATAATTCTGCAGCGACCCGCCTGCGTCGACGATACCCAATTAAGTAAACATGGAGATGGGAGGGAAACCGCCAACAGACGCGTCAGGTTCACAATCATACGTTGGAAACTCTAGAATGCGCTCACTAATTGGAGCATACAACCTCATAGGATACGGGTTAACCAATCCCTGACTAATAATATCTGTACAATGGCAAACATTACAATATCTCTTTAGATAATCTATAAAATTGCCTAGAAAGCTACATTCTATCCCCGCATCTTCCCAAATGCCACCCTGAAGTCATAAGGAGGGTATTACAGAACACTGCAGCTGGTACTTACATTACATAAACAGGGCTTTCACCACAGCCCATCTCCTCATTCCCTCAACAGTTTTTCCCTCATGCTAGATTAATTCATTCTGGAAAGACAATACATTCGGTCGTTCTAGATTTTAGATTCAACAATCATGTCCAGCGGTAAAAAGCACAGCTCAAGCTCCGCGAGCCAGAGGAGAAGCGCATGCGGTAGCTACATCCTGCATACCATTAGCCAACAGAGCCGTAACCAGAGCTCCAGCGGTCACAACAGCCACACACAAAAAAACAGAACCACCTACACAGTTAGTCCAGATATGGATGACGATCTCATCTTCCAAATCGACGACATAGAGCTGAATGACGGAAGTGGCAAGGGCAATAAGTAGTATGGAGCTCAAATACGAAGAGTCTCGTGCCATTTAGAGACTACGAGAATTGCATCAGCGACGCTAGAGTAGGAGAGCAGAAAAAAGGGGCAAGAGGTTAAAAAAGGAGACTGGAATTCGGGAAAGGCAAATTTGTCAAGGTCGTTGGGCGTTTACGGACTGTTTTCAAAGCAGGTATGACATTGGACCAGGACGCTTAATAAATTTGCAGGCGTGGTATTGATCGTGATGGTTCTAATGCGACCGGTTGCCAAGAACCTGAGAGGCGAACCAGACAGAGACCCTCTTATAACTAACTGTACACCCTGGTACTATCTCGTTTTACTAAAAGTTCGGATGGATCCCTAATAGGAGAAATCTATGGGGTGGCTACGAAGTTGAATTATTATTCGCAAGACGATACAGTCTAATATGTGGTTATGTCTACCCAAATCCTGCGCCGTTCATACATGGACCTTTCTGCGCAAGCTCTCCAAAAATAGGGTAGCACTTCTGGTCCGCTCGTGATCGTATCCAGCGTAATGCATCAGTTCTTTCACCGCCAACTCTCCGTATTTCTTTGCCAAATCGAGGTAGCCCATATTGGAGTAGAGTTCCGCAACAATGGCATAGAAATCTCCGAGTTGAGCTGCCAAGCCCTCCTTGTTGCATAAATCTAATATTTCGTCGACTCGTTTCTTGACCCCTGCGTGGTTCCGTACCTCCGGCCGGTCCAACTCGGCTAGTAGGTCTTGTATGCGACCCCGGCGACGATCTGAAATCGCACTTTCGGCCGGAGAAGTACATAGTGAACAGGAACAATTAAACCCCCATTCACGGATTAAAGATTGCCGTTGCTCAGATTGGAGATTTAATGGCAAGTCTGTCTCATCTGGTTAAACTGCAATTGCGGCTTTAGTACAGGGCACTTACAGCTAAATGTCAACTCCTCGCCAGCCTCAATCTCCCGATATGCCACAACCTCCATTCCCAAAGTCGTAGACGAGAACCGACTGAACATACTAAGAGCCAAGTTAGCCATGGCTCCTTTTATACTACGGAGTTGCTCAATTGAGACCTACTTTGGTTTGCACGCGTGATTTAATCTCTGCAGAAATCAGACTTGTTAAAACTACCCCTTCGTAGTTTCAGAGCTCTTTACTTACTGACACGTCGAGATACAAGCCCGAATGATCGACATCTCCCACAAGCACCCCAAACGCATTCGTATTGATTATATCGTCGACGATGTACCCTCCCTTCGAATGAGCCAACTGCATCATCTGCCGTGCCTCCTTCGGAGGGAGTTGCACGGCGCCGCGGTGAAGCAACTTGAGAACGTCCTGCTGTTTCCAGCGCCTCGAATCCATTATCTTCACCATCACGGGATATCTAAGCATGACCACTTCGTCCTTGCGAATTGTGCGGTTCGCAACGACACCCATGCCCTTCTCCTTGAGGTCTCTGACCTCGTACGGAGGTGGTTCGGATACTACGAGCGGATGCCGGCCCCTTGCCCATTCCTCCCATTTTTCATCCGGGTCGTCAAGAATACCAATCCCGGCCGCGGCGGCTTCCGGAGTCGTGATGATGCTAACCCCAAATTCTCCCCGAAGTTTGGTGTATGTGAATACGCATAGCTTAGGGTCCGTCGCTTCCTCAGCCTCTACGCATGCCGGGGGATATGTCCAAGGATGCCACGAACGCTTTACAAACGCAGTCTCGTCGTCAACTAGAAGCGGACATGTCACTTCCGCTTTCCTAGGGTTCAGGGGCCCCGCGGGATCCGACCTGCACTCCCTGGGCGGGTCAAAATCGTAGCCTTTAAGCCAATCGGGTATCTCGCGTTTTTGAGCCTCAGCTGCGGCATAAACTAGCCATAGGGCCGGAATCAGTATACAATATTTCATGGCCGGGTCTGTGATGGTAGTACAGGCGAAGAGGTTGGCGAACAACCAAGTTCGCTAGAATCAGATGGAATGGACGAGCGCATGGTTTTCATGACCGAACATTCTTTGTAAGCGGCCGTATTTTCAGATTAACAACTTGCTAAATGAAACCATCTCAAGCATCTCTGGATAAGACAGAAGGATGAAGGCAGCCAAGACGAAGGTCGAATTAGCCGAAATGGCAAAGTGTAGATCTTTGAGAGTACAACCGCAATGGTTTAAAGGCAGGAGGTAGTATACATGCATGATTATCTAACCCACTGTTGAATCAATTTTGCCTTACTCATATAATTATACAGTCTCGCAAATCTTGATAAGGATGATATCGAATGGAGACATGAGCTCTGATTTTCTCTCACCCCTAAAAATAATTAGGTGAGGCAAATCTCAGCACGGATAAAGTGGAAGTGATCGATTATTCTCCGGATTAATTACTATCCATGTGATGCGTTGGGAGTTCGTAGATTGTCGTCTGTTTGGTATAAATTACCTGACTTATATGCATATATAAATCTGTGTCTACCATAGTAAATAGTGGGTATGTCTACAAGAATGATATATGCTGAAAAGATCGGTTGCAGTATAGTATTACTGCAGATCTTTGAACTCCTTCGTCGGCCAGTATTTTTTCGGCGATACCCTCGAAGCCTCCTTATCCCAGGCCCACCTTGCCTTTAACTCTGGATCTAAGGTGCCTTCTAACATTTGGAAAACATATTGACCGAGAATGGGGAAGAATTTATACCCGTGGAAAGTACCGCACGTCGCAATATAAAGTCCCTTGGAGGCCGGGTGTGGTGATATGATGAAATCCTCGCTCGGTGTGAATGCATCCCTGAGTCGGTCAGCCTATCTATATACGCCATACTAGTGGATAGGTGTAGGGATGGAAGAAAACGATGTAAAAGCTTACCAACATATACGATGCTCTTGGATGGTCCACGATTCCCCCCGCTCCCCAAAAGTGACCTTGTTCGCAAGTTCGACGTCCTGGATTAGAGAATCGGGGACCGACCATTGCGCGTAGTCCGAGCTGGCAGGGGGCGCCGAGATCTGGCGACCCGACGGCAACGTCTGTGTGTTTATGAATATGGTCTGCCCCCACCATTTCAGCTTTTTATCTTCGGTGAGCGGCAAGCTACCGTTGCTGGCACCTATATAATGGGTTAGAATCGTCTGAGCCTGAATGATGGAATTGGGGTGATGAGAAATAGGTGGCTGCTTTACCTCTTTCTGGAGGGTTCTCCTGAATACCAACCGGCATTTGTTCGAATTCTTTCGCCGTCTTATCGTCAAGCTGCGCTAATCCCGTGGTGACACCAGCCGCAATAATCCTATCTCCAGCGAGGAAATCATGTCGTCCGGTGCTTTCAGCAACCTCATCGAGCAACTTTGGTGTGAAAGCACCGGTCGATAGGATGGTATGCGAAGCATTATACTTCTCTCCATATGCGGTTCGGACACCAACGCAAGACCCATCATCGGCAAACACCAGCGAAGCAACTTCAGCCGTGACGAACTTGACACCCAGCTCAATCGCCTTCTTTGTCACCGCGCGCAAGGCACCCTTAGCATCGGCCCACCCACTTGTCTTATTCACAAGCACATTCTCAACACCTGTGTAATCCGCTTTGTCGAAAAGCCCTCCATAGAGGTGTCGCGCCTCCTCAACAGGGAGGCTATACAGCTCAGCTGTGGACCGGCCAAGCTTCGCATAATTATCCACGACCTCCTGTGCGAATTGTGTGCGGCTGATCCAGTAGATGCCGGTCTCGTGATAGAATGGGCGCCATAGCGGATCGGTCCGCCAGACATCTTGAGCCTCGAGGGCGAGTTGGCAATACAGAATATCACGATAATCCGCTCTAATCACCTTGTTCCAATCCCATGACGCCGCGACACGGTATTCTGCATCGGGACTGTTACGATCGATAAGTGTTACAGATGCGCTCGGGAACTTGGTGATGAGGTGTAGCGCAGTCGAGGTACCGAATACGCCGGCTCCGACAATGATATAAGATGGCTGACTTTTAGATGCCATCGTGACAAATTCGCCGATAATCACGGCTTCTATACAGAATTGCGTATTTACCTATTTCACCGAAGATGAAAGCAACATAAAGCACCGAGCCCCTTCGTGGGAGCTCTCGGCGAAATGGCATCATTGTCGCTTCGCTACCGGTGCCCCTCAGTGGGATGTTCTTGTCTCCGATAATAGGTCCGACATCTAGATCGGCCAAAGCCGGAGCTAGGAACCATAACGTTGTTTTTAGCTTAGATAGTGTAAATGATCGTTTTCTCCTTGTCCAGGTCTGTTCAGTATCTAAATAATTTATTTTATCCGACTCGAATGATAGGTAGGTGGCCGTTCTCATTTCTTATCAATACTCTGAAGTGAGGCTTATGTCCGGGTATATTAAGCCTCTATTAATATCAGCGATATAAAGCCTGGTACTCTGAGCTCGGTCTTTTCGATTATACACCAAGAGTAGTACATTGTGGAACTTCTCGCATGTCTCCGTCTTTATCGTCTTAAAGACATCATCGGCAATTCAACCGAAATTTGTGTAGCCTAGAGTAATGAGCTGATGATCGGCTCGCGCCATCTTTTATTCTAGCCTTCCTGGCCACATCTTCGGCCGCCGTCGCCCTATAATCAACCAGCTCCATAATGATATCCTTCATAGCCATTGATACCATTTCTGCTGGACTGGCGTCGTCTGGTCAGGACCTCGCGATCCCATAAAAATTGTAACTGTACCTACCACGGAAGGTAGAAGGTAGAATACGGCGTAGTCCGGAACGTCATAGAGCATACGCTAGGCCTATTAGTTGACCCCGGATATGCCCTCCTAGAGAGGTTTTGGTTCCCGATGGACCCTGCGAAAATATCCCACAAAAAAGCAGGCGCATCACCTAAGCTTGATGGACGCTTCGAGGGAACTCAACATCCTGACCCTCTCCTCGCCCTCCCCGCCCCATTCCTCCTCTCCTTCCTGAATAACGTCATCCACAGCCCCTACGCTCCCAGTTCTCAGCTGCACAATACAATCTGCCTGCTTTTGAAAGAATAGTGCAACCTCAGTGACCTTCTGAATTGCACGACCCGTGCCCAGGACCACAACCTCTCCAGAGTCTTCGAGACCTATGCCGCTACCGCCGCCTTTCGAAGACTGTCCCTGGATGGCGCGGATCCGGTCATCTAGCGAAGCGTTCTTGTTGGCGGCGAGCTTATTCGTGAAAGCCTTGTTTGAGGCAGACGCCTCGCGCAGATTCTTGTCTAGTTGCTTGCGCACGCGCGCAGTCACCGACCGGAAAGGCGTCTTCGCCGTAATGTAGATGCGTCGTGTAGCACGAGTAGAAGAGGTACGTGTGGGGATGGGTCGTCTTCGGACAGTAGCTCCTATGAAATCGTCAGCGGTTTCTACAGTTTATTGATTTTATAATCCTCAATCAAACCTTTTGGTATAGGCGGAAGCTTTGCTGGCTTCGCAGCGCCCTCTGCCGCCTGCGAGAGGATTTCGGGAGCCTTGTCAGTAGCCATAGTGGATTCAATGGCTAAATTAGGATAGGAATGGTACGGTATCCTCAACTCTCAACTCGCACCTCAATCTCACTCCCGTGGTAGTTTGCACATGTTAGCTACATTTGTGGAATGTTGTGGTGTCCATAACCGGGAAGGCAGCCTGAAGAATATTCAAATGACATAAAACTATAGCCAGTTGCGACAAAAATAAAAAGTGACGTGGGGCTCCCTGGCAGAAAAGATAAGGCACCTGCAGATCCACAGCGTTATCTGATCCCCTAGCTTTACCTGCTTTACCTGCCAGCAGTGCCATCGCCGCCTACCCAATCCAGTATCAGCAGATGAAGCTCCCCACTTACCGACTTGCCGACATCACAGGCTACAGATCCATGTCTTAGCTTTGAAGTCACACCTTCACACCTCACGATATCGTCAAATGGCCTCTTGAAATGCGGCTGCCTGTGTCAGCCAGCAATTAAAAAATGTCTGTTGAGATCTGGCCTCCCATCTCGCCGGTCGAGCTTAAAATCCAAGAAGATGCCACGCAGGTATGATGCGGTTCTTAATCAACTGATTCATTATTCTATAGTCCTACTGAGTTGCATTGCTTAAATAGCATTTATGAGCACCATGCTCATCGTTGAAGACAACTTTGTCCTCATCCCTCACCCCACCTGCCCCAAGCCGTCACATAAAGCTGTCTCTTACTCCTACTCACACCACAATGAACAGGCTCGAGAGCTAACCTGGCTCCTCACCTCGCTGCGCGACACCCTCGCACAGCTGAAACGCGGACTCGAAGACTGCTGCGCACTCCTCTCTCCCTCCGACTCAGCAGGGAGCACGCTCGTCCTCACAACTCCGCGAAACGAGATCGTCAAAGGGCACACGACGCGCGTGGGAACGCGGTTAGTCCGCGGGCTCGTGCACTTGAAGCTGCGCACGTTACCCCCACAGACGCTAGCCCTCGACCCCTCGCGGCCCGTCCGCGTCGTCGCCCTCGTGCGCCTCGACTCGCTTCTAGCGCGCTCCGTCGACCTCTGCCTGGCATTAGAAGAGCACACGGAGCAGCAGACGCCACCGTCCGCGCCGTACCTAGCCTCCCAGTTACGTCTGCTATCCCAGTACATATCTGATGCGTCGGCTCTCGTCAAGGGGCCTCCCAAGCCCGCTTCGCCTTATCCTCCGCGTCCGACTACGTCTAGTTCTATCGCATCTACGAGATCCAGGGACCAAGAAATAGGTGGGCAGCACCACCAACCCCAACAGACGCTCGATACGACATGGACCACGTCCTCCGTCTCCCTGGGCCACTTCACGCCCCCGCTTAGCCGGAACCTCTCTCTATACCTCACGATCCAAGACGCTTGTCTGGTCCTCTACCTACGGGCTCTCGAGCCGGCCGACGCGCCAGTGAACTTCGGGACCAAGCTTGCTCTGGCGATCGGCACGACACGGCGTCTAGAGCACGACGAGGCGGATCGGATATTCACCTACCATTGTGACGACGAGTCGCATATCGAAGGTGAGTATGAAACCAGGAGCGGGAACAGGGATAATAAGGAAAAGGAGGTCGAGGTCTACGTGCGCGAGAAGGTCAGAGTGGAGAGTGCGGACCCGAGTTTGCTGGCGCTATCTGCTAAATTGATTGCATTGGGAAAGACTCTTGGGCTGGCGAGGCGTAACCTGGCTGCTGTTATGGGAGAGGAGATGGAGGACTAGTAGGGGGATCTGGGGTAGGGATGATGCTTACTCGCTATTGTCGATATGATCATATGGCATTATCAGAGTGAGATTAGAATTGGAACATTAGGTATTTAAACAAATTCGGGGTCTTCAAATCCCCCCCAAAAAATTCTGAACAATTACTATGGACTGTGGCTCGAGCCAGCTTTCACCGACGGAGTATACTGGAAGAAAATGCGAATTGCTTCATATTGGTATCAGCAAATATAGCCATGATCCTTACAGTGTACCTAATTTTCGACCACAGTGTCTCGTTAAACAGCTCCCGATCTCATCAGTAAAAGTACATTCACCTTCAATAAGGTGCTCTCACGCCAACCTTACAACTTTGTTACAAAGGAAATAACTGCCTTCCAAACTCCGTTTCTCCTCATTGAATGCTTTAGTCCAGCCCGAAATCAACTAAATGCCAAGGAATCCCTCCACCGACACCCGGAAGGACTCTAAGCCACAGGCGACCAGGGCATAGGGACAAGGATCCTGGACTTCATGGTCTGGATTAGAGGAACGGTCTTGTGTACCGTCTCGGCCCAACCTTCCTGCTTCCAGCTTTCCTCTCTTCGAACCTTTCGTTCCTCCAAGTTGGCGAACTGCCACAGATGGTGGACTGTATTCAAGTCACCGATCTGTACGAACCAGGCTCCTACGCCTTCCATGACCTCCCTTCGTGCCTTTAAGCCTCGTCGCCAATGGGTTTCCCACTCAAGAAGGTTACCAGGGTGGAGAGTGTATGAGCGTAACTCGAATAGGCCACCCAGTTGGCGTGGTGCCGTAGTTGGCCAAAACGAGAATTCTTGCATTATTGACATATTCTTTGAATTAATGAGTGTTTTAAGCTTCTTGTCGAACTCGGGGAAGTCGGGGTGTCTGGAGATGGAGTTTAAGGATTGGTGGTATCCTTGGTAGCGCTGGTACTCCCAAATGTGGACTATAATTCACTCTATCAGCTTCATTATTACTCGGCTAGAATCGGGTCTCGTGGTGCAACTTACTGAACGTGTCACAATCGCCCACCTCAGTGCGCCAGCTTCCGACAAGGTGAACCTTATTCTCCTCCAAGGAAGCCATGCGAGGATACCAACTGCCTACCAATTCGACGTATTCGTCCACCTTATCGGGTTTTACCTCGTGAAAGACGATCGAGTGGACGTACTTGCCACGGGCCAGAACTGCGGAGAAGCTCGCCTCGAGCTGAGCATCCAACTCGCGTCCCTCCTTAGTTCCGTAGATGACTCTGGAAATTAGGCCATCTGGTCGATCAGGTTCCTTATTTGATACCTCCGCTCGTTGTCCTGTGTGCGTGCTTAATGAGCCTAAGCCCTGGGAGATTTCGCGGGCACCAGAGAAAGAGTTATTAGAAGATGAGGACTTTGTAGTAAACCTACTTGCTTCTCGCTCCCGTTGTGCCTTTACCAACTGCTCGCGGAACTCCTTTTGCCTTGCGTTAAACGAATCGACACCCTCGGGTGTAATTTCGGCCAAGGTGGGCGTACGCCGAGTAGCAGCGGTGGAGCTAAACGCTCGAAGAGAGCGAGGAGCTAACACCGCTGCTCGTACGATAGGTCGGGTCAACATTATGGGCGGAGGGGTGTGTGTGTGTGTGTTTGTTACTGAGGGAGAACAAAAGACAACAAAGACGGACGTTTGGATTATGAGAGTTGGATAGGAGCTGGGGGGTTCGCCGGGAAGGAAAACCAGGTGGCAGCGTCAATTTTGACGCGAGCTGATAAGGAACGGTGTGTGAAAGGAGTTAATCTGGTGTGCTGAGGAATGCTAGAATTGGGATTGGACAGTATAGGATGTGAGGTTGTGCTTTGGTTGCTGGTAGCGGTATTATGTATGTACAAGGGTATCGGCCCAGAATGCGCTGATGCGGTAGTTCTTTTGCGGGGAAGTTTCAATTCTCTAGGCGACAGGCACAATTGGAGGTTCCGCGAAGCAGTTGAGGACAAGAAAGGCAGAAGAACAACCGGAGCAGTAAGAAGCAACGTTGTGATGGAGGGGAGAGGTTACGATTAATTGGGCAGGAGAGGATGAGGTACTCTATTTCCCCCGCATTGAACGTCCAACGTTCAACGGGAGCTTAGTGTACCGTAATGGATGTTTGCTTTGGAAACTAGTTAACTTTGTACCAATGCGATTTCCCCAGCTTTTCAGATGCTATTACTAAAATGTGGAGACTGATCTCCAAGAGCTTCAGAGAGAATTAGGTAAGATGCGCAATTAGAATGATGTCACAAGCTTTATCGGTTAATTCATTTACCGTATCCGAAGCAAGGTACTTTGGTACTTACACAATTTTGGGGCCTGGCCTTCTGCCAAGTTCCGGTTTAGCGGCAACAGAGCTTGACCCTCGAAAACCGCTCGCTTTGATACTTCAATCTTCAATCAATCCGCAATATCAACGACCCTTTACACTACTAAGCCCATCCGAAAGCACATTCAAGATGTCTTGGTTCGGTGTTACTCCCCTCAAGAAATTCCCGGCGCCCATCCGTACGTCAATTGATACCTCCACATCCCGGGTGAATCATTCGCGACAACTGCTAACATAACCATTAGTCCGGCCCTATGCTCCCTTCTTCGCTGCCGGTATGACGAATGATTATGCTTTTCCCGTGGTCGATGCATAGGACTAGTCAATCTAACAGGCGTGCAGGTCTGATCATTGCCTACGGTATCAACTCTGCGCAAAATGCCATGATGAAGTGTGCGTGTTCCCTTGTACCCCTCTAACCCTTCTAACCCTAGAAGAGGAAGACATAATTGACAGGTCCTCAATAGCCGACGAGTGGAAGAACGACCCGCGCAACCCAAATGCGAAGTCAGGGGGACATTAAAGCAGAGGGGATGAACCCGGAGAAGGCGGTCGACTATTCCGAAAGAAAAACGCCATAGATGGTCAAATCATTCCGTTAGACGAACAGGGCAGGACTGTATCATAGATTACAAGAGCTCGCATCAAATCGAGAGCTGCGTCCAACACTCGACGTCCGTCCATTTGTGATATGGACCAAAAGACCGACTTTTTGATGCCGGGACCTGTATACTATGTTGCTTTTATACCGACTCCAGACGCGAGGTTTGTGGCTCTATAGTTCTGAATGTCGCTTCAACCTCCTATCCATTCATAGTAGCCCGGAGATATAACACCAGTGAGACCGCACAGTTCTATGTAAGGGAGAAGACATTTGAAATAAGCATCTGGTATCGATATTCAGCGCTTCGTACCTAGCCGCTTAAACTACATCTGCTCACATGTATAGACTCAAATACGATAAGACGATATCATTTAAAAAGTGGTTTATCGTTTAGCTAATCGTATATTAAATTATTTTATACGCAATGGCTGGTTGTTGAGCGATTTGAATTTCGTATGTGTTGATATCAAGGGATCGTACCATATACGTAGTTACCCGAACATCGGTTCAATGCTAAGCCGTGCCTAAAAATTCCCGAGTCAAGGGAGACTCACTTCTATCTCAAACATTTCTAAGTACCAACAACGAAAAGCGGCTCGGGGACAGCCCGATCTATAAAATTTATGAAACCTCTCATTTCTACTACTACACCGCGCATCTTTCACGCCATTACAACATCCCACACCTGCCGATCTCACCCACTCCGGACTCTCACCATGTCGGCCTCGGCCACACTCAACGGGCAAGCCCCGGCCTTATCCCAAGAAAACCCCAAGAAAACCCCCAACATCCCCAAAGGCAAGACCGAGGTCAAGATCCTCATGCTGCACGGGTACACCCAATCAGGGCCCCTCTTCTCCTCCAAGACCAAAGCCTTATCCAAACTCCTCACCAAAGCCCTCTCCCCCGCCCCCTTCAACCTGCACCCAACCCTCATCTACCCCACGGCGCCCCACCGCCTGCGCGCATCCGACATTCCCGGCTATGTGCCCGGGGACGGCGACGAGGACGAAGGCGACAACTGGGGCTGGTTCCGCAAGGACGAAGCCACGGGCGCATACCGGGGTCTCGAAGCGGGCATGGAGCGGATCGCGAGCGCCATCGCCGAAGCCGGCGGCATCGACGGGATATGCGGGTTCAGCCAGGGCGGCGCGGCAGCAGCTCTGGTCGCGTCCGCGCTCGAGCACCCGTACCGCACGCCTCCTCCTTCGTCATCCGTTGCTTCTCCGTCCCCCTCGGACTCGGACGCCAAGGAAGTAGACTGGTCGTGGGTCTCGTCCTTGCGCGCCGCCAACAAGGACCAGCCGTTGAAGTTCTGCGTTGTGTACTCTGGTTTTTACGGCCCGCCTGAGGCCCTGAAGTGGCTGTACGAGCCCAAGATCAAGACGCCTACGCTGCACTTCCTGGGAAGCTTGGACACGGTCGTTGAGGAAAGTCGAAGTCGGGGCTTGATTGATCGATGTCAGGATCCTACTGTTATAGTGCACCCAGGCGGACACTATGTGCCCGTTGCGAAGGATTGGGTCATGGTTCTAGTGGGCTGGCTAAGACAGCGATACGAGAATAAAGGTGCTACGGATAAGGAGGCTCAATGAGCTAGATTATAGATTGGCGTGAGACTTATAGAGGGCGTATACGATGATTAGACCTAAACTAGACTCGGGGAGTTTCATTCGATGTTACTTTACGAACATAGAGGAATCAAGAATTAGAAGGCAATCCAGTTCTACACGGGCATTATGTGCCTCCTAGTCTAGGTAATGTACATTCGCATGCCTTTTGATGCAAACCTGTGCTGTGCTATACCTCTCGAAACCCGCGCCGTCCTCGGCTCCTAAAGAATAGGCGATTAACTCCCCTAAAACCAAATCCTCGTAAAGCGGCGTTATCATCATGCTCACGCCTTCTTCTTGCCCTTCTTCTCCTTAACCTCCTTTGCGCCAGGTTGGATTCTAGCCATCATCTCTTCTTTAGTGATGAGATGATCGACACGCTCCAGTAAGCCTAGCAGGCTCTTCATGTTGTGGCTCCACTCGTTAAGGACGTCGTCAACATCCCTAGGCTTGGCAAAGCTCACTATGCGGGCAGGTCTATCAATACGGGCGAAGACCGTCTTGGAGCATACCAATTCGCTGATATACTTCTCAGTCTCATCCTCTGTCAAATCGAGCAGTTGGGTCAGGCGCTTCATGCCGATGCGAGTGTAATATTTCGCAACGACTCTGACGTTGTGCTCGATGACGCGCTTGCGCAGGTCCTGCCACCGCTGGTAGGCCTTCTCGTCCCCAGACTGGTTTGGACGTTCATCAAAAATGTCGGTTGCGCACAGATGGGGACCGTATTGCTTGGCGACCTCGGGCCATCGCATAAGCTCGTGTACGGTGAATAGTTTTAGCAGTGACGCATCAACAGGAATTTGGGAGTTTCGGGTATCGCGGTAGATGCGATGAAGAAGGTCATGCTGCTCGTTGTCGTGGGGAGCTAGTATGACGAAGTAGATGATGCGTTGCAAGACCTAGTCGATGTTAGAATGTGAGACAGACTAAGAAAACAATGGCAGCAAACGTACGGGTTTCAGCTTCGCAGGATCTTCCTCAACAGCTTCGGTATCTAGTACTTGTCTGTAATGTTTGCAGACGTCAAGGTACTTGTCATCGTGCTTTGCTAGAGTGATCTGTTGCTCGTAGTATGCCAGCTTCAGGTCGGTGGTGTCATCCTCCTCCTCAGGAGGTACCTCCTCACCACGCTTCAGCTTCTCCTCGCGGGCCTTCTTCTCCTTCTCGATCTGCTCCGGCGTCTTCTTGGGTTTCCGCGCCAGATATCTGGTGCTGATCTTGCGGCTGAGGATACCAGCCTGCGTCCAATCCCCGTTCTCAATGCACAAGGCGACTTGAGCGAGTATGAACTCGGTCTTCTCACGTCTGTCCATCGATCCGAAGGTTTCTACCTGCAATTCACACAGAATGTCCATCGCGGCCTTGAGGTCACCTTGTTTCTTCTTGATATCCGACAGGATTTTGGTCACGCGAGCTCTCTCAACCTCAACGAATATCTTGCCCTCAGTCACGGTACGCAGGGTCTCGATGACCGAAAGCTTGGTTTCCAGGTTCGGAGTCTCATCGAGTAAGGACATGACGGTCTGGACCATCTTGGTAATAGCTTGTTTTAGCTGGCCATGCTTCTTGGAGAGTACCAAGACCTGGTCATTAAGTAGACTCCAGTTTCCGGCATTCTTGCAGATTGTACATATGGCGATTAGAACTCGGGATGTGGATGCAAGATCGGACGCCTGTAGAGCATAATGGTCAGTAAATATTTGAAGGCTACGAGTGTTAAAGAGGATAGCTGACCTGTCGGGTTTGTTTCTCGAATGCGGTGAGCTTTTCAATAGCAGCTTGGATATCATTCTATAATACGAAATCAGTAATGAATACCTCAAGGTAAAGGCATTAAGATGAGCGCACCTTAGCGAGCTTCTCTGCTTCGCTAATCTGAACATCCGCCTCTTTGCTGAAGTCCTTCTCGGGCTTCAGAGCTGCGTCCGCCATGATTCCTGGACTTTCGCGTCGATGTGAAACGTAGACAGATAGAGGCGCAATACGTGCTGGATAAAACTTGGATAATAGACTCCGGCAGATTTGGTTTGGGGGGAAGTAATTGGTGCGGTAGTTGGAAGACGGAGATTAGGTATGGCGTAGAAGGAATACTGAAGCTAAGAATTACCAGGCGGTACGTTGAATGCGAGGCAACGAAAGCTCACGCCTGCCTTGCAGCATCGAATTGATTGGTCCAAGCGCAAAGCTTGGTCAGCCAGATAAAATTCAAGTCACATGTAGATAAGAAATTATGATCTTGCCTTACAATATTATTATTTATGTTAGATTTATTCATATTCATTCATTCATTCATAAAATTCTTAAGAGAGCTATTCAAGTATTCAAGTAGATAACCAACCCCCTTATAAGCCCCCTTCTCTTCGCCCCAGACCCCTTTACACAATAGCCAGGGCATTTGCCGTAGTCGCTATTCCTCCTACATGTTTCCGTTAGACAGGAAATAAGTCGCACCTTATCAGGGACGTACCTTTAACATGGTTTGGAGCACTCGTAAGAAAGAATGTCCATTTCTTCCTTTCGGCACACTTCTCCGCGAGTTTCTCGAGATCCCAAAGCTCACCAATAGGACAACCCCACAGCGCCAACAGCTTTTCATGAAGGTAATAGTCTGTCATTAGTCAACACATATTAGCAATTTTCCCCTTCCTTCGAGCTCAACGGATCGATAATTCTAGCGTACCCTTTTCAGATGGCCATGCTTCAAATGCAGGTTGGTCGCCCGCAACGGCCGAAAAGTAAGAGTCGTGCAAGAAGTCAAGAATCTCCTCGCTCTGCTCCACTCCGATGTAGCGCTGTCCATCATCTGGTCCAAACCGATGGGGTTGGAGATGGCGTGCTGCCTTCTGTTCGTACGTAAGCGTGTTTGAATTCTTCACGAAACCAGATCTGATTAAGAGTATATCCCCAATCTGGACATCACCTCCTTGTCTCGCAGGCCTCAGGTCGATTCCTTGCCTCTGTGCTGTACTGACGAGGTCGCTATAGCTGATCTTGAAGTTATCGTAGAAGTTCAATTTAATATTGTTGGCTTCGGCGTAGCCAGCGTAATCTAGAAGAATACCCCTACCCGCGATACCACGAGTAGCCCATGCATGTATACCACATTTAGTGGAAGCGTTGGCACCGAGTATATCTTCGGGGGTGGTCTAGATGATACAGTCATGTGTATAAATAACGCATACAAAGCATGTGGGGACTTTTTGTGATCTACCTACTCTGTTATAGAAATATCCTGAAGGAATATGAGCAAACTACGCACTCGAGGTTAACCATTGTCTACACGGGGAATGAGCTATCAAACCCACATGACGGAAACCATCCCACTGGGAAGTACTCTGCGGATTCATCTCGTAGGTATCATCGAATGCACACCTAGATCCCTTTGGGGTAATGTGGTGTTTGAAAACTTCTCGATCATAGCATGGCGGTGCCGGTTGATCAAATGGAAGACTAGTGTACAGATTAGTGAAGATTATTCATTTGTTATTGGCATGTTATTCTCAATGACATTATCAGGATGAAATACTGACCCAAGAGGGATAACCTCTCCAGAAGATACAGTTTCCAACGCTTTCTTAACCCTCTCCGGCGTCTGTAGGTTTAGTCTTCCCAACTTTAGACGACGTCAACGAATAGTCCCAGTTTGCCATGAAAGTAAAATAGGAATGGACGAACCTCGTCATCGTTCCCCCATATCCATGCCGAATCTTCCGGTTCGCCAGATCTAGGGCGCAAATCTTTTCTCAACGGAAGCTCCATGTTGAATTATAGTGGTGACTATTTCAATATAGTGCCTCGTAAACTAGACCTAAGAGTGATGAGAATGGTATAATGAATATAGAACAACGACATTCGTCTCTAGCGGCGGGGAAGGAGGACAGGTTGGAGTAATATATCTACCAATAGATATCCGCCCGATCCGGCTATCATTCTACAATCCCAGACATTCCCCTCATGAGGTGCCCATATCCTTGGCCAGCGGTTTTGTGCTATTACTTTTTATGACGTGTATAGCACTAAAATTATGGTTTCACGACACCTTGTGTATCCTAAAGCACTTTCATAAGTATCGACCACCATTTTACAGTAGCAACTTTCTTTTTAGCCCGGCAAATGCATATTGCTTAGTAATTACCGTCTAGAAATTTATAAATGAAACGAAATCTACCGAGCACCGGTCTATAGGACGACTTTAGTATGTATTCGCCCAAAGCTCTTATTAAGTAATTGGTTAAGCAATTCTCGGCTGCGATGCTTCTTGTCGAGAAACGGAAAGCAATTCGCCTGTATTAGTCTAAGTCAACGTGGTATCTTCTAGTCAAAGCTCCATGCAATGTTGAAGTAAACATGATAATATAAGGCACATATTCTATTACCATGAAATCTATACTTACCTTTTATATACATAACAAAGGATGTTACCATCCAGTATCTTAAATGGGAGTCAGTTTCATAAGTCTTGGCTGGTATGTCTTTCCGCTATTACAGTTCGAACTCCTCGACTAACAGATGCTACTATTTCTGATTGTTCCTGGGGTGTTTGATAGGGTTAGTTTAGATGTTATTAAAGATTCATCCTTTCTATGATCAGAAGATTGCAATCATAATTGTGTGTATAAATCTCGAGTATTGGGCAGAATCTCTCCGTAGCTGCGGCCAAGAAGTCGCGTTGGACTGCTTTAGAAGCCTTTTATAATAATGGGAAATTCCATCTAAATGGGTATTCCGTAGGTTTTCATTTAGGGGTTGAAACCCCCTTGGACTTTACCCCCTAAGCTAGAGCCGACAGTAACTCCATGATAATGTTAGTAGTATGACTATGCATACGAGATAATTCTGAAATTCCATAGCTTCATATGTTAAATTCCTAGAATTATAGTCAAGCCTGACACGAAATGATGGCAATATAACAACATTCAACCTCGAGGCGAAGGCAGCTTACAAGAGTAGTTCTGTTCCCAAGTAGAATGATTCTCAACGACATAAACCATTAAGACTTGCTCTTGCACTAATTTTCTTAAGATCAACACTTATTTGCCATATCGGCTACAACTTGAGTAGTAGATTTATAGAGAGGTATGTGGTAAACGGCTCACCAAAAAGCTTGGGGCTTACATGGCCACATGACTGACCCGACAACGTCTTAAATTCACAAATTAAAGTTGTCTAACGGCTGTTATACCATATTTCCAGTTCTGAATCATTCGAATAGTCAATTAAAATAAGTGTTGACCATCACCTAATTACAAAGCAACGGGGTTGTCTCACAGACATCCAACGTCTATGCCATACTCGTATTAGTAGCACTACGCAGGCCGAAAAGAATATATATCTTAAGTAATATATATAGAAATATAGTAAAGGATTACCTTCTATGATCTTATGATCAAATATTGAATTTAATTCATGTTAAGCCAATAAAAGTTGCCACTTAGTAGTAGAAGGCTACGTCCAAATGTGGGTTTTATGTGGTTTTCACGCTTTCCTACCGACCTTATAATTGTCTAGATTCATGCCCTTCGCTTATCACAAATGAGATTCTAATACTTCTACTCGTCTAATTTTTCTTTCGACGTTCAGAGCAGCCAGTTTGCACACGGTCTACTTCACAACTCATTCTACTTGTATACGGCCACGGACCAAGCGCTAACAAGGCCAAGGCATATTAGCCAACTTTGCTAGTCAAATTTTTCATTGGCAACGAACAGTTTAGACAAGGCATCTAGAAACCAATCCGAATTGGTGTAGTGGCTAACATTTGACGCTCTCAAGCTATTGTGACCCGTCAAGCCCGGGGTTCGATTCCCCGATTCGGAGTTCATTCTACATGATCCTAATGTCCATGTCTCATAAGCAGAAGAAAGATTAGCATTCCTCTTTTTTTTCCTTCTCTCTCTCTCTCTCTCTCTCTCTCTCTTTTTTTTTCTTCTTCGTATGATATGTATGCTGAAAGATACGGTATATGAGGTGTTGATCTTGTTGTATTAGCTTGTGTGTTACCTATTCAGCTATGGGAGAAGTCTCTCTTATATACACATTCCTGCCAAGGTGCCTTGTACTGTACCTAGAAGCAGACCCTTGACCACTCATTTCAGCAATGTAAAGGCAATTATGATAAATCCCTTGAACCACTTTTGTTGTTCGATTCTTTACAGGTCTTCTAGTAGAATCTACCTGATTCGAGGACAGATATGTGGCCTTTTATTATGGTAACTTTGGAAGCATAAAGATTCTAAGAGGACCCAAGACAAATTTTTTGGTAATACGTATGGTATACTGAATGTATTATGTGGTTAGTAATAGAGCTCAAGCGAACATTCATCGCCAAGGTACCTCGATTGAAACGATTTATCTCATTTTTAGCCCAACTAGAAGAGGAGACAGAACTACACGTTTAGGCATGTTATCACAGCGAATGATCAACCTTTCTATATCAGAATAGTTTGTTGTTATGGAGAAATTCAATTTTGAGGCCTGTATTACGAGACACATACTTCTCCAAGATTTTAGTAAAATCGTAAAGGAACCATGGCTTTTCAAAATATTGGAACCAAACATTTAGAGTTACGTCTTGGGCATTAATAGTCTTGGAGTATCACTTAGATGTTCATATCACAATATCTAAGCTATAGCAATCTGTAGACAAATCCATGCATTTCTGTAAGTTCCAAAGGACATGTGAACACAAATCGTACCTCTGGATGTTGTCTTCAGGAGCTCCATAAACGGTGACCCGCATATGTATAATGTCTCAGGACACATATCCTTGTTCCTTTGCTTCATGTCTTCCTCACAAAGTCTACCTCTTTGTTGCAAATACTTTCATTCTGGGGAACTTGGGCTTGGCCTCATTGTTCAGGGCCTCTCGGTTGTGAAATTAACTATAAGCGTTTCAGCAAAATGAAATAGCACAAGCCAAAGCCATTCACGAACATAGCCATAAAGTATGATAGAAATTTGCTGGTTGTAATTCGTTCTTAACGACTAGAAGACTTATATGCTCTTATATTTGTTCTATTGGGATTGATATCCGAGTCCGGCGCACAGTTCTATGAACGACTTCCAAACTCGGCACAGTACGGTGCCCCTTATTTTTAATTATCCCACCGTGCACTTCCACCAAGAGTAGCTCTTAATCTAAGTTCACGGCGTATCTACACCATATTCTCGCCTATTTTCGTCGTCTTAGGCAGTAAGCTTGGGACAAAGACTACGACGTGTAAAAATGATATCGTCTCAAAATCTAGCCGCTTGCCAATACCCAATGGTGCGCCCAATGATGATACCCTGCGAGAAGTACCGATTTCCCACCCCCTACTACCCAGAATCAAACCATAACCGCACACACTACGGCTTTAACCCTAGTCTTCTGAACCTGCAGCAAGTGTTCGTATTCGGTCCGTCACCCTCCTGATTCCCCCAAACCAGGATTCTTCGAACCCACTACGCAGCAAGGAGGTTAGCCAACGCAATTCGATCAGCCATCCAAAATGCCTGTGGGAAAGCAACGCAAGCTCGACCCGATCCCCGAGTCGGAATTCACCGGGGTACGCTACTCCTGGCGAGACCAGCACATGAAGGAATTCGACAAGGAGGCGGCCGCCTGCGCTGCCGCCGTTGGCGCCCGAGGTAAGAAGAAGATGGTGACCACCAATGCAACAGCTTCTTCCACCGAGAAGCATGAATCTCCCCCCACAACCGACCCTCTGATCGTCACCCCCAGTCCCTACTGCACCAATGACCAGCCTACTCGAGTGAGTCTTCGTCTGGATTGGTCGCTCAGTTTCGATCCACCTCTGATCCCTGGTAATCCTGGAGCTCTCAGCTACGCCAACGGTACCACTGTGTTCCATTCTCCGTATTTCGCTACTAAGCGTGGTGCGGCTGCATGGACTGATTCCGCGGAATGGCCTTGGAGCGAGGGAGAGCGCCGACAGTGGTTCAAGTGGCGCGAGGAGCCGGAGAAAGAAGACGAAGATGATGGCACAGCCTCGTCCACGCACTCCTCATCGCCTGCCGCCCTTAGCCGTGGTCAACGTCCCGAGAAGGAGGCGAAGAAAGGACAGGACGAAGAGGACACGAAGCACGTTCCTGTCCAGGTCCAGGCCCAGGCCGCACATCATCGACAGCCCGGCTTGAGCTACCGCGACGTCCTCCGCCGCTCTTAGGATCCCTACGCAAAGCAGCCCAAATCCAGTCAACTGCCGTGGGGGAAGCTTGCGGGGCGTTTGCTCCGGTTACATCGTCCAGTTTCTCGGTTCATTCAGAATACTGGTAATGGCGATAGCAGACGAAGGAACACGGTCAGCTAGAGCACGGCATGTGGGGTTGCTAATTATGCTGATGGGGTCTCGCAATACGCGCCGATGGTATGCTATTTCGCACACTGTTTTGCAGTGCTGGAACGACTGGAACGACTGGACGATAGCTACCTAGCTAGTCGAAATGCCACGCTGTTCATTTGCATCCTATCCATTTAGCTATTCACATGAAGATCGCCGTGGAGCATCAGGTAGTCTAGGTAAATCGAGAGTACCAAAGAAAAATACAAAAAAATGCAAGTTGCCATCGAATATAGTCTATTTTCTAGGCTAAGTAGTGAGAGTATCATGCATATTAACGGACTCGCTAAGTATTGGAACTAGAGTAGAGTAAAACAAAATTGACTAAGCGTCGGTAAGATACTCTTGAATGATCTGGTCCAGAAGCTTGGAAACAGAGACGACGACGTTCTGTTTGAACATTGACCCAACAGAACTATTGAGTGTAGTAGGCAGCAGTGTGGAGATCTAGCCTGAGGCAACGCCTAAGGTGCTACTAAATGTTTTGCCCCTATCGTAGAGGCGAATAAAGTACGTATGTCTCGGGTTGCCTTGTCTCCATGCTAGCACAGAATAGCTATCAAAGAGTCAGTTCGACTAATGGGGCTATACCACTACCGAGACGAGTAGATAATCTGAAACAGGCAACATGATGACGAGAGCTTGTCTCGTTATCAAAACAAGAGTAACGAGTACACCGTCAACGCTCCGAAGTCCGGACTATCATAAGGCTTTGCCATGGGTACGACGGATAATGCACCCGGTAGGCTCGTATCGGATGACCTGCTGACGAATTATGCATGGCGTGTTCTATGAAACTCCATGAGAATCTGACAACTCGGAGTCCAGTTGTCTAAAACCGATAGTATCACAAAGTGGCAACAGAGAACTTGTACGTGAGGTGAAGCGAGGATTGTAGTTAATAATACCGAGTCAAATATTTCGGTCATGTGATAGAGAGTTAGCATCAGCCACAATACGAATTATGGCTTAGCTCAGTGCATTGAATATAGTTGGTGCGAGAAACGTGGCGAATGTTCCCGAAGACATTCCCGAAGTGGTAACGGCGGATTGGCGGGGCGAGACGAGTTCCGAGCGGACACTGGCGGATTAACGACTCGAGGCTGCAGTCAGCTGCGGATCGACCGGTTGCCTGGTTGTTCGGTATCATCCATAAAGAGGCATGATTATCGGTGATGAATGGTTGCTGCACAACTGACAGGCAAAAAAAAAAAAACGATGTGTTATATCGTTCCTTGCATCGGATTTCGTTTTATCCGTGGGTTGCCTCAGTGCCAATGTAAGTATCTCGCTGCCTGTGGACGGGTCGAAAAAAAAAAAGACAGCCACGCCCAAAGCTGTGGCGAACGGAAATACCTTGATTATTATCCTCGAATATAGTATTAGAGAAACGTGACCGAAGTCTCGATGGTTAGGCTCGTGCATACACTGTACGTATCCAACCCGGCATTAGTACTAGTTCGGATCTTCGAGGTTCGTGGTTTGGCGATCTCCTAATTTTCCCCTAAAAATTCTAGATGATCAAGATTGCGTAAAGAAATTTGCCAATGGTATACCGAGGAGTTTAATCCGAACCCTAGACATGTTTAAATGTGTGGAACCCTCCACATTTATACTCACCGAACCGACACGGAGTCTAGAGACCGGACCGTCTTCCAGATACAACTTTTTCATAGAATACCTAAGGTATTGGCCGAATCCGAAGAGGGGTTGCCATGTAGGAAGGCGGTGGCATATGCATACTATATGCTATAGTTATAATGACGGAAGAAACAGCTAGCATTAGATCAGAGAGGCTGGAGTGATAACGCATGCAATGTAGCATTGCAATTAGACAGATCTCGATGATTCTTGGTCGTGACCATAATAGTCATAATAATCGGGATCAATAAACTGTGGATTTTTGTCAATCCGGGCGGCACTAGCGACGCGCACAAAATCAAGTATGTATCTTATTCCCAACATTCGTGGGAGAGCACAAATTGCGGTCTGGAAGTAAGCAATAAATGCGATACCTTGTTGTGCATCTTATCTGTATGAGCGGGTGAAAAGCTCCTAGCTTGGCATTGTCCCGGGTCCGCTGTTCAATTAGTAGTAGTTTAGTAGCCCCGGCCGTTTGGATACGGCAGAGGTGCGGCTAGAAGCCTTACGGTTGCAGTCGGCGGGACGGTTGGGCACGAAATTGGCTCCTGAGTTTCAGGCCGAGATGAGACGATGGTCAGAGAGAGAAATGAATAGGTAGTAATTATGGAAGTTGTGGGTAAGATGAATTACGCACATACATACAGGAGGAGTATGTAAGCCTACATGTATGTAGGATGTTAGGTATGCATGCCCCTAGTGCGGATCGTGGGGAGGAGGTGGGAACATCCCGAGAGGACCATATGGGAACAGACGCGAAGTGGGGGATTTTGATCGTTCTCGAAACATTAATCCCTTTTTCTTTCTATAATTCCCATGCGAGAAGGGTCTCAGAGAGGGGACTACCTTGATCTCAGTCATGCAGCGAACTCATTTTGAACCACTGGCGCCACCGTATCGGTACTGGTGATCAAATAGGAATCCTCTTTTTTGTAGTCGCATTGTAGACGCAACACGTCGGTTCTCTGCCTATTCGCGGACGGACCGGAGGTTTGTGGCACGGCAGTCTAGGCTGAAAGAAACCCCCCTAATCACCGTCTTAGGTGACGGGACTGTAAGGCTGCCTTACGCTGTGCTGCTGTACTGCTGTACTTGCATCCTTCTGCTGATCGTCGCTAATTTACTAGCGAAACAACGATAAGCGTCATGGATATTCGAGACTTTCCATATCGTGATTCCCGTCAACAGGTATCGATATTTCAGAATTGATAGGGCAACGCTGGAACTTTCGATTTCTATTTTTCGCAGTTTTTTGCGACCATAGACCCTACTCGTAGATCCGAGCTCGTTCCCGTAGAGCGAAAAAAATCGGTTGAAATTGATCTAGAATCTAGGGGAATCACCTGACGGCGGCCGAAGACCGAAAAAAAGAGCTGTACTCTGGGACCACTAACAAGGTAAGCGCCGCAGATCCATACTGGCCTATCACATGCAAGAGGGAGCTTTTGCTCCGGCTCACTACAGAGCAGTAGGTAACTATGTCCCCATTTACCTAAACTTGTCTGCTTGGATTAGACAGCACAGAAAAAAAATGAGAAAGGTAGGCAGGTAATGTGAGCCGTTAGAGCAAAACAAAAATGATAGTTCCCTTCCTTGTACAATTATCGGGGTTGTCTGTTACGCATCCCCATGCCCTGCAATTGCCACAGAGGTTTCATCAGCAGAACATCAGTGGTCAAATGTGCTTTTTTGATTCGGTGGTGGCGATTGCAGCGGTCGTGTTACAATACCCTTATGAGCGTCCCCGTCCTATATCATACCTGAAAGCCACACCAGCATCTACTAAGCCACGTTTATACGGATGGTATGCCAAAACATCAGTTGTCGTCGAGACTTTCGTCCTTCCTGGGACGATCCCATAATACCGCGTTCTTTGCAATTCAGAGCAAAGAGCCATCCTGCGACTTTAATGTGCACTGAGCACACAGCGGAATGCCCTGTTTGCGGGAAGCAATATCTGATCTATGTCGAGTTTTGTAAAGATTACTATCCTCCGCTCTTACGCTGCCCTAGGGGAATAAAACAGGAGAACGAAGACATGCAAGAGGGAAGATGTCCAAGTCCAGTCTGTCCTTACAGTCGCACGGGCGGTTGCAGCGTCAGTTGACCCAGGGGGGATGCTCTCGCAACAAATCGGTATTGCTAGTTTGGAACAATTTCACCCGGCCGAATGTCAGTCACTATAGCTTCTCTCCTCCAGCACTAACCTCGACAATTTGGTCGATTCCTTGGTACTCCGGAACCTCGAAATCATATTTCTTGGCGATGGATGGGGATACAAAGCTGCCGGTACGTCAGCCTCAGGGGCCCTTTTCAAGTTTGCAACACAGATACTTACCGGCCGCCTATAAAATGACGGCCTTTGAAATACTTAACCAAAGGTTTAGGGGCTGTTAGGCTGATCAGAAAGTCAGGATTGAATTTGCTGCCTAAGCCGGACTCGGGTGGCCCAGTTTCAATATTCCAAGAGGACGGAGCATCAACCGAGGTTACGGGAAGCTTAGTCTCCTCCAACGCTCGGATTACAGCTGGAAAGGGCTCGCGAACCTCGCCCGAAAAGCTAAAACCTGGTTCTGGATGAGTTGGATACCTTCGAAGCAACACGAGACAACGTACCGAAAACTGCATCTACGATGTGATCCGTCGATTTCATAGCCGCCGGAAAATCATCCACAAACGGTACCTCAAGGTCTTCTAGCTGTTTGGCAAGTCGCTGTGAGGGTGGTAATGATCAGTATCTCGAGTGTTACGAAAGATTATTCGAATTAAAAAGAAACACGAAGTACACGCAATCGAATCTATGGTTCTGGGATAGAAGAAATGGTTCCAAGGTATAGGAGGTTACGGACGGGGGTAAGGCTACCATAATTGCTCATCAGGGGTGGGATAACGGATTCCAAAAGACGTCAAGGCTTAGGGAATTGGAGGGTGTAGATGAGGGTAATTGTGGGGTGAGACCTGAATTCTCAAAAGGTATTTAGAATAGCATCGGAAGACTAGCATACCTGATAGAGGTCATTCTTGCTGCGTTTTGGATAGTAGATCGCCGGCTGATACCCATAATGACGAAGATGGCGAGCTGCAACGAGCCCATCACCGCCTATGTTTTATTAGATAATATGCGAATCCCCGTGCAGACTATGTGGCTCACCGTTATTGCCGGGACCACAAGCTACAAGCACTCGGTTGCCTTTAGTCGGGGGATGAACCCGATAGACTTTACAATAGTAAGGGAAGTTAGGTTAATTAATCATAGACAGCTAGGCGGCAGCTTAGTGGAGGAACTCACCAACTTGCGAGACTGACAGTCCAGCAAGTTCCATGAGCTGATCAATCGAGAAAGCTCCAGTGCTCATAAGCTCTTTATCCAAAGCTGCGGCAGCCTTCGCCGACAAGGTCTATAACTCGTGTAAGTCGGCCATCTTACAGGCTTGGCATATTTGGCGTACAAAATTAACATACCTTGAGTGACATGGTTATCATATATCAGATATCAAATATGTACAAATGAAATTGTGATGAAGAGATGAATTGAGAAAAACGTAGAAAGTAGGAAAGTTCTTGGGGGTGCGGTTGTTTAGTAAATCGACTGACATCACTGGGGAAGCTGTGATCTCTATTGGCTTCGATTGGTGTAAGTGCCAGACGGCAGTTGACTAAGATCGCTTTTGGCTCCGATTGGTCGAACCGGAGAAAACACTCTCCAGCTCCGCCAAAATTATTGAATTCAGTTCCAATTCAATTCCAATTCAATTCCACCAAGGGTAACTTGAAGTTGGTAATCGCGAACAATTCAATTGCCAACAACTCTGGATTGCATTCACAAAACAACGTCCTACTCACGATGGTGGTGAAGATACGGTTGGCGCGTTTTGGACGCAGAAATGCCCCCTTTTACAACATAGTTGTAGCCCACGCCAGGTTGGTTTTGCGAAAACACTGTGTCAATTAATACCAAGATCAGCACCATACTAACCTTGATCATTCCCATACAGAACGGCGCGGAACAGCAGGCCGCTCGAAGTCATTGGCACGTACGATCCAATCCCGAAGCCCGATCCATACGACGACTCTGGGAAGCTACACAAAGATATCAAACTGGACACAATAAGAGCCAAGTATTGGATTGGTGTTGGTGCGCAACCGACAGATACTGTTTGGAGGCTGCTGTCAATGGTATGAGGCAACACCATTCGTTGAAGCTATTCTCATACTAACCTAGAGGCTACCTATAGTTGGGCATCATGGAACCAAAATATCGAAATACCGAACCACGAACCCCACCGCCAATGCCACGCGAGTTTGTTAACGACTCTAAATCAGAAGAGGCGAAATAATCGGGTCGCCTTAATATGCTATATTTATGGAGCATTTAACAGTGCTCTAGGATCCCATTAAATGGTCGTGCCATAAGAAGAAGGGATGCGCGGAGCTTAGGCTTTGTATGGCTTGCCCCTCCCCGGTGAAGAAGGGGTAGGGGGTGCGAATGTTCACCAAGATGGTCACCCTACCAAACGTGTATATACATAAATCGGGCGGGGTCTCTTCGATATATACTCGAAGAATGTACGACTAGCGGCTCGGATACTACATAACGACAAAGGCAATCAAGCCATTTGAATGATAAAATAATCAAGAGACGAAGCAAGAGATACAACCTCTTCACGTTATAGAGTGGTTATCCCTTGAACTGCGACAAATTCGTTGCCGAGACATGATTCAGGTTTACATTCACTTCCATACAACCGAGACCAAGCCAGAGTAGGCTCGCACTAATATGCTGAACGCTAACCCTGATAAATACGAGAAAAGTGAGGCTTTCAGACGAAAACTAATCCGGTAATCTGCATAATCTCATAACTATTGTATTCGCCCGCTAGACCACTCCCCTTTAGCGATCCTATTACAATTGGCCTAGATAAGGGGAAGCAAACATGTATAGAAGAGGTAATAATACATGAACCATAAAGCACCATTCGTCATTCTCCAATTTCGTAAAGGTAGCCAGTTACACCGTTTCCAACCAGGATTTCCTCATAAACAGCTTAGCTCGATAAGAAGCTACAATTAACTCATACCATTCACAATCGCTTCACCAGCTTCAGGTACCAAAACCCAATCCTTCACACAACCCTTCCAATCACTTGTCCGTATATCCTTGATATGCACCAGTATGACCCGTACCTCCTCGCCCGCAACAAAGCACTCGCGGCCACCATCTTCTTGGGCGGCAGGGGCTGGTCCACCACCGTTAAACGCGACACCGCCCTCGGAGTCGAAGGTATTGTTTTCGAGATGCTGGCTACGATAGAATCTCTCCTCATCCGAGCCTCGCGCTACCAGCTCCGCCGTGCCATTGATCGTGGCGCTGATGCTGGATATGGCACTAGTGTTGAGGTTCAGTAGTAGCGATGCTAGACTTGACCTATGCTCCGGGCCGGGGGAGCCGCCGGACATTCGGCGGCCTTGGGTCGGTGGTCTATGCGAGACCCCTGAAGTGTTACTTAGCCTACAAATTCTCATATCCCCTGATAATCACTACTAGGTAATATTCTCACAGTCGTGGACCAACAAGGAGACATTAGGATTGACGACTAGATTATTGGTCTTCTTCGAGGAGGGGTTCGTGGTCATTACAATGACGGGCGCGGAAGAGTATTGCGACGAGGGTATGTACGTATAATTCATCAATGACACGTGTGGCTGGTTATCAGTGCAAGTTGCCAAGTGAAGCTATCCCGGATCTCAGTCAGCGGGGCGGGGTTCGTCTTAGACGGACCAACAGGATTGACAGCGGACTTACGAAGCGGGCGTTTTCGAGACATTGTACAACCTCGGGAGGGAGCGTCGACACTAATTGCTTATGGGTGTCGCCGGCTGAGGCTTCGTGGTTTAGAGCTATTTGATCCATACCTACTGGCGTTACCTAGAAACCGAAATTTTCTAGTAGATCGCGTGAAGTTGTTTGGAGGGGCTATCATTCGATCCTATCAGATCTGTGATGACGTTTGGGTCCAAAAGCCCCCTTGCCCTTAACCCCAATCCCCTTGACATGAGACCCCACTGAGGCTGGAGCTTGGGCCAAGTCATCATAGGTCGCCTAACAGGTGGCAGGTCTACGGTACATAGGAGCCGCGGCTTTTCGCGGGGGTGGGACCCCGCTTACTTACGGCTTTTAGTTGGTTCAACAGCGGCATGATGGAATGAAGACCGTCTTGTACCTAGCTGACATTGGAACTCGCAAGTCAATCCTCTTTCCTCTCATCCTCATCCTACCTATAGAACTTATACTACTTATATGTACGTACCTAATGTAGGAGAGCCTGACTACATCATCCTCTCATTAAATCAAGTCAATTGAGCAATTTGCTTGCTATACATCACTCAAGATGCGTTCAATTAAGCCTAGACATCTCCGTCGGCGCCCATTCAGCCGCTACCTGTCAACTACCTCACCTATACAACCACCACTTGTCACTCCTATAACATCTTTACTAATTGCGAACCGTGGTGAGATCGCACTGAGGATACATAAAACAGCTGAGCGTCTCGGTATTAAGACCACCACCTTATACACTGACCCAGATGCTACCTCGCAGCATGCTGCTTGCTCAACACATTCCATAGGCCTTGGTGCGGCCAATGGGTATCTTGATGGCGAGAGAATAGTGAGATTAGCCAAACAACACGGTATACAGGCACTTCATCCGGGCTATGGCTTCTTGTCGGAGAACTCGGCATTCGCCAAGAAGTGTGAGGAGGAGGGGATCGTATTTGTTGGTCCACCAGCTCAAGCCATGGCGGACATGGGCGACAAGGCCCGGAGCAAGGAAATCATGACTAAAGCTGGAGTCCCATGCGTGCCTGGGTATCACGGTAGCGAACAAGGCGAGACCGAGTTGCTCAATTACGCAAAGGAGATCCAATTCCCAGTATTACTAAAGAGCGTAAAGGGGGGTGGCGGTAAGGGGATGCGTATTGTCATGGAGGAAAACGAGTTCTTACAGCAATTGAAAAGTGCAAGAGCAGAAGCTAGAGCTTCATTCGGAGAAGGAGGGGAGGTTATGCTGGTTGAGAAGTACATTGTGCGGCCCAGGCATGTTGAGGTGCAAATATTCGCAGACAAGCATGGAAACTGCGTCGCCTTAGGGGAACGGGACTGCAGCGTGCAGCGGCGACATCAGAAGATCCTCGAAGAATCACCAGCTCCTGACTTAGATGACGTTACGAGACTGGATCTATGGGAGAAGGCTAGGACAGCGGCGTTGGCAGTTGGCTACGTCGGTGCGGGAACGGTGGAATTCATCCTCGACAAGGACACTGGGGACTTTTACTTCATGGAAATGAATACTCGACTTCAAGTTGAGCATCCAGTCAGTGAGATGGTCACGGGGACAGATCTTGTTGAATGGCAATTCCGAATTGCGGCCGGGGAGAGATTACCATTGACACAAAAGGAAATCTTACAAAGAATCGAGGAGAGAGGAGCAGCTATTGAAGCAAGGATATATGCTGAGAATCCAGAAAAGGGCTTCATTCCCGACTCCGGAAAACTCGTTCACCTAAAGACTCCAAAGACTAACGAGGACGTCCGAATAGACGCTGGCTTCGTTGAGGGCGATACAGTCACTGAAGCCTACGATGGAATGATTGCGAAACTTATCGTCAGGGGCAGAGATCGTGAAACCGCTATCAGGAAAATGGAGCTCGCGCTACGCGAGTATGAAGTTGTGGGTTTAAGCACTAACATCGAATTCCTAAAACGCCTCTGCAGATCACCAGCCTTCATAGAAGGTGATGTCGAGACTGGCTTCATTGAGAAGTGGAAAGAGGAGTTGTTTGACCCTGTGGTGATTAAGCCAGAAGTGTACGTACAAGCAGCACTAGGCATATTCGTTTCTCAGCCAGTTAAAGCGGTTGACCCTCACGGAGAAGGTCTCGGGTTTGGTTCGAGCAATAGCGAGCGGAAATTCTCCTTCAAGTCACTCGATCCATTAGATCAAAAAGAAGGGGAGGTAGTAGATGTCGTCGTGGCCCAGAAGGGTAACAACTTATTCGACGCTCAAGTTATCCGAAAAGGGGAGGGTACTCAAGTGTTCGAGAATCTAGTGTCCTCGCCCGTTTCGAGTTCGGAAAAGGCTAGCCTGGTGACTTTCTTTCCGCATACCCGGATAGAGACAACGATTATTCAGGATCCGAACAATGACAATAAGATCACCGTATTCCAACATGGTGCCAAGACAGAATTGTCACTAGTGTCTCCAGCCTGGTACGAAAAGGCGTTGGGACTCAAAGAATTAGCGGCGTCGGTTGCGGCTCCGATGCCCTGCAAGATCCTAAAGAATGAAGTCAAGGAGGGCGATAGGGTTACTAAAGGCACGCCTCTTGTTGTGTAAGTGTCATGTGCAGCGAAATCATCAGACCTAGTAATGTGCTAATCCCGAGTCCTAGTATCGAATCCATGAAAATGGAAACGGTAATACGTTCACCACAGGATGGTGTTATTAAGAAACTAGCGCATAAGGAAGGGGTAAGTCGTTCCACTCGCTACATTCAAGATTACATCGTTGCTGATATGAATGAAGGACAAATGCAAAGCCGGTACAGTTCTAGTAGTGTTCGAAGAGGAAGGCACTCCTGAATAAGACCCAGGTGTATAGGAGGTAGGCATTAGACTCATTGGAGGCTCAAAGCCACTAAGTCACAGATAGAAAACAGGTTACCATCATAGCTTTCATGGCTCGATAAATTATCCACAGACATCTACATTAAATTTTTAATGATAGATCTGTTATCCAGAATATATCGAACTTATTTTGGATTCTTATTTTCTCGACACCTGCATGCGTGCCCAGATCACTCCTCACGCAACGGTCTTGTTGATAACCCCTTGTAGAGCCACATGATCACAGTCACATGAAGCAAATTAATTGGTTTAATGATATCGTCGGCAATTTTGTGAGCTTTAAAATGGGTAACGTACTCGAGCTCGCGAAAGGTAATAGCTTACCTGCAGCTAGGTAAATATCGAAACCGCCCCATGCGGATTCACTCTTTTCAAAAAGTTACAACCACCTCGAAGGTACCAAGGGGCCACTGTACCTAGACTTAAGAAACCAGATAAGTCATGCGGTAATGATACACTATTCACGGCGAGGAATAGGTCGCAGTATAAAATCCGGAAGCTATAGAACTTACATGCAGCTTCCAGGTCACAAATCACAATTCATTATAGATCATTTACCGAGATAAGCGTCAGGGGTCTACGGCGAATCATCTTCTGCTGTACATCAACCTACTTCGTCACCAGCAATTGGCCATCTAACTATAAACGTGTGCTAAGTATAGTATCCAATGCATTATACTGCATAGTAAGCATCTTAAAGGCCGAGAACAAAAATAGGCCGAAGTATTATATGTAACTTATAGCTATTATTACCTATGTATACGAGAGAGGCTAACTCCTTCTCGGAACAACAGCCGAGAATGTAGAAGTAGATCGTAGGTCGTGTCTTGCTGTCACTGCATCTTGATCATTAGCAAACATTTAGTGGTGCACAAATTGGGTAAAACGAATCAAAGACTTAGCAAGCTCCCATTACTTTATGCGAATAAGAGACGCCAAGGTCGAATACCTACCTACGTACCTACATACCAATCATCGCCACCATTATCATCAAGCCTATGAACACTACACACAACTTCGGAGGTAACCACACGAAAACCTATTTTAACCACCGGGTTCGAGTCCGGCCCGTCTGTGTGGTCCTACTCTAAAGTCTTTACCTAGGGAATCATCTGGGACAAACAAATCAAAATGAAATTATATCGCTGTCACCAAGCTCTCGGTCTGCCGTTCTGGGTAGGTCAAGAAGCAACCCGTTATTGGTATCTAACACTCGCGGCAAGTCATTACCGCGCCACGGCGGTCCAGTCACCGGTGGTCCGGCCCCTCCTTTCCAGCGACGGCCAGGGAGATTGCGAAGTCCACTCGCATAATATGTCTCAGCCCGATTTAACTTAGCTGCCAGACGGTTTGGTAAGTAAATACCAGGTAGGTATCCATAGGTACCCATAGGTCCTCAAGGTTTTGATTGTCTAATACATGGGACTTGTATCGGCGCCCTCCTATCGTCCAAGCTTCGGCAAGACCCGTGCCTGGCTAGACCGTTCCGGCCGCAAGGTTTGAAACATCTCAAAGCTTTTCTTGCGAAGGAGGTGATATTGCGATGTTACCTGGTACATTGCCCCCGGCAACAGAGCTCCCCAGTGTGCTCACGTAAACAGGTAGGCTATGGGTCGTAGGGCCGTAGCATATCGAACGGTCCGCGGCCGCGGCTGCGGCTGACGGCATCTTGCGCTAGGCTGCTTATT
Source organism: Hypoxylon sp. CO27-5 (assembly GCA_002120305.1). Lineage (NCBI taxonomy): Eukaryota > Fungi > Ascomycota > Sordariomycetes > Xylariales > Hypoxylaceae > Hypoxylon > Hypoxylon sp. CO27-5. The sequence goes on along the minus strand of KZ112424.1, from coordinate 216,035 downwards.
AAAAGGCTCCATACTCTCTTATGCTTGCTTGCCCGCCTGCTTGCTCGCTGAGCAGCAGTGCGCCGTGTAACGCAATATAGAGCGACCCGCAAATAGGAAATAGCGCCGGGTTCTAGCAACTGCAGGAATCCTCTCAACACGCCACCTACCATTGAAGATTCTCTCCCTGTCTCTCTGTCTTTCTCTCTCCCACCCCCCGCCATATCCCTGGGCACAGCGGTAGTGTTACGGCTTTGCATAGCAGGATCGCAGTATAGGAGCGAGCATACACAGCAGCAGAATGTCTACCTACATAGCTGGAACTATCAGGTAGCGGGGTCACGAAGTCTGAAAAGTCACCGTTGCATTGTAAGGCACGCACCCCGCGGGCGGGATCGGGGTCGAACGAGGAGAACGTGGTAGTAACACCCGCGGCAGAAATATATGAAGCAAGCACCTCCTTACCCGCCACGCTCTGGTTGGCGAGAATGGGGCGTGGAAGGAGTATGATCTGAATTAGATGGGAAAAATCAATCAACAATAATTGAGGAACGTGACTGTGACTGGAGGATGGTCCGTCGTCCAGTAAGTTGGGTGGCTGGATGCACGCGATGCGTGTCTTGGAAATGGGCTTGCGACCTATATTTCCTAATATCTTTCCTGATCGGCGGTCATTTCAACATGTGATTGGCCCCCCGACCGGCATTGCTGCATATATTCAAACTGGCAAGGGGGATGATGATGGGCCATGCGCGGAAGCCGCAGATGGAAGAAAGAACTTGCTTGGCTTTTGGAAGGGGGAAGGGCAAAGCTGTCGGTATTTCGTCTAGAGCCCGCGAATCTTTCCTAGTCGGCGACCCCCAGAAGACCCAAAAGACTAACTACTAGGTAGTAACGCGGCTGTCGAAACGGCTGCGGTGGGTAGAGCGGCCCGGAAGCGAGTGCAACGTAGGTACCTCGCGCTAATAACCTCGGGGGAGTTATGCAACTATTCGGGAATTTCCTGGCTGAAATCTCTGGTTTTACACTACAGTGCTGGAGCGTGGGCGTTTCCGGGTTACAGAAGTAAAAGGATTATCCTGTTTGCGCGCAGTAATGGTGGGACGGGCCGCAACGGGGAAGAGTCGCTGGAAGAGAATGTGCTGGGAGGCTAGCTCGGCATTGTGATATGGAAGGCTTCCAGGCATCTCTTCTTACAGTGGGCATTGCTGCAAGGCAATCTAGTTTGACGAATGAGGTATGCCGGGTGGGAAGCAGCATAAAGTGAGTTATAGATGAAGGGGACTATCGGGAGATCCATCTCCTCTCACATCTTGAGCTACGTGACAGGTCGCAAAAAGGCATCGCAGTGTCGGCGTCGTGACGTTGTGGCACTGGAGAGATGTTCAGGTTTGGATGCTACATGTGCCTCTCGTGTCCATTTGCGGGAGGTAAGACAGGCGGGTGGATGTTGGCTTCATTTGCCAGCCGTTAGTTTGTGTCGTAGGCGTCTTGCGCTAGGTATTTCACCGGCTTGGCGTAACACATATCGCGATTTTCTGCATGTTGCCGTTGGCTGGCCTGGCCCGTCTACAGGAACTGCTCATCGAAGGATAGCCCAGGTTCTATTGTGCATGGGGTAGTTAAAGCATTATAGGGCATATTGTGCGCCAGGTCGCCGTCTAGCAATGTCTTCTTTTGCGGTCCCTTCAACTTCATGTCCCTTTTTGCATAGGATCATCAAGTGGATAATGCGTGGCCAGAGGTATCTATGATAAACCCTGGGTCCTGGGACATGGATACGGCTAGATTGAGTTGCATTAGAAGCTTGCGTGTCCTATACGCTGTGCTAGTTGCACAGTAGGATGGTGCGGCATATAAGTATCATTCAGCTGGTTGTACGTAGTACAGGCTGAACAGAATGACAGACGCCGCCGGGGTTGTGCGATCTCAACTTCACGTACGAAGTCGCGTAGTTATGAGCAAGCCAGTGTTAGTTAAAACTCCATATGTTCCAACTGACCAAACACAAAAGTTGCAGAATAGAACTCATGGAGATGTCTCGTAGCCAATAGGCGTCTCATCTAGATAACCAGTGCGAATCTACTTGATATCTTTTTTTCCGCAGATCTTATGGCAAATCTGGGGGCGGTCCTTGAGCCCCACCATTATCATCACCTCTGATAAACACTGGCGACATTTGGTCAAGGATGTTGTCTTTGTGAAAGGTGATGAGAGAAGCAATGCAGGGAGAAGAGGGAATCTTCTCCCTTAAGTCCGTATTTTACTTGCCAGTTCCTAATGCCCATTAACGCACGTGTTAATCTGATACTTCCTGCTGATCCGAGAGTTCCGAGTATACCAGAGTGCCTCCGACTGCAATTAGTCCCCGATGGCTTAAAGTAGAAGCCGAAGCGTAGTAGCCGTGATTTTTGGATGGAACGGTTTCCAGCGAATCATAGAACCAGTGGTGGTCATTCAATATAGCAGTTACATAACGCAGTACATCTTGAAGGTGTTACTACCGCCTGAAGGTGGGTGACGTCGATGTAAGTAGAAATTGTGCCTATTTCGAGTTAGCCAGTGAAGTGTCTCCTTTTCCACTGTCCTCTAGTGAAGTCCGACTTGAACTTCGTCGATAATTGTGTATGTGTTAAGGAGTTGAATTAACTACATACATATAGTCTAGGTACATAGGTACCAGGTATGACAATCCGCATATGGGTACATCCATGATGTTAATAAAATGTTTTGGGGAAAATTCCGGGTGCTTGATGTACCTACCTACCCATACAACTCTAACCAGAAGACTTATGACCGACACCGCCGTCTTCTATTGGGCTTACGGATTTCCTATTCAGAGTCTTGATAACATTGATTCAATAGCAGAATAGCGACGGGCGTGTGAGAAGCTTACTTGGCTGGTAGCGGTAGATTGAACTGGACAAATCTCAGGTCTTGGTTCGCCTCCTTGGCGTACATATCTGTGCTTGTATATACCCCATGTAAGTCTTAGATTGATCCAGTACCATGTCGTGGTGGCAGAAGAAAGGCGGGGTTGACCCAGAGTGCAGTAGTAATAGAGCTTGGCACGGGTTGTTGGAGTTCAACCACGATCCTTCGAACGATGGATATATGGATATCAGATATGACTTTGAGTCTCGTTATGAACTATAACACTAAAGGAGGTAGGTAGACAGCGGAGAAGATGTTCCTTCGTATAGGTAGATATATTTGCACTTATCGACTATCTCAACATGCCTTCGCCAAATCTCGGGCGATCTTAAGAGTATTGTTTCTAGAGGCGGCATACAAATATGACTTCATCTCACACCGTCTTTTCAGCCCTAGGAGATTCCTTATTAATGGGATCCTCTTAAGGACGAAGGAAACGCATCCATGCTCCTACCTTTTACCCATCCTGCTATCTCACGTATATTTATGCCTGCCCGTAAGCTGCTGTTCTAGTGGCCCCTAGAAGCGATGGCCTTGCTTAACAATCTAGTAGGTAAATTTAGTCCTGTTGCAATGTCCACTGCCTTGGGTTAGGTACTTGGTGGGTTAGCTGTTCGGCGAGTAAAATGTGACGAGGCTGACCTAACATTCATTTCCGCCTCTTTTATAAAAGCTTGTCTCTCAAAACATTACGCGGATTGGTGGGTAGGCTAATCTAGCTTGGTACCATCAAAGACAGTTGATTTCGATGGTACTTTACCTGCTCGCTTGTGGTGTTGTGCAACGGTGGCCTCTTGTGCTTGCATGCCCTGTGCCACAGACACATATTCCGATCCATAGCGAATGCAGAATAGCGCTAGTTGGGCTCATGAACCGGTAGCATACACGTAGCGAGCCACTCTTTCACTTAAAAGTATCGTGGAAGTAGACTTGCCACCAAATGACGTGCCCCGCTGCCGTGGTTCGCTCTACTTGGCTTGCCTCGATGGCTAGCTCGCTTTGGCGTTCCCGTCTAGACGGGAATTCTGTAACGCATCAGCCGCTAGCGATTCTCTTCTGGTGTCGGAGAATCTTGATTCTAGAACCGAACGAGCTGAGCTCTGCGTGCAGGATTTGACTCCAAAATTAATGGAATAATTAGTTGGGGAATCTGAGACGAATGAGTAATAGACGAAGCGCTACTGAACTCGCAAGCTTGATGCCGTGTGTAGTTCATGATGTCGCACAATGATGGTTGCTATTCATCCCTGTTACCGTGAGCATGTCATCCTAGGTACGTAGTAGTCTTGGCTGTTGGTATACCTTACCCATCGCAGACTGGTGCCGCGTTCCATCGTAAGCACCAGTCTGGGGTAAGGAAAGATCTGGGAAACCCCTTGGATAACAGGACTCACCTCAGCAACAAGTCATACATACCTAGGTAAGCAAGGGTCAAGTCGCGGTACAGCCACAGTACATTTTACTTGATTGTCAGGAGTGGTCATGGTAGCTAGGATTGAAAGGAGTCGCATACCTATCGCTTAGAGTCGATGAGTCGAGCATGGAGTCTACATATAGCGTAAAGTCTTGAGACCAATGGTTGGTACCCGAAGTCGGAATTACTATATAGTCCAACTTATTAGTGGAAACGATTATCATGATGGACTTGATGTTAGTTAGCTCTTGCAGCTCATATGATGCGCTGACTGAGGATAGTGATGATGGTCACGATATTTAGCCAGATAAGAGTCAGCGCCCATGACGCTCACTAGTCAGCGATAGTGCAGTTCGGATATTTCTTGGCCGCGCATTCAGCTTGCACAAGCCCATGTATGTAGAGATGTTGGATCGTGGCACAGGACGTGATATACTACTAGCCTAGTGCCGTACAAATTCCGAATGTTGGACGTAATGAAATATAACTTGAATAGGAGTATCAGGTTATGTAGGTATATTTAGACTGGTACTTTATCAAGACGGAGAACTGGCAATGATTCCTTCATTGGTACTAGATACGTACATACTTACATTATGGTAACCGCCGTGAGGATGAATAATATTAATATATTCGTGTTGGCTGGCTGGCTGGCTGGCTGACATCGAAAAGAGGCTTGTGATGAGATTATGCATTAGGTACATATGTACATACATAAAGTATTAGGTACCTATATATATTGATATAACTGGATGTTATGCATGTACATAGGTATGTATATCAATCGTTGTGACAGTCCGACCTTCAATGTCGTGTGTGTATGTATGTAGGTATTGGATGTAGGTATTGGATGTAGGTATTGGATGTAGGTATTGGATGTAGGTATTGGATGTAGGTATTGGATGTAGGTATTGGATGT
>KZ112424.1:0-210689 GCA_002120305.1 Hypoxylon sp. CO27-5 | reverse complement strand
ATGTAGGTATTGGATGTAGGTATTGGATGTAGGTATTGGATGTAGGTATTGGATGTAGGTATTGGATGTAGGTATTGGATGTAGGTATTGGATGTAGGTATTGGATATAGGTTACATGAGTATGTACCGTATGTACATACATGTATGTAGTGTTGCTTCAAACCTGTGGTGGAGCTACTCGGTACCGTTACCTGTGATCGCTAGCCGACGTCAGGCATGGCTAGTGCAGAGCACAGACCTAGAGTTAATTTACAGGGTTCCAAGGTTAATCTACAGGGGACTTTCTAGGTAACCCCTCAGGGGTCTAGGTTCTCCTGCACGTGTAAGTCGTGGACTATGTCTTCTTACATGCTCACATATTGCAGATAAATTGGATAGACCAGTAATTACGCATATCCTACGTCTAGCGGGCTTTCTACGTCCTATAGCAATATGTTTGGCAAGGACCTAGAGTTCTCGACAAACTAGGGACGGAGCAAAATGTGCATGCAAATGGATAAGTAATGTCCAATCCTTCTAACCTAGAGCACTTACACGTAGTTAGGGTGGGGTTTACCGTCCACTATCTTTGAAAAAAGCTGGAGGTAGACGGGAAGTTCCCGTTGAGATTTTTAGGTGTATCTCCATATGTAGTACATAATCAAGCATTCAAACTAAGTGGTGATATATACATCCAATGATGAGAAAAAATGGCAAGCCAAAAAAAATAGATCAATCTTTCATGTTTCTAGAATTGTTTTAGTTACTATATATACATTAAATATACATACATGTACGTAATTACACACTATACGTATCCTACTCGTATACCCCTACACAGGTACCTATGTACGTGTGGTAGCTTCACTAACATACTCCCACAATACATCACACATTATAGGTAAGCATCTACAGGGGTTATGTACTACTGCCGTTTGCTGGTGTAACCGCGACTTTCGATTCTCGGTGCTCAATCTTCCTTTTAGACAAAAGCCCGCCCGTTACCAACTCTCTGGATCCCCTCCTCTGATTCTTCTTCTCTCTTCCTTTTTCTCTTTCCTCTCTCTCTCTCTCTTTCTCTCTGATCTCTTGATCTCCCGATCTCCCCTCCCGGTTTAATTATTTCATCGCTATCTCTCTCTACTTGCTCATTTCCTCTTCACCTGTCGCTGCTGGTTACAGCCCGAAGAGAAGCCATAATAATTCACGCAAGAGGACAGCATCGTAATCTATCTAAACCTAACATATGAGCTCTAGGCCTCTTACAGCCGGGAGACCCATCCTTCACATCAAAGAACATCCACCGGTTACGGTTACCTAGAGCGTTCATGACCCGAAGCTATCAAGCTCAGGGTCAAGCTCTGGCTCGTCAAGCCCAGGCACAGGCATGTTCCAGCCTCAACCAACTCCGTATTCCCCGTACGCTACCTATGGAATCCACATAGCCAACGCAGAGGTTCCCGAATACGCCTTCCAGCCTACTCCGCTGGCACAATTCGGGACAGGGCATGCTGGTGGTGGTGCAGGCGCAGTAGGTGGCGGCAGACCAACAACGGCCGACGTCTTCGCCTCGCCAATATTCCAAAATCCTAATTCTCTAATTGCTCCCGCCAACAATCCTAGTCATCTTCCTTACCATAACGCCAACTCGATACCCCACAATCACCACCACCACCAAACCCGTCGCAATATCAAGATGGAGTCCCAACACGATCTCGCCCAGCAGGAGGCCGCTGCTCGCGATTTCAAGCCTCAACACGAGGTTAGTAATGCACTCTGCGCCTCTTGTATATCCTTTTTTCCTCCTCTTTATTGTCACCAATGTTATCTCTGGTCCATCATGTGAAAGCTGTGTATCTAGCTGTTCCCATTTCTCTTCGCATCCCGCCTTGATTGAAAGTCTCCAATCGGCTCACATCTCAATTGCGAAAACAGGGCCCTTTAGTCGGCGACAGGAGACCAAGCACGGTGATCACAGAAGAGTATGCGAGAGCAGATCCAATATACGTAGCCAAAACCATGGTTAGTCATTCGAATCGAATTCCGAGCCCCAGAAATCGAGATCGGCCAATTGACTCGTGATGGCATCGTAGGCGTTACCGCAGACTTATTCCCATTACCGCCCGGTCCAGGGCGACGGTAATTGCGGCTGGCGAGGTAAGTTTTGACGCATTTATCACTTCCATCATTCCTCTTGATGATCCTTCTGCATCACGTACGCATACCCCGCAGTTCATGCGTGGCCATATCCAGCCAGGGTCTGGTTCTCGTGCCTTATCTACGATGCTTCTCGATTAGATTGATTGATCGATCGACGATCAGCCGTCGTGAAGACGAATCCAGGTATTGAGGACAATCCTCAACCTTCGAACCCCTTCCTTCGTCTAGATTACCTGACTTGTAGAAGACTAAGTTAACTTTTACGGTGCCATTCTAGCAATTGCATTCGCTTATTTCGAAACGCTTGTACGGTGTGGCGATATAACTCAGGCTCAGGGCGAGCTAGCTCGATTGACCAGCATGAATAGCTTCATCGAGACCGTCGGTGGCCATAGTTCGTGGCTATTTGAGGATATGGTATCTGAAACGTTTGACCTATTCAACGAGATCATCGCTGCCATGTCTAGCGGCCAGGATGCGATGCACTTCGTGACGAACAAATTCAACACGGTCGAATCATCGCAATCTATCGTCTACCACCAACGCCTGCTTGCGTCTTCGTGGTTGAAGGGTAACTATGCCCAGTACGAACCTTGGATTGCTGGTGGCGTCGAAAGCTACATTGAAGATACCATCATGCCGACCGACAGGGAGATTGATCATGTAGGTGTCGTGTTGCTCTACGACGTACTGCTCAAGCCAGCAAATATCGTGCTTGAGATTGCCTACTTAGATCGAAGCGAGGGCGCGGAGGTCAATGTGCATCGGATGCCGGAAGAAGCCAATGGCCAAGATCCAGCTACATTGGGGCCTATGATCTATTTGCTATACCGTCCAGGCCACTATGACATCTTGTATCGGGATTCTGTGATCCCGGCCCCGCCTATGCCAGCGGCGCCGACTACTTTATCCATCAACCGGGCAACTTCCTTTACGCATCACCATGATATCGAGAGCACCATGCCGCCGCTTCAAGATTACGAGGTAGATATGAGTGCGTTAGCCATGATACCTGGTTTCGCTGCTCCCGAGATCTCCCCATTGGGATCGCCTCCGGCTGCACCGTCTCCTATGACAGATCCTTACGCACCTTCTCCGCAGTCGCCATGGATTCCACAGCCGTTCCCGGAAGGTTTAGCCACTGCGACTCCGCCTCAGCCAAGTCCTCCACAGCAACAAATACCGGCGCCCATGACAGTGCACCATCCTCTTCGCTTCAGCAAGTACAACTTTCCCGACTTGGTAGAGCCGAGCAGCGGAATCCACGAGCCTGCTTTTACAACGAATACTTTCAAGAATTCTCATTTCAATGTCGCCCATTACAACAATATGAATTTCCAACCTGAGATGTACAGACCCGAGGCGGATGAAGATATGCCACATGGAAAAGGGGGTGGTCGGAAACGGAGTACTGAGCATTGCGCGGTCATAAAAAAAGAGAGCAGGGGTTAGAGGTGATTCTCTCGTATTCTAATGAGCATTCTTCCGTTTATGGGGTCGGCAGCACTTCCCGTCTATTACAATCCATGGCGTTACTTGGTAATGAAAGACTGCGAGTTACGAGGCCGGCCTTACGACCTAGTACGATATTATACCACCGAGACGAAATAATGAGACGAGAGTTCCGGCATCCTAATTATGATAGCAGGATGGCCAATGAGTTTGGTATTTAATACGGATCCCGAGGGCAGCAGAATTGAGTCCACGAATCTTGCTGCTGCCCCTAAAGCAAAGAATCGGCAAAGCTGAACGCAGATTAAGTTGATAAAGTTCGAGCCGAATTTAATACGATCGACAATCTTATTCAACATCTAAAAGTTTTATTCTTAATACTCATGATATTACTGTGATTTAAATATTCTGTGAACATGTTCTTCGTGAGAAGCATCTGCTTGGCAACGCTACATCTCAAACTCTTACTTTGGAAATACGAGCCGACAACGTTAACAATTCAGCAAGTACCTGATTTACTTCAGTATGCAGGATCTGATCATTTCCCACATTATCAATGCCATTATGCCTTAGGTAGGTAGGCAACAAGTAGGGAGGTATCCGGATTTCCTATGCAGCTAAAAAGGTCACAGCGGCAAGCCACGTCGCGTCCAAATTAGAAGGCTGCGCTTTGCCGCTCGCTATCTATACGTACGTCTTCCTACCTGCCTAGCTGGTACTTATCATCCTGACCAACGCCGAAATCGGCGACGGAAGGCTGCATATACCCCCTGATCTATCATTCCCTCAAAAGTCAGAGGACAGCAGAGCTGATGCCGACGGGCGTGGCGCCAGTCGCCGTTATCCGCCCGGGTTCATTGGAGGTTTTGGCAGGTTGGGAGGTAGGAATATGGTGATGTATATACTCCAGTGTGCATTGGATGGACTGCAGGCTCCCGAGTTTATGACCGTTGGGGACGTGGTCATCTGCAAATGCAGTTGCTAGGTCATGCGTCGTGGAACCGTTTCATAGGAAAGGCCCTTGCGAATGCCAAGGTCTCCCATAAACGTCCTTCAGATGGCACTCGTATTTTCCACCGCCAGTCCGCAACCACGTGATCAGCTTCGCGTGAAGTACTGCGGCTTAGGGGGAGAGATACGAGGGATACGAGAGATATATCACGTAGGGTAATAGAATCGAGTTCGCAGGCGAAACCAATCAGCTTCATAATACATCAGCCGTGACAAAGCCTTCGCTCGCTCGATCGATTTGCAATTCCCGTTCCCAGCGATTCCAATTATCTTGCTGCACGAGAGTACTGCTCTCGGGCTCTGCGCTATTACCCACCTTCAGCCGAGAAGCGAATTGGGCAGCCCACATCGAAGCAATCTCTTCCCCGGCGTTCCGGACGCGAACGGGGTCGTCGAGGTGCTTGGCCACCGTCGTCACGCCCTTCTCGCCTAGCCCGCACGCCACGATGCGGGCCCACGGATTTACAAACTCGGGTCCATCAACCGGCATCCCGAAGTTGATGGCGACCCCGAGCCCCGTGATATGCCGCCGGAGGTGCACCCCCAGCGCAGCGATTTTCTTCTCCTCCTCCTCGCCGCCCTGATCCGCTTCCGTTTTCTCTCGCACCCACACGCCCGGGTTCGACGTCGTGAACCCGTTGATATTGTACAGCTCCCGTAACGTCGCTATGGTGGTTTTCTCTAAAAGGCACACGTAGTCCCGCACGCTGAAGTGCTCGTGCAAAGGCGACCGCAGGTCGATCACGGGCCACAGGACGACCTGACCGGGCCCGTGGTACGTCGTCAGCCCGCCGCGCGGCGCGTGGAGGACTTCCGGGGTGAAGACGTAGGCCTTCTTACCACTCTTCTTGTTGCGCGGCGGCTCTGGTACGTCGACGCATAGAGGTGCTCGTAGGCGCGCTAGCTCGTTGGCGGACAGCGGCTCGGTCTGCCGCCGGCCGAGGGTGTACGTAGGCGCCGGGGTGAAGGAGATAAGGGTGGGAGGAGGTGGCGGGTCGGACCGGGCGTGTTCGCGTTGATGTTCATGTGCGTGTGCGTGTGCGTGTGCTTGTGCGTCTTCGTCGGGGCTCACCGACAATGATGCTTTCCAGGCGAGTAGGTCCTGCTGCAGCTTCGACTGGACGCGAGTCGCCAGGGCATACGAGGGGAATATAGGTACGTTTCCCTTTCGCCACGAGGGGATTGCGATGTGGCGGAGCGACATTGGATATCGGGACGTTGTTGCTTGCAGGGTGACACCGTCCTTGCAGACAAGGGAAGGGAATTAGCCCTAGGTTCGAACTTGTTGATTTATTGCCTTGCGCAATCAAATCAAATCAAATCGATCACGGAGAGAAGTCCGTACGAAAGGAATGTTGAAGGTGAGGCTGTTAGTTGAAGATCTTGCTGTTCGAAGTAAGGGAATATCTGATCTTAGCCTTTTTTGGATAGCTTCCTTGCTTCTAAAGTGTTGCATTAATACATACATACATACATGTATGTACATATGTCAAGGTTTAAGCCTGTTCGTCCAAGTTGGCCCGAGCTCCCTTAGGAGCTTCTTTTTATGTAAGTATGTACGGTATGCACCTAAAGGATTTACATATGCAGCATATGTGGGTAAGGATGTTACGTATGTAGCTTGAGCTCGGGCCACGTCAAGGGGCTGGAGTTCCCCCAACCTTGACAATGGCACGGGACGATCCAGCAGGGGTTATGGGATGATCCTTGTTTCCATCACAAATCTCATTTTGTGAGCTGTCACTTTTTTTTTTTTTGATGATCTGGGCACTTGCTAAAAAAGTTTATTCATCCTTCCCTATCCGAGCTTAGTATTCTGTGATTCCGCGCTCGCTATCGAATTCAGTCTTGAGATATATACGGATATCGAATGTTCAGAATGCTTCTAGACCTAGCTAAGATTTAACTATAGGACCCAACCATGCCGCTATCGAGCGACATCTTATGATCCAACGGTCCTTCTTGGCGATAGATGTATTGGTCTTCATCAATACTTTGGAGATACATGTAAGCGCTTGCGCGTTGCAACCATATCCTGCCTCTCTCACCGCAGGATGGTTCGCGCACATGATCATCGATGGTTACCTCTTTTTGGCTCACATCAGCCGCAAGATACATACCATCGCAATTTCCAAATTGCCCAGAGCCTAGTCCGGGATGTACATTGCCACGAGTTGCAGCTACTTCCGTGGTACAATCCTGCCTGAACCCGCACCCTTTGGCCCTCTCATTGCCGAATGCGGGTTACGGTATACTGGGCGCCAAGGCTGATTGGCAGCTATGATCTACCGCAGGACCAAAGGGGGAGTGCGTCTATTCGGGTGCGGTCTGTCACTTCGTTGTGCAGCAGACTAATCTCGTGTGCGGCTCCGTTGGGACCAGAAACGGCCGAACCATGGACGAGAGAGAAGCGGAGCCGAGCTACGTGTAACAGCGTACCATACACTTGTCCGATAATTACAAGCCAAAACCCAACCGCGTCGGGATGGGAAAGAGAATGCGCCTTTGGAACCCTCGGCCGACGGGCCGAGATTGCTTTCGTTGACAAAACACTTAAAATCGCAGTTCTTTTCCCTTCCCCTATCGGGCTTTTCTACTCCCCACGGAGCCAATTCCGTCTCCGACTTATTGACAGGCTTCTTGATAATTCCAGGTACCAGCGAGTGTATCCTGCCAATCATAATCTTAGGGCCAGGGTAGTTAGACACCGTGGTGAACTGGTCGACGTCTCCAAGTTACCAACTGTTAACTATAGTTTTCCAACTACATACGAGAGGTGCACTATCCTCACACCTCGTTGCATTAATATCCTTCTCGGTCAGGCCATTGGCATTCCATGAGCAACCTATACTCTATTCATGGAGCAACATAACTTATGATTATTGGTACATTTGCTGATCTCACTATGATCATCTGCTCTGTGATATAAACGGGACTTTCCGTTAACTTCCTTCAGAGTTCTCAGCAATGCCGAAATGTTACTCATCCACCGCAGTATATCCGGGACAAGGGGATCAAGAATCGTATACGACATTTTCCTATTCGAGTAGAGCTAGGTGAGACGATTATGAACCGAAGAGCGGTCTGATTATACTTCCATGTTAGTGCTAAGGATCTGTAAGCCGAGCAACATCGTTTACTCTATGATGTAGTATCTGTCATTACCATCTAGCTCATGTGACGGCAATTCTATAAATATCATGGCACCTCTATGTTAACCATATTACCTTACTTGGGTACATGTACTGATGTCACCTAACTTAAGGAAGTCAAGCTTGATGCTGCACTGCAAAGGTGACCCTAGTCCCTCCAAATAAAGCAATATACTAGGTATTTAAGAATATAAGTATCTACGCAGTTATTTCCGGCTTATAATCTCTACTCTCCTTGAGCTGACTTCTTCGTCCGTTCGTATAATGTACTGGTATGGAATGTGGAAGTGGACAAGGGGAGCATCTGACAGACGTCAAATTCAAGAAGAGAAAACAAGAAATATCTAGGTATCTAGGTATCTAAACAACCAATTTATTCCATATATCTAAGCCTATTATGATCTTATCCTGAACTGTCTTATCGAGTAACTAAGAGAGAAGCTACCAGGATGTTGCAGTTGGCCGTAGTTGAACAGTCAGAAGTTCTACCTTTCCTAAACCTACCATTTAATATTGGGTGCTCTAACGACTGTTGAGAAACACTGTCACCCGCTAGCTCTTGCTGAAGTAAATATAGGCTAGGTGCTATTGCCCTTCTTCGAGTGACTAAGCAAAATGTCACCGAGGCTCTTCTCACATTGTCTTGCGTGTCCCAGTCTCGGGAGGAGCATTCTAGGTGAGGTTGTATGGGTTATATAGGTTTGAAACACCGTAATCTATTATCACATCACAATGAGCTTGCATATAATTTATTCGTTAGGCATCTGTGTGACCGATTGGGATCGTGGGCCCTCCATAGTCTTTCACGAGGGCGATGGAGTCATGAAGTTTAGTCAGTCATTTCACATCATAGTGTAATCAGATCCCATGTATAAGGTTATTTGCTGATAGACTTATATATATATATATGCGACGAAAGACGAAGATATTTGCGCGGGAGAGCAAATAAAGGAAGCTGATATCCACAACAGGCGGGCATCCATATATAACAAGCCCACTCCAATATTCAACCTTTAGCTTATGTTGCACTCAATATCAGGGTTCCTGGCTCCGTCTCATTAACTTTTGCTTTTGAGCAGTCAAGTCCACCATCTTCTGATATGCTCACTCAAGAACAACGCTGAACATTTTCGAAAAGGCAAATCTTCTCTGATAGGTTGTCTCTCTCGAGTAGGTATTTGGTGGGTCACGCCAGCGGTATGATTCTTGGGTGTTTCCTTACCACGTCTCCAGTTTCTGTAGGTAACTTCTTTGTTGTAACTGACGAATGTGGCTCATCTATATGAAAAAGGACCCTCCCTGGTGGCATAATGCTGAATAGCGCGAAGCTAAGTATTCATGCCGCTAATACGCTGTTGTATAAGTATTGTCTCTCTGGCATGGTTAGAGACTCTCCGTACCTAAGTTATCGGAGCCAATGGAGTCAAGTTCATCGTCCGCACGATAACCCGATTGCCGTCTTCTACGTGGAGTTCTCTCACGTGCCGTCCTCTCGTGTGTCTCATCCGGTGTCCGTATAAGAAAGAATCCAATAGCGATGTAGATTCCGCAGAGTAGCCCGACGACCACCCAGGAGACCAATAGTAGGACTGTAAATTCTTCAACGGCAGACATGATTACCTGTTTGTCGCTGTATGGTGTAGCCTCTTTGATATACTTAGAGTAGTTGAAACTAGGTATCCTGATCTTCGGTGAAGTTGAAAGTGACACGATTGCTCTATTATGGTTCATACACACGGGAGTCCTACAATGTAGCGTTAATCTATTTATACGTTAATTTGAACAAGTATCTCCGACGGATGATATTAGACTCGAAGCCTTTGAAATATGGTTTGCAACTATCTAGCCTCTCATACTCTAAGCAGTACTAGGTTCGCATTATATATAGAGAAGGCTGGTTTTAAGCCCAAGGCATTCATAGTTGCCCGCCTAAGCAACTATACCTAGCTTCAGAAGTGAGGTTATTGGGTCAGTAGTCCTCCTAAGGTCGAGAACATCAAGATTCGAGATGGGAAATGGTAGTTTCCCCAACTCCAGTCTCATAAACAGTGCGTCTTATATACACGTAGTACGCATTGGTACGACTATTTGCCAAGTAGTACCATATCAGTTGAGATTTCGCCTAGAACTTCACTAATTTTAATTACCCTTACTCGAAAACTCCACGTTAAGCCGCATTCATTTCTAGATTTGAGATTGTAAGAAACTTACTAATAAAGAAGAACTTCTAATTTTAACCTTCCTGCAGACCTAAAGATACTAATATAGAAGCAAGGAAGATGGTAGGTAGTTACGCTTGAACTTGAGGAAGAGTGCAGCTTTGATGTTCCGGACCCTATTCCGCCTTACTTTACCCTAATCCGTTTAAATTAGCCTGACAATAAGTCAGGATTAAGCTTTAGTGCGACATATAGTTCAATAAGACAATACATAGTAAGATAATGAACAGCCACCTAACTAAAGGCCCTTGCTTTGGTTATATAGACTATTAAATGTTACACAGCCAAGGGAAAGAGGCGACGATAGACCAACCGCTAGTATTCTAGAAGCCTCATCTAGACTGTAGGAAGTAGCAGGGACGAGAATACGTCCAACTTAACTACCGGAGTCTAGAAGTGTGAGAAATACGAATTCTCCGAAGCCATAAAGAATAAGCGGTGTAACTCGAGGCAACGATCCGATAGATCATGCAAGCTGAATGCACTCGCGTTTTGGCCCTATGTTGATTGCATCTCCGTGACGTTACTAGAGGTAGAGGTCTGCGACAGAAGCTGTAATTATCGACTCCCCTGTCTCAACGCCCTCATGTTTATTGTCTCAGACCAATAGAAGAAGCTTCACCATTTACTAACAATCCTGGTATCAGATCTCGGATGCTGCGGCCACCACGCTATCGCTGTCACTAAGCCTCACAAGGGGGTGACGACAACCCCGGCATCATGGTGATCAGCACATGGCATCACAACGATCATAAATTTTTGTTCGAATGCGATAGGTTGATGACGTAGAGCAGAGTGGCTTTGAGATTTAGAATTGTGCAATTACATAGCTGTAGTACCTAGCTGTAGTACTGTACATACAAACAGACAACACACTAACCCTTATGAGAGTTTGGGTAGCCTTTTATTAGCTTGTACACTTTATATGTACACGTATTGAATTCAATGTAAAAAAGAATAAAGTTTGAAGGGTCTTGCCGGGGGATGCATGGAGGTTCGGATGGAACTTGTTGAGGTGGTTACTTCAGGCTAATCGGCAGAGCTAGTCTAGTTTGGGCAATTAGCTATTCCAATAGCTTCGTCAGTGTCGTCATGGTGCCCCACCTTCCGCGGGCACGAGCCCACCTTTGACGAATGTTTCTTCTTTCGATGATGAATAACTCTGGAAAAGACTTCACCTTCTTTTTCCCCCGTATATTCATCTCACCGTCTCGATTCTGTCCTTTTCGACATCTACAATAATTCCTCAGTCACTCCCACGACTCTGCGACAATCCTATCCATACTCTTCTAACCCTAACAACCTATCTACATTCTGCAGGGCGAGCCAATAAACCTGACGAATAGATACCTCAGAATCAGCCTAACTGGCTTTGACGCCAAAGCCATCTTCCGCATTCGTACCTGAGACATATCAATCTAAGAGTCATTGTCTTAGCCCTAGTGTCTAGGAAAGGAACACTGTCGCTATCTTGCCAAGATTTGTATGTTGCCTACCTGTTACCTTCCTCGTCAATTTATTGTCTCGGCTCCCCTATCAAGGTCATGGCCAATTCTTTGAAAGTTTGCGATCTGAAATCTAATCTTTTTGATAGCCACCTCCAGAGGATTCAACCATCCGAATAAAATCGAGGCATCTGAACGCACCAGCATCTAATCTGATCTGATCTGGTCTGACTGGCCAACACCATCCAAAATGGCGCGCGCCAATATATACCTCGCGCCCCTCTCCCTCATCTTCCTCGCCGGCTCGCTCGTGATGCTCTTCTTCATAATCCTTTCCGCCGTCACAACAACATCGCCTCTCCGCCAGACATACTTCCTCTCAGCGTCTACTTCCGGAATTACCGGCGCCCGCCCTATAACGCAGTGGGCCTACTTCTACATCTGCGGCGAAGGCAACGTTGACTGTAGCCCTGCATGGCCGGCTCCCCCCTTAGGATGGGCCTGGTCCGCCAACCCGGACAATGCACCAGAGGTCCTGGTGGGCTCCCACGGCGGTGACACCACGAGTTTCTACTACTACTACATGTGGCGGTTCGGCTGGGTTTTCTACCTGATCACGCTCATATTCTCCGTCCTAGCCTTCTTCGCTGGCTTTGTGGCGTGCTGCGGACGTCTGGGATCCGCTATCGCGGGCTTGGCGGCTCTCGTTGCGCTTGCCTTTCACACTATTTCGACGTCGATGATGACGGCGGTCTTCGTCAGCATGCGTAATGCGTTCATCGACAGCGGCCGTACCGCTAGTCTAGGCCGATACGCTTTTGGATTCGCCTGGGGAAGTTGGACTGCGTTATTAATCGCTACGATACTCTTCTGCATTGGTATCCGTGGTAAAGATGATACCTATGGTGGTGGCCGCAGATGGGGACGTCAAAGAAGCGTACGGAGTCGACGAAGCTACGACTTGACTGGCCGAAGAGTTAAGGACGAGTATGCTTGAGTTTGAGTTTGAACTTAAGGCAGAGACTCGGACAAGGGAGACAGAAGATATACGGAAACGATAAGTTGTTTTGGGGAGGAATGTAGGATAAGGAGAAGAAGACGCTCTACGCGAGAAAATTGGACTAAATGACAGCAAGCCGGGAATCGGCGCACCACTTCAAGCCTCTGACGTTATGCGACGCTTGGTATAATGGATAATGACGATAATGACGATCGAAGGAGATCTTCTATCGGGTACCGCACGCTAGGCGAGAAGAATAATAATCTTCATGGATGGGGGAATTGTAATAATTCGAGACATCAAAGCTTGTAACCTATGGTTAGGCTTACCCAATCGTTAGTTAGGTACTTTAATATCTGACCAGATGAGCTTCTAATTTCGCAAATGGACTTGAATGAGCGACTACGATCCCATCTCCCTATTGGGTAGATCACGTATTCCTAAAAGTGTCAAAAAACTTGCTACTTTGTACGAAATCTTTTGCTCCCTTGCCCTGTTTCCTCGGTGTGGTTTTCCACATGTATGTTTCCGTCTCTATCGCTTTACTTGCTTTGCTATAGCAACTAGGTACCTCTCATCAAAATCAGAGGATCGTTGCCATCCACGACCCCCTGAATCATTGTCTCTTGGGAAGTGAGATGACGCAAGGGGCAAAGTGAAGTTCAGATTTCGGCGAAACTAGGTACTTAGGCATTATATAGTAGGTAGAAAGCGTCGTATCGAAAATACTAACCTCAAGACTTGTGTCTCATCCTGCTACCGTTCTAGACAAACTGCCCCATGTAGCTTCACTTCGTCACATCACAAACACACCCCGTCTGCTGTGTAGACAACAAGATATCATTTTATTCCATTTATTTCTTCGACCTTGTCATCTCCTCGGCTATCCGTTTGCTTAACCGTACCACCTCGATTCCTTGTTTTCTCATAATTAACAACTCATCCTCAACAGCAACATTTCTAAAATTGGGTTATTACAGTAGTAGGACCCTTGCTATTCACCAGTCTGACCAGCTAAGCAATCCCTGACACTATGCTCCTTGTATTTCCTTCTCCCCTCCCCCGTGACTCCATGCGGAATGTGAATTCCCATCTGTCTGCCTCTGCAAATCGTACGTACTCCCCTTGTCGAAATCGTGGAAAAGATGCGAAACAAGTATTCCTAATTCAACTTGTCTTTCTCTCCCAAATGATGCTGAAAATGTACAATGTACAATCGTTGCTTTGAACGAAGAACCCTCCCTTTGAAACCCTCGGCACGAATTGCCTCAAACACTTCATAATCTCACATGCGAATCCTCCGTTTTTGTCGCTTCCCATTCGTATTTCGTCACCTTGTCCTTATCCCGAATACGTGTACAGGGACGCCTCCCTTGCGCCCAATGCCGTTTTGAAACCCTTAAGCCTCTTTTGCTGATGTCGAAGGAGAAGGGGAAAATGTGAAGTGTTGAGACAGTGCTGCCGCCCTCCTGGCCTGCTATGTATCAAATGAATTAATTGTATACGCCACATGATGCTATGTTCTCAAAATAATCGTCAAACAGTTATTGCGGAGTACCTGCTCCACCGCGTTGTAAAAGTATGCCCTCTCGCTTTTTGTCGTCCTGGTCTAATGGGCAAATGTTGCAGACTTCCGTACAATCTCTATTTTCCAATTTGTGGACTGGCCAGTGGGCTCACGGCGTCTAAGGGAGCGTGATGGAGTGCCGGTTGCCCTTCCGTCTCGCCATATTGTCCTTTTGCCTTCTTTTCCAGCACCTCCTTGACCCATGCGGAGACTTCTGGATCTTCCGTGCTTGAATGGCTGAGATCCAACTTCCCAGCTGCACCAGCAACCGCCTCGGCGCTGGCGTCGTTCTCCTCCATTTCTTCGTCTTCTTCCGTTATAGTTTCTGGCTTAGTCAAATCTGCAAGCCATTCTGATGCTAGCAGAGCCTGGTACGTCGGCCTCAATTTTGGTACCTTGTTGAGGCACCCATGAACAAATGTGCGTGCTGCTTCAGAATATCGATCCGGTAAATCTGGCGGTTCTCCTTCGACAATGGCCTACGAAGTTGTTAGATCATTTATATGGGGAGAACGAGTTTAACAATCCACTTACGCTGAGTTGACTGAATATTGTCGACGATACTTCCGGCGGATAAGGGTACTTCCCCATACCGCATTCGATAATCGTCAAACCTAAGCTCCATATGTCGCTCTGTACGCTATATGTGCCATCCCCTGCGCCGGTTTGCATAAAAGCTCCGCCAGAGATTCGCTCAGGGGCCATGTAGCTTTGGCATCCAATGTTGGTTTTGGCGATGCTCGCCACAAGATTGCCACTAACGCCAAAGTCGCATATCTTGACTTGACCTCGAGTGTTAATAAGAATATTTGTGGGCTTGACGTCGCGGTGGATGATGTTGTGCTTATCCTTTAACTCCTTGAGACCCATCACAGTACAGTATGTGATCTTTCGAAGCACATTCTCTGGAATCCCTCCAGAGTAGAGCTTGTCGATAGAACCGCCATCCATGTATTCAAGACACATATACACTGCGCTCTCCTGGAAAAAAGCGCCGTAGAATTCGATAATATACGGGGACGCACATTCGTGGAGAATGACCAATTCCTTCAATATAGTCGTCAATTTCGCCTCATCTAGCTCTAGGCGTATTTCCTTCATAGCCATGACTGTTCCGGTAGTAGAGCCAATTTTGGTATCACCCTCCGTCTTATCTTGTGTGCCCGTCGGAAGACCCGGTAAGGAGGCGGATTTGAATCCGGAAAGGCCCGGACCAAAGCGCGGGACTCGTGGTTTGGTATGTCTCACTTTATAAACGGTACCGTAGTTCCCCTTTCCTAGCTCATCCAGCTTCTCGACTTCGTCGAGTGATATCCTGAAGACGGAACCATCCGAGAAGTCCACACCCTTATTAGTAATTATTGCCTTGCCCTTGAACGTTAGGTACCCTTTCTCAGAATCAATATATTCTTCGAACTGCTTCAGTTGTGACATATGAGCACTCCCGTTCTGGATGGGCGTCGTCTGGGAACTAGCACTAGAGCCAGTAGATCCAGGAGAAGGAGGCGGGGCCCCTCCACCCATGTCACCAAGCTTGAACCCAAACCGCCTTTTCCCCGCTAGACCTCCACCACCAGGAGGAATCGAAGGTATGGTGGGGGCTGATTTGGGAAACGAAGGAGGGACTGGCCTCTGATGACCTCCAGGCATTTGGAGATTCCTAGGTAAACCGCCAATGACCGGGCCGCCTGGGGAGGGTCCGGAAGGCGGAGTGCCCTGTTGGGAAGTCAGAGGAGAGCTTCCTTGGCGTGACAGGTGGAAGGCTCGCATCTTTGCGTTCAGGTCTTCGGGTAGACGGCCACTCGACATATGTGCGGCGGCAGCGGGACGTCTCGCATTAGATAAGACGCCAAGAGGTGTGGATGAGGCGGACATTGGGTGCCCCGGGTTCTGAGGGTCGGACACAGAGCGCAGGGACGGCATTCTCTTAGGCGGCTCGGGGGCGGGTTCGTTGGGCGTCTCGAGCGGCGTGCTAGCTTCAGAAGAGACGAAGGAACCTGGTGATACGGGACTGCCTAATACATCCCTATCAAGCAATTCATCAGGTGTCGCGGGCACCGAGTCCGGATCGTTATGTGCGCCGGCCATAATGAAGGTAATGGCGTGAAAAGAAAAAAAAAATGTCTACCAATGCGCCTTTCCTATCATCACCGAGCAGCGAGACCGTAATAAAAGTGTTTTTTTTCTTTGTCGCCGAGTGGGTAAAGAGTGTACTCTAGCGAAATGGGTTGCGGGAAATGAATACTACAAGAAGCGATAGACTCAACGACGGGGCACTTTGGCAACTGGGCAAGAATATCGGGTTGGTCTTTGAGGGATCGAAAATTTCTCCTACACGAATAGTGGCCAAGGCGCAATCGCAACACCGAGTCGTCGGCACAAGGATCTTGAGTCGCTCTGCAGCATAGCAATTTTTCATTAGCGATTTATGGTTCTTGACGGAGTAGTCGGGGCCCAAATTGGACCCTTCGGGTACTTTTGAGGTGTTATTGGGTTCGAAAGGGTCCATTCTTCGGGAGGACAAACCACCAAACCACCAAGGATCTGCCTGATAAACCTAATGAGGTACAACTATAGGGCTGCACGAACCTTGTCAAATCCGAGACACTAGCTTGGGCTGCCCAATTGCGATATTAATTGCGATATTCATCAGCTGTTCAAGTGTTCGTAATTTGTAGGCAAATAATTGTAGACGACGTAGCACCGGTAATAGTATAGCTAGTATAGTAGTATCGAGGTCGGTGGAAGAACGAACGTGACAGATGTAAGCGGCCGAGGTTGAACTTTGACTGCACCGATATGTAATAGGGGACTGAAGGGTCTATGTGTCCATGTTAGAGAATACGCATGTTTGACGAGGCGGCTTGTCGGGTTGTGGAACCTTTTAGACGTGTCTCCTCGTCCTTGGACCCTCAAGAACTTTGGGTAAGCTGGGAGTTTGGGAGCTTGGTCTAGTAACGTGAATGGGATGATCGACCTTGTAGCTTTTGGTTGGAGAAGGATGATTCAATGATGGGGGGAAAGTTAATCGTTGCGCCGTGCTTCCGTATGTAGATTTTAGTGGATGCTTTGGGGGCTGGATGCCCCGCGCTGATGCGCTGATGCGTTGACTTGGTGAGCCGCTGAAAGTTTCTTGACGAATTTCACGTGGTCTTAGCTCTAAATCTATTCCGATTGCTTATCTAATCAGACATATCTGATACATACATACATATGTACATATATGTGTGTACGGTAGCTTTCAAGTTCGATAATTCGAAAAATAATCGAAGCTGGGATATCTTTTTTTGTCAACAGCAAACTCGCTTCTACATTATTCTTCATCTATGGTACAATTCAAAATATCAATTATTGCATGGTGCTTGGAAGAGAAACATTTGCGTCACATATATGGGGCTAGCCAAGACTACTCAGGCTGGTAGGAGTCGCCTAACTGGTCAAGAAAACATGAAAGAATTTCGAAGCTTGAAATAAGGCCAAACTTTTGGTTGGAGAAATGCCAGGGCAGACCCTTGGGCGAGGTGCATCACGATTATCACGAGCCAATTTGGGGACGCATCCAGGCAGGCCAAGCAACAAATTTGCCATGCTGCAATACATCACGCATCACTCACAACCTGATGCCAACGCCGATGGCATTCATGGGCAACTCGTTGATCTTTGCCTCTACGATAGCTGACCACCCCGCAAATGATGCTGTCAAAGTAGTAATGTAGGTAGGCTGCATGGGATATCAAGGCAGCATAATCTATTTCCCTACCAAGAATACAGAAGTACATAATAAAGGCCATTCTAACTTGATTTTATGATCCAAATCAAAAGCATAGTGTACATGTAAGATATCGGGACGTCGGAAGCTTCCAGCTTAGATTTTTAGCTAGGCTAGCCGCTTATTTCAAGCCACATCCGTGCATTACGTATGCATACTGTACCATTTGACAGAACTGTTAAGATCAAATCACGTCATCATTGCAATCATAATAAATCCCATCAATCCCATCAATCCCATCAATCCCATCAACCTGCCAGCCTGCATAGCCTCTACCTACTTATCTGATGTGGGCTCCAGCTCTGGGCGATGATGTGATAGATCTTGCCTTGCAACTTCTTGACTCCAGCCTGATTCACAGTAGTATTGCATCAGATATTGTTTATTAGCGAATCCACCTAGGCTTCATTCGGGCGGCATATTGTCCTTTGCCGCGTAGTTCAACCTATCAGCCTTACCTTGCCAGCGCCCGACGCCAGCACCCCAAAGCGTCCCAAAGCAAGAATGACAACGTGACACAGCAGCCGGATAGTACCATTGGGTTCAAGCGGTGTATTAGTTAGTTAATTCTCAGGGCGAATGAGCACGTTACGAGAAAGTATAATGTCTTAAAATAAGCCGTGATCAATAACCAAATCTTGGCTTAGACAGGATGATGCCAGGGTTCTAACGCCTTGGGTAAAGGACTGACTAGACTTACTTTTTCATAACGCCTTAGGTCTGCGCAAGAGGATACTGTTCGAAATGATCAGAGCCGAGCACTTACACTACACGTAGATATTATGTATTTACCTATCGTAATAACCTACAAACACATGCATCGGAGATGTTGTACCGGTTGGATCAGATATCACCTTATCACCATGCACTGAGTAAGCGTAATGAGCCAAGAATCGACACGGCTGCACCTTCTGGGATCTTAAGCGATGCCTACATAGTATGATATGATGAATAGAGATGGGTAGCATCGAGTAATTGCTAGGTATCTGGTTAGGATAGTTAATTGTTTATTGACTTTGAAATTGTATATTTTTACAGCAACATATCCGGCCAATATCGTGTGTTTCGACATTGTAGAAGTTTCCAATATTGAATGTAATTGAGGTCTCCAATGAGCGATAAACCAAACGTACCTACATAGGTCCCCATCGGAGTACCTGTACGGAAGTTGCATATTACCTATTTAGCCCCCCACATTCCAATGGGGGACGGCCTGAAGACATGCTTTTTAGTACCCCGTCGTCAGCCAATCAGTTAACACGGATGATATCTACCCAGATTGTTTCATAGTGGACCCTGCAGCTTTTGCAGCACCGTTGCAACCTAAGCCTCTCTCGGCAGCTTCAATCAGCCTTCAGATACCTAGATACGTCGCTAGCCACCCAAAAATATGCGCTTCAACGTTTCATTAGTGCATATTTCAGTACGTGCTACGAGATCTCCAGTGCAAAAAGCCTAAAACAGAACTACCCGGACCTCGACGTCCTTTGATGCTTTTTTATTCCCATTCTATTCCTCCCAATTCATTCAATTAATTCCTCTGGGCACGGTACAATCCCCATACTAATAAGAACAGTAGTTCACAAAGTAGCTACTTATTCTTTTTCCCCCTTTCTTTCATCCCTTTACTCATTCCTTTTCTTTTTCTATTGAGATTATATCTCTCTCTTCCCTTCGTGTCTCGGACGACCTCTACGTGGTCTTACTTTAACGGCTGAGCAGCTGGTCTGAATAGCGCTGGATTTCTTGACGAAATCAACAAACACATAATCCTAGCAGAATCTTGTGCTAAGGATCGAGAAATCAATCAACATATTGAGGGAGGGCGCCCGTCATTCTCGCCCGTCACTTTTCCGATCCACCGCGCCAAGTCCAATTCGCGAATCCTATCAATCATACGATTACGCTGTTCCTACCGATAGCTCACGCCAACCCGTAAGATCACCGATTACGACGGTAATACCCTATCATTCATCGTTCAGTTGGACCTTGGGTTGGATATGATGGATTGGACAACTTCAAATCCGACTTCCTTTCGGGTCAACAACCCGCTTGCAGAGTGGACGCCCGGTCCGCCAGCGATGACGATATTGATGAAGCCTCACGACTCCCATCCTTCTATTGATCACCTAATATTACTTGTCTTTGAGGCCGTGCTAGAGGTTGTCTGTGTCAGCTTGCCTGGATACATCATCGCGAGGTTAGGACATTTCGATGCGGACAAGCAAAAGTTCTTAGCCAATCTAAATGTCATGCTATTCACGCCATGCCTAAGTACGAATGCGTCGCGCTAGACCGCCTATTCTTGATTGTATGCTAACGAGCTGGTAGTCTTCACGAAACTTGCGTCGCAACTGAATGCCGACAAACTCATCGACCTCGCAGTCATACCCTGCATCTTTATTATACAGACTGCCGTCTCTTATTTGGTATCAGTGGGTGTATCCAAGGCATTCCGGTTCAAGAAGCGTCCGGCAAACTTTGTGACCGCCATGGGGGTGTTTGGAAACTCCAATTCTCTCCCGATTTCACTGGTCATCTCGCTATCGCAAACTTTGAAGGGGCTCCATTGGGATAGGATACCGGGCGATAACGACGACGAAGTAGCCGCGCGTGGTATTCTGTACCTCTTGATATTCCAGCAGCTGGGACAATTGGTTAGATGGAGCTGGGGATACCATGTCTTATTGGCACCCAAAAGTCGATACGAGGAGTACCAGAACGAGACCGTAGAAGAGGGCAGATATCAAGAAAACGCCTTTCAGAATGAGGCCTTGATACCTGGCTTAGACGGGACCGTCGCGGAAGATGAAGACTCAGACAGTTCGGACGAGTCGGATGCGTACGAACCGGCCGGTCGGACTCCAGTGGTTGGGACATCGGTAGCCTCGCCTGCAGAGTCAGAGGACGAGGCTAGCTCCCCGAGACGATTGGCTAAGAAATACGCAAATGGATCCTATGGGACAGATAGTAATTCTGTAACGACCGGGCCTGGAGACATTATGACGTTTCCTCGCATGCGCGATATGAGCGATCCGGACATTCCGGGCGGAGTCAAGGGCTATTACGCTCGCGCGAGGTTTGGTATTAAGAGGGCTATCGCAACTACTCAGCAGCGCATTATCCACGCCTCAAAACGCGCTTACCAACGCTTGCCTCGTCCCGTCCAGAATGGCTTGGCTAGAACATGGAGAGTATGGCTCCGGGTTTATAATTTCCTCTGGGAATTCATGAACCCCCCGCTATGGGCAATGTTATTCGCCATCGTTGTAGCCTCGGTACCTGATCTACAGCGACTCTTTTTCCAAGAGGGAACGTTCATCAACAACAGCGTGACAAGGGCGGTATCCCAGAGTGGCGGTGTTGCTGTACCCCTTATTCTCGTAGTGTTAGGGGCCAATCTTGCTCGAAACACGCAAAGTCATGAGACCAGGGATCCAGAGGAAGAGGAGATTGGAAAGAAACTACTTGTTGCTTCGCTCATTAGCCGCATGCTTCTCCCTACCATAATCATGGCACCCATCTTGGCCCTCTTCGCCAAGTATGTCCCGGTCAGTATACTTGATGATCCGATCTTCGTCATCGTGTGCTTTCTCCTCGTTGGTGCGCCAAGCGCTTTGCAACTGGCA
Organism: Hypoxylon sp. CO27-5; assembly: GCA_002120305.1. Classification (NCBI taxonomy): domain Eukaryota; kingdom Fungi; phylum Ascomycota; class Sordariomycetes; order Xylariales; family Hypoxylaceae; genus Hypoxylon; species Hypoxylon sp. CO27-5. The sequence continues at coordinate 189,306 of KZ112424.1, read as the reverse complement.
CAAATCTGTCAGATCAACGAAGTGTACGAAGGAGTCATGTCCAAGATCTTATTCCAGAGTTATGTCATCTGGTGAGTTGCAATATCCGAGACTATTCTACAAGATTAATGCTAACAACGACCTCTAGGATCCTTCCATCAACACTAATACTAGTCATGCTAGCTCTCGAGACTGTCGAATGGGCTAGATGATGAGCAAAGTCGTTGGTGCTCGACTTTATACCCTTGTACTTGTACGAAATTATGTGCGATGTGCGAACAGTAAAAAGGAAAATCCAAGGAATAAAAAAAATTACCTAGAGCGAGGTTCGATTCAGGATGACAGTTGTGTCTCAGCCGGAGCATGGTGTGCCATGGCTAAGTGCGAGACAATGCTGGCTTTAATGTGCCGCCACTAACCTCTCTGGCGCGGTGAGGGTGAGGGTCGGGGTCAGTAAACGGAGTCTATACTAGCAACAAGTTGGTACCGTTCTACGTATTAAATGCCATGCCCTTGGAATGGGTGCTCTGGGTAAACTCACGAACCACTCACGAACCACTCAAGACTACGTCCTAAGACGCCACGGTCACTTGTACATATAGCGCGATAAATATAAACATGTGTGACACTTCTGAAGTTTTTTTGTGATACTGGATACTTGATATTTGATATACTGAATTTGAACTTAATATGAACATGTGAAGGTTTCAAGATATTCATCTATTGAAGTTTATATGCTCAAAGGCCGAAATTTCCCCGCCATGTCATACGATAGATGAATGGAACCGAAATAACGCGAAACCCCAACCCCGCCATACGATGTCTCGGTACCTGTCTTCCCACGGGCATGGATTAAGCTAAGGACTAGCGTGTTAGTCGGGTTACGCCGTCGATTATGAAAAGTGATGTAACATCCCGTTCAAACTTTCAACTTGAACAATTCTATTCTTTTTGAAAACAATGAAAACAATGAAAACAGTGAAAACAATTAACCAACACTTTGTCGGATTTCTTGCTTCACTTTTTCAGTTTTCTATCTTCTAATACAAATCCTACTTGGTCTTTCGTTTATTGTTCAATATAGGCCGTAAGAAGAAACATCGCCACCGCAAAGGGTCAAACCCACGGCCGTGGTCAAGAAAGAAGATGGGTCAAGAGACATCGCATCTTATCGACCCGGATACTCCCCCGGACACCCTATCGGATCGCAGCCTACGTGCTGTCGCCAAGTTCATCCGAGATGGCGGCGCAAAGAACATTGTCGTTATGACTGGCGCCGGTATTTCTACCGCGGCTGGAAGTGAGTTATTCTTCTCAATCGATATAGCATATATGTATCTTTTTTTCCCTGGAGTTCCGTGTAACATGTTACTTATGACGACGCAGTTCCTGACTTCCGCTCCCCCAAGACGGGACTCTATCACAATCTTTCACGTTTCGACTTACCACACCCCGAGGCGGTCTTCGAGATCGACTTCTTCCGCAGCAATCCAGCTCCATTTTACCTACTAGCGAAGGAGCTGTATCCGGGAAATTTCAGCCCCACCATCTCACATGTGTTCATCGCACTATTAGCCAAGAAAGGCCTTCTGCGCATGCTCTTCACCCAGAATATCGACTGTCTAGAGCGCGCAGCCGGCGTACCGCCGGAGAAGATCGTCGAGGCCCACGGCAGCTTCGCCACGCAGCGATGCATCGACTGCCGCACCGAGTTCCCCGACGATCTGATGCGGGAGCACGTCAAACGCGGGGAGCCGCCGCATTGCATCCGCGAAGGATGCCATGGCCTAGTCAAACCCGACATCGTGTTCTTCGGGGAGCAGCTCCCCGAGAAGTTCTTTAGCAATATCTCGGTGCCGGCGACGGCGGACCTGGTCCTCGTCATGGGTACCAGCTTGCTCGTGCACCCGTTCGCGGGCTTGCCGCGCTCCGCTAGAGAAGGAGTGCCTCGCGTGTTGTTTAACCTCGAGCGTGTGGGCGATCTGGGTACGCGTGCGGACGACGTTCTATGTCTCGGCGACTGCGACTCGGGAGTGCGAAAGCTGGCAGATGAGCTAGGCTGGCGTGATGAGCTGGAGCGCACGTGGAGAAGACTTGTCGGAGATAAGGAAGCTGAACGACAGCTCTCCGGGACGGGGAGGGAAGAAGCTATTGAGGATGAACTCGAAGAACTTGTCGGGGATATGGAGGATAAGTTGGCTATATCCGCAGGTGCCGAGGAGGCCGAACCCGATACTAACGTCGGGAAGCAGGATGAGGGCTCGGCGAAGGGCGATGAGCCGCTCAGATCGGATGGTCCTGCGGATGTGTCTGCGCCTGCTAATGCGACGAAGCTCGTGGATGACGGCGTGGAGATTCCATCGAAGGCTGTTCAGGGATTGGGCGAGGGAGTTGAGACCCAGGAGAAACAGAAAGAACAGGAGAAGAAGGAGACGCCGGACGAGGAGAAGACGAAGCTGACCTACGAACCCCTAAAACCTACGGCGAAGAAACCTGTCACGACGGAGACTGATGTCAAGGCGGAAGATAAAGGCGGAGGCGAGAAGCCGGCGTTGTAAGACTGTGTATGCTGGAATAAGACTCGATGGAGATATGGCATGGTAGATGTACCCTACTGCAATAAAGTTGCCGGCTGGACCGTGTAGAGATTAGTCGATGAGAGAAGGCATATACATAGACTGCTGAAGAGAGATCAATATACCCATAAGGACTAAGAAGCAACGGATTCATTGCATCTTTCAAAAAAAAAATGAAGCGAGCCCGTAAGCTCTATCTCGTAACAATCCCATTTTCAACTTCGAGATAGAGTACACGAATTTTCCTTGTGTATGTCACCTACCTTTTATAAGAGAGGAATGGAATAGTGCTTCGATGACTCACGTCCCTAATATGACTACACGTCATCTAGGCCTACACAATCGTTCCGCAATGCACCAAGCCAGAAAAAGGAGGTCTTAATCTATGTAGTGCTACATGAGTCGTCAATACTATGTTACACGAGTATGCGTAGGTCTCTGTCGAGTAAGTAGAAAACAAAAAAACCATCTCAAAAATAGCACAAATAGGACTAGCCGACTTAATAGGCACAGATAAAATGCTGGTGCTCATTAAGAATATACACTAACCCTAGTAGACAAAAGGTATGCGAATTTTCCATCCCTCCAAAAACCTTGACCTCCTCCCTACCAAACCGCATCTAGGCGGCTCTCTTTTGTTTTTGCCTCCGAGTACACGCTATGCTATATGCTAATAAGCCGCTGATGCCGATGATAAGATGCTGATAGTGATGATGATGATGATGATGATGATACACGATGATACACGATGCTAATCCCGTCCGAACGCCCAACTTTATCCGCAAAGGGGGGTTATGGGGGTATCTCGGCTGCAAATGCGATGCGATACAATGGTACAAAGGGAAGAAAGCGAAGACAAGGAGAAAAAACGAGTGCTGACTGGATAATGCTACCCGCGCTGCCGCCACGACGATGGCTGTAGAAGTGAAAGGTTAGGTAAGCCCACCAAGGCCAGCTAGATAAACCCGCCTCCGAAATCATCCCCCACGATCGCAGGGCTCCTGAGCCCGCGTCCCACATTCGTGGTTACAGTATTCGCCCTCGGGGGCGGCGGTCTTGCCGGCGATGGCGAGGACTCTACATCTCGAAACTTGGGCGATACGGGCACTGTCTCAGAGCGCTTTGGCACATACGGCGGCTGCATCCCCGTTCCTGTTATATTATCCCGTCGCAGAGGGGGTTGCTCGAGGGTGGGTGTCATGGGGCGACTAAAATTGAACGAGCGGAACCCAAAGGGTGACTCGGAGCGTGCAGCCACACCTTGGGGTAAAACCCGTGGCGGCGTTGGCAGAGGGGATTCGGATCTGGAGAATGGGGACTCGGCCCGAAAGCCACCGTAGATGAAAGGTGACTCAGGGCGGTAGGCATCGAACGTGGGTGATGTGGGAGAGGGCAAAGGCCAGTCCGAAGGGTCGGGCGTTGGTACATTGCGGTGTCCTAAACGCGGCGCTACGAGTTGCTCCTCGGGTTCATCTTCCAGGGGGAAAGTTTCAATTTGCTGTAAGCGCAATCTGGCAGAGCTCTGGAGCGGCGGTGGCGCGAGCTGTGAATCTATCGGTAGGAAGCGAGGGTCGGCCAGGGGTCCCGTTTGTGGTAGTAGTGGACTATCGGGAGAGGGTGGGCGGTCGTAGTTGGAGCTATCCAAGGATACCCGGCGAGATTGGGGTTGGGACTGAGGCTGAATCTCGTATTCATCTGCTGCAGGCCGGCGGACGTTCTTGGTATTCGGTCTACTGGGTCTTCCATGCGCCCCGACAGCGGCTGGTGGGGGGCCATTTCTATCTCTGATAGGTCCACGGGAACCACCTCTTGTTGGCGTCTGAGGCCGTTGGTCCATCATGAATGGGGCCGGAGGATATGTCCCAGCGCGGTCCGGTGTCCTTGGGCGATGACCAAGATTCAACGGTGGAGGCCCCATGAGTCGGTGTGTCTGGGGTCCAGATCCGTTAGACGTCTTAGGCCGCTGGACCGTGTCGTCCATACGTGGTCTCACGAGCTCCTCTACTTTCATCTCCATACTCATCCTTCTAGGGGCGGTGGAAGTCAGCGTATCGCGCCTAGCCCCAACCTGCCGGATAACAGGTTCGCCCAATATATTCATTAAGTTGTTGGTGGCTTTTTCCTCGCTCCCACGGGGGGTCGATATAGGCGATGGAATAGACGCCGGCCCGTAATTAGGTATATCCCGCATGTTTTGCACTTCCTTGAGAGTAGTCGGCATATTCCTATGGCTACCTCTGCTCGACGGACGAAGGATGTCATCCCTAGAAAATGACGGTCGTCCCAGCACCGGACTCTGACTTTCTGTGCCCCTGATGGACTGTGGGGGAGACGGAGGCTTCTGTGGCGATTGGCTTCTCTGCGGTATAGTCAGTTGCGGAGCCGGGCTTGGCCTCCTTATCCGCAGAGGCATTGGGACCTCGTCTTCGTTAAAAGGAGCGGGCGATTCGCTGGTGATCTCCAATTTCTGTTCAAATTGATCCAGCGGCGACTTGGGTGCGGACACTATTGTCGCCGTGAGTGGTGTCGGGCCCTTGGTAGAGTGCATCTCGAGGGGGTTCATCCAGTTTTGTGACGGCGGTTGTTGCTGTTTCACAGGAGTCGCCGGTCGAGAGGGATTCCGTACAGGGACTGGTGGCACCAAGTCTGTGGGTGAAGAGTCATATCGATTAGTGCCTAAGGTAGGATTTGATGAATATTGCTTTAAATTCGGTTGACTCGGCTGAGAAAGTTCGGACATGCTCACGGCTCCAAGGTTAGCCGTGTCCGCGCCATAAGGAGAAGCTCTCGCCCGCGTAGCTGTAATCTTGTATGAATGAGAGGCATCAGGTTGTGTCACCGAATAAACATTCCCACCAGGAGGTACATTTTTCCCAGCTCCCCTCATAGGAAACTCATCATCGACCTCGGGGCTTTGGTCGAATTTCTTCCGTAATTGAGTTGGTGAGCTTTCTCCCTCATTGACTCTCCTACCTGCTGTCAGTTGAAGTCCTCTACGACAACTCCTTTCGACTTACTTCTTTTTCTCACCACCAATCTTGAACCCAAAGAAAGAAACCATTTTTACCTCCTCAGAAACAAGTACACACTGCTTTTCCTCCTCCAGCAGGTTCTACCAAACGCTGACCCTGACAGTCAGAGCAGCAACAAAATAGAACATCAAGAAACGAAGAAATTTTAGCTAATCTGTAGATTCAGGAAAGATATGCTCGGACCGCAGAATCGGAACAAGGACCGCGATATCTAACAGCGGGGTTGAAACGAGGATGCTAGCAGTCCATGTCGATCGTAATAGCAGTCAAGAACAAGATGTCGCAATGTAATCGAGCTTGCTGACAGGATGCTATGCGCGATCCTTCAAATCTTGACAAATCTGAAGGGTAATTGGTTTCTATTTGAAGAAATAGTCAGGGTAGTATAAGCTTGCAAAGCGCATGTAGAAGGAATTTCGCGATAGACTTTGGCAAGACTCCGAAAGACTACGCGTGCGCGGTGCGAGGTGGTATTTCAAAGTGCCAAGACCAAGGGCTCTATTACTGATGACACCCAAGTCTCTCTCTCCCGGTCCTGACGGAGTAATTAAGCATGAACAAAGCTTGTCAAAGCTTCTCGTTGGAATTGAAAAGAGTGTATTATAATAGCATTGATATGATCACAATGATACATAGGAATTAAACTTTATGCATAGCGGGTAGAAGTCAAATGGCAACCAAAATGCAATGGTGATCGATCCTTTTGAACATGAGAATTGACATCCATATCACGAAGCATGTCAGACCCAAAAGGGCAAGGGGGTTGAGAGCTCCATAAAACTCAGGGGAACAAGTCTGAACTAGGGGTTGGATAGCCCGTGTATGGTCTTGGCAGGGGGGTCCCTTGCTCCCAGGTTCAATGATTAGATCCCCTTTCAGCTCGTCACATTTCGTTTATCCTAGAAATATGGAGATATTCTGGTTTCGCCAAAGTGGAAGCGAAGTTCTTTTGAGCCGCATAAATATGAGACGAAATGCTTCAGTGAGCCTCTTGCGCTAGCATCCATTGCAATGAAATAAAACTCACAGGCCACTTCCCTACCAAATCGTATTGTAAGAAAGGTAGGCTCTTAAGCTTGTCGGTAAGACCGTTTCTCGTATCTGTGTGAACACAGGACGACCCTTGTGTTAAAGATTCCATAATGGTGATGGTCATGGACCCCCACCCACTGCATACAAGGGACAGTAAAGACAGAGTGTTTGAGTCAAGGGCTATATCGACAGCCTCTAAGACCATTATCTAGAGTAGGATATTTACAGCTGTGAAAGGCCGAAATATCGCAAAAATCGAAAAGGGTAGAACAGGGATAGAGCAGCATGGTGTAGGTGTCTCGGAGTCTTCCGAACCTTAGGTAACGCCAAAAGGGCACTGATGAAACTACGCTTCAAGCGACGCGAAGCACTCCGAATGAATATTTCAAACCTTGGTGTTTCTAGCATCCGCAGCTTGCTAAAAAAAAAAAAAAAAAAAAAAAAAAACATGCATACCAAACCCTTAATTAAGCTTTGCAACACTCGAGACCTACCGTAGAACGATGAAATCGTAGAGTCTCGTGGATGACTCAGGTTTTCTCTATCTTGAATCCCTAGCTTGCTTCCATCCGATATAAGTGAGACATACAGTCCACAACGATGACAACTGCTATCGCGGGGGAAAACTTCCCCCCCCCCCCTCTCTCCCACACACCCCCAACGCTTCCGAGTACCATCCTAGCGGAGGCCCAACTCATAACTCAAGCACAATATCACTTTCCAATGGTTCTTTCTCAACTAATCTAAGACGACTTCTCAATAGAGCCCAACTCGCAGAAGGAAAGGGCAATTACTGCAATTACTGACTACATGTAGGCGATCATAAACACATTCCGAAGGGATACCAGCTATAGTATCTATCGATGTCTCGGTGTTCATCGTTTAACAAAAGCCCGATAATTGACTCGGATTTCTCCACCATTTCTCGATGAATTTGCTAGCTATAGGAAATGCACGCGTGTGAGAGAAGAAATCATTAAAGGGCTGCTCTTGAGCGCGAGACCGAGATCGCCACCAAGTCATCCAGTTCTCTATAGCTACTCGCAGGGGCATCTCCATTCGCATCAGGCCTCCTCAGATGTAGCATTTCAAGTAATGCGAATGTCCTCACGAATGCTATTGCCACGATATCGATAATGGGTACGTAGTTCAAGTGATACGGCGTTATCCATGAGGCAACTAGTAAAGTAACAGTCATAGAAGAGGGGGGTATTACTGCAACATTTTGTATCGGAGTTGGTGTGTTCTTATCTCAATTCTCATCTGCCACAAGCACCCCGGCCGGGTCTTTAGTCGATCGCCTATCCGCCTAATTCTCCAATCTTAAACTGGTTCCGACCCTCGTGGTTCCGTAAGGGTCGATCGTGATGGCAGAATTGCTCCGGAGTTGGTCTTCAATGACGTCACGTCAGCATATTGCTTAGGTATACTTAGGTATACCTGAGCTAAACCAACGGGATGTTTGCAAATACAAATAGGTCGATTGGACATGAGCTTCGAACAGCGATCTAGGTATCTCATTGATAACAGTTAGACTTGGAAGTTAAACATCCCATATATTCGTGGTAAATTATTAATAATGTCTTCCGAGACAAAGGGGATGCCATCTACCAACGGCATGAACGGAAGTCCACCTCTGGTAACCTCGATATCGAATGTAAAAATAACGAACCAGAGAAAACCCTTCATTCAACCGGACGATGACCAGAGATTGCCTCATACCGGTACGTGAGCCCCCTTTTCCCAAAGTTCCTTTCCTATTCGGACATGCAACTTTGCTAACATCCTATATGCACAGGTACCGCTAGAGCTAATGTCGCAGCTACGTATGAAAAGCCGTACGGGACGACAGAGAATGGGTGGGATATGCGCCACAAAGATAAGACGGTGCTGTAACAGCACTGCGATTTCTTCGACTTTGTAAGTCAACCAACTTCATGTTTCGGTTTCTTGCCATATCAACCACATTGGAGTAAACTACTAACGTCATCAAAATTAGGACCACGATGGCGTAATATGGCCACAAGACACATTCTGGGGCTTTCATCAAGTCGGGTTCGGCATCATCCTATCATTAGTCGCCGTCTTCATCATCCATGCCAACTTTTCCTATCCCACACTATCCGGCTGGTTACCGGACCCCTTTTTCCGTATCTACACAGCCAATGTGCATAAAGACAAACACGGCAGTGATACCGGCACATACGACACCGAGTGCCGGTTCTCACCGCAACATTTTGAAGATATATTTGTTAAATATGCTGAGGGGCGGGATTATTTGACTATCTGGGATGTCTGGGACCTCCTTAAAGGTCAACGATGCATTATGGATCCCATCGGTTGGTTCGGTGCCTTCTTTGCGTGTAAGTATCACTACGAATCATTTTTAGGGTGCTTTAATAGATGGAAAAGATACCTGCAGTAAAATACTGACTTTAGGTGGCAGGGCTCGCAACATATCTGATGCTATGGCCGGCGGACAGCAAGATGAAGAAGGAGGACATCAGAGGCATCTACGATGGGAGTATTTTCTACACCATGGCAAATCGGCGGGCAGCTGCGAAATAAGACATAATTAAACTTAAGGGATGCGGTGGGTCGTACGGTAAGTTCTCAGGAAGAGTTCTCGAACTTGCAAGTCAATGATAAAAAGGTGGTAGGATTGTTATGATAAATTGTCTTCCTGACGTGGTGAATATTTAGATTAAATTGCCTATAGAATATCTAGAAGTGTCCTTCAAAGTGGGAATCCTTACAAGTACTTACCTGCCCGCTGTCGTCTCCTCTTTGTCGTCATACTAATCCCCGCATACCGTTTCTACGCTAAGTCGATTACATAGGCGAGAGTCAGTCCCCGACTTGCGTACCTGTCGTATACTCGACCAGGCCCAATCATCAACGTGAAGCTCATTTCCATTTACACGTCGTCTAACAAATATCAGAATATTCAAAATGAAACGGTTGACATGATCACGTAGGTTAGGTAGCTTACCCCTTACTCCGGTACCTAGGTATCATCAAGTTAATTCACAAGGTCAGAAAGGGCATCAAGCTTCAGACAGGATTATAGTACCCTACGACTTGGCCTTAAGGGCTGCTTACTTGGTTTTCATTGGTATATTAATCTATCTGCATTCCCAATATATATTCGCTGGTGTAGTATCAAACCCAAGTCAGATAGTACAATTGTGCATAATGTCTATCTTGTCACTTAAGCCAACTACTCTCACAACTCTCGCACCTCTTGTTGATTATCTTTGTTTTCGGCTTCCATGCCTATGTCGTGGCAGATGTCACATCGAGGTATCTCTTTGGTAATGACAGGCATAGCGACTGTAAGTTTACCGCAGGACCCTAGAACGCTTAACATCTTGCGTGCCTTTGAGCATTTTGCAGTGGTCCATGTTGCGTCGCCGACCCACCACCTACAGGTGGTACACCACTCTTGATGCGGAACGCGATAGCACATGGCTACAATGTGTTATATTTGCTAAGGACGTTGGTAGGGGATAGCAAGTAGAGTGGCAACGATGCCCTGGTAAGAGAGGAAGGGAGAGAGATAGGACAGCTAAAACTATAAGCGGAATAATTGGGTATAGAGTAGAGGGTTAATGTACTCGATCGTCGGTAAAATAAAAATGAATAACTGGAAGAGCTTTGAGTATCGTGAAAATTGTTTCAGGGATCTGGTTTTTATCTCTCTTCCTAGTACGAGAATAGGACAGCAGAAAGCGTGGTCCTAATATATACGATTTAAACCTGGAGGTAGGTATGGACAGCCAGTACACGACTACTTACACATTCACTGAGGGAAAGGCATTGTCTCGTGATATCATACGCTCTAAATATTACTGGTGAAGTTGGATGAATACTCGAGAGTATTTGCAGGTATCAAGAGATTTGCGATCGGTTAGATTCATAACATCTACATCTTTACAATCTATCTCATACCTTTAAAGTATTAATACTAATCTATCTCTTTGATGTGTTTCGTCTTGTCTTCACACATCAGTCTTTATTCCTTTGGTCAATCTGCATCTAAGAATACAACAGCTCTTTGCCTACAATACCTAATTCTTGTGGTCCACAAAAGCCTTGATTATTTCTACATCACTGCCAGAGCAAATACTGCTTTTCGTACCTAATATATCAATTGCTTCTTTTGAGTTGGTGTCATGATTCACTGATAAGGGTTGAATAATAGTCACCATCGAAGGAACAGGCATATGCGATTCGCTTGTGAGAAACACAGGGTTATTCATAGACTAGTCAGGTATCTAAGCCTAGGAGGTAGTTCAAATCAGGCAAGCTAAGTCATGTCAGTCTCTGGAAAATCTGATGGTCAGAACTAGCTCCAAATCAATCTGAGAAATGGCCTTAGTAGGAACTGTGAATGGTTGTTTCATCTGACTTCTTGGCCAAGCCTACTCGCAATGATGGGTATCAAAATGACTCCACTACCTACCTAGGCAGATAATAAACATGGTAGATTCATGAATCTCTACCTCTTTCAATAAGCCATGCCCCATGCTGGGTCCTACCTTACGTATCTGTGTAATCAATACGGCTTCAGCCTCAAGAACCTTCTACAACACATGTCATATTCTATAAAGCCCTTTCCGATGAAGGAGTAAATATCGAGTCATGATGATCCAATCACGCAATAAGAATCTCCAAAAGAGGCTGTACAAGAAATTATGAAATACTCGAAATGCTATAGAATATATCTTGAGCAATGCTCTATGATGCTATTACGACCGAGACACAGAGTAGTGGGCCCAGTCTTCGAGACATCGGTATCCAAGAATCCAATACCACAACTCTCCATCATGGATATTCCTAAATCGTAGTAGTATCGCCAGGAGGAGCCATACCCTGCTTCCGTGCCGTATTCAAAGCCTTAAGTTTTGCCGTACCCCAGCCTGCAACGCCATCTTCTTGGTTATCTCCCAGCCACGGCTTCTTCGACTCTCCCAAGATACTACCCGCGAGGAAGTATACTGTAAGGCCAACAATAATCAGAACAAAAGCGATGGGGTACATGAAGTGAATGGCGTAGCCAAAGACGTGGATGCCGATGATGGTACCCCAGAAATTGGCCGTGAGGAGTGAGATATTATAGAAGGCAGCCGATGCTATGCGTAGGATGAAGGGAACGACAGAGTAGAATAGCGCAAGCACCAGTGTGTAGCCGACTAGGTACCCCGCCACGGCGTTATTCCATGTCGCTTGTTGGAAGCTTTGACGGTCAAAGATGGCCGCCTGCACGCCGTTGATACACATACCGAAGAGTCCCATGAACGAGAGTACTTCGTACATAGGCCTCTTGCTAACGTACCACTCCTCGAAGACATTGGTGAGACCGTAGCACGTGGCACCAAGTAGGGCAAATAGATCGCCCTTTAGCATGTTCTCTGCGGGACCACCGTTGTTGCCCTGGATATGATCGCTAGCAAGTAGGATACCCATACCACCGCAGCAAATCAGGATACCAATGATCTGGAAAATCTTGTACCGCACGTGTAGCAAGAGGAACGAGATAATGACAACACAGACGATAGCCCAGAAGTTGATCAACTGGGCTGAAAGGATATTGGTGTAGCGGTAGGCTAACACGGTGAAGTAATTGCCTTGGACATCCAAGAAGCTAAGAATAAAGTACTTCCAGCCATCTCGGAGCAGGATCTTGCCGTATTTCTTGGGACCATACGTATAGACGGTGTAGGTCAGGTAGATGAGCGACAGTAAGATATACATGAAGACAGTCTGGAAGGCCGGAATAGAAGTGCCGTAATTAGCTAAGAAAGTCGTAAAGGTGTTCGTGGCCGTAATGCAGAGAGAGAGCAACTGCCCTAATAGGAGGACGATCCAGAAGTCGGCGGTCGTGAGATAGGAATACCAATGGAATTTCTTAGCTTCGATATGCTGTAAACCATGGCTGACCGCTTCATTGGTAGCATGATCATCGCCGATAGAGTCGATTCGGCTTTCATTGTTGCTGCCCCCGGTCACCTCAACGGTAGTGGTTGGACCCTGAAACTGACCTGCTTTTTGATAGTCGGCCATTTCGAATTGTTGAACTTGGCTATATCCTTGATACCGACGATCGTGTCTAAAAATATCTCAAACAGTTTGGATAGAAGCGGCTGCGATGTCCGAAAATCTCATACAAAAGTAGCAACTGAAGCTGATATCTTGTTCAAACACCAAATGCGCCGCCCAATATGACCAGGTCAGGCGCGGATAGGCTCTTATAAGTAGGCCTGGGTATCTAAAGTGCACAAAAGAAATACCTCTGTGTAAGTCTTTCTTCCGTCCCCCTTACTGCAAGCGCAAAGACTTCAAGTCGCCTGCAGATAGTGTTACCGTGACAATACGCACATAGGAGTATGTGCGCCGGTAGAAGTGAGTAGTGGCGTGGTTGAGATGAACAAGTCGAGGACCATATGAGAAATAGATCTTCCAAGGTGGAGGGAGTTTGATTTATACAGTACCCTAGACACCCTCCTCATGTGAGACTGCTCAAACATCGACGTAAAACTACTATATTCTCGAGAAAGAAAAACAACCGAAAAAAAAAAAAAGAAAATGGGTCAGTCCGTCTAGGTCAATCGATTTGGTCGGTCGGCGTCGTAGGTTAGTCGAGATCTGGGAAACTACCTCCGTAGAAGGTGGGGACTCGTGGGGTATCACAGGTGTGCTTAGTTTCGTAAAATCTCTGAATCCTCGCTTTTCATTGGTCAACATCCCATTCGCCCCGACTATATTCAGCTAACTAACAAGGCTAGCCCTGGCGTGTGTCGTGATTATCACCAGTCCCCACCGATTAGCACATACCACTGTATTTTCCAGGTCTAGCCAGCGGGAGCTCCCATTGGATTCTACCTAGCTGGTAACTTCTTAGCGTGGGGATCTAATATTTCAGCTTTTGCATCCATCAGTCTATGTACAACATCAATCGGCGTAGTTTTTTTTTTTTTTTTTTTTTTTCTTTCAGGATCTCGTGGTAGCCGTCGATTTCAGCATACACATTCACCAGAATTCCAATGACAGATACCTTAGTTAGGTGAGAACTATCCTAGGTTAGGGAAATGATCTGCCTCAGATACCTACCTAAGGTAGCTGATAGGCAGTTGCGAGAGGTTATGAACTATTTCTAATGGGAGAAAGGAGATATATGTAGATATGATCTAATAACGTAAGGCCCCGCCAATCAGTTACTTGCCAACTTAACCCGCATTTATAATCGAGGCCCATGCTTATTAGATGAACTTCCACGAGAACGCCACAAGCAAGTCTGGTGACACGATAGGCTTGTGCACACCGTATTAGCTTACCGTGGCGCTTGTGGAGGAATAATACATTTACTATCAGCCGCCTGGAGAATACTACAGGATGACGAACATCTCGACGTCTTATAGCATCTAGGATAGGAATATCCTTCGCCACGTATATATTATAGGGGTGAGATGGGAGAATCGTCCGTCGAAAACTCCTCGCGAAAATGTTACTAGGTTAGGAGTATTCTTACACCTTAGTTCACGAGGTCATTGCCCACGTCGTCCTTTTCAACTAAACTTGATTCAGAACTACATAATTTAGTCTGAATTTATGCTCTAACATTTGCTCTAACATTAATGGGACGCGTATGAGATGTCGTGGAGTTGAGCATATCGATCGGGCTAATTGAGGCCACAAAACATCAAGAGTACCTAAATCGCGCCCTGTATGTGATATGGTGGAATAGCGACTTTCGCCTGCGATGGCCTTGTGAGATAATTAGAGGTAACTTAGTTAAACGTCTATATACCGTCTTTGCGCTTCAGTTGAAAAAGGCCATTCTATTTTGCTTAACTGGGGAGTGTTGCCCACTGGATAAGAATCCCTGCTTTGGATAAGGAATCGAATAATGACTCTAATGATTCTTAGTTGTAGATTCAAGTAGGTCGTGTGTATAAAGGGGCAACTTTAGGTTGAATGGCGTCGAAAGGGTAAACCTGTCTGTTGGGGCCAGTTTCGATATCGCGGAATTGAGATGAATCCATCTTAATAACTGCGTTTTGCTAACTTCTAACGATTTGGAGATCTCTGCACATGGTTTAACTCGGGAAAGGCGAGCTTGTTACTTCTGGTCGGTTTATGTGAAGATGTCGTTTTCGCAACTTACGCTAATGTTTAATGTACGGAGGTATGGATGTTTATTACTATTCAACGGCAAGTGAAATCTTATAGAATCATCATTACCGTCATTACCCTTAATGATCTTGATCAGCACACAATACTAGTTGTATGTAATAGTTCTTCCATGAGATACAGAGGAAGTATAGTAACTAACATGAATCGGTCGACTTCACCGTGTTCGGGGCAGTAGCTTCGACCCTGCTCACAATCTTTTTTGCTACCCGATACAGTCGGATGTAATATTCTCCCCGGATAGAATGGCGCACAAAAGAGCAACATTAGGTATATACCTAATTCGTAAGATAAATATGGCACTCAAGACGCCCAGAAAACGGACAAGAAGCTGTTAACCATTCATAGGAATCTTACTAAGGTGTAAGTTTGATCTGGTGTTATGATTTATGGATGAGTAGAATGCCACCTGCAAGTAAGCTTCTAGCGAGCGCGGGAGAGCCTGTCGGATTAGCTGGAGCGCAAAAGGAGGCTGGCGCATGCCATCAGTGGTAACCGATTGATCAAGGGAAAGGATTCACCAGAACATACTCGGAGGACCTTGGCAGTCAGTCTTGTATCTGTCGTTGGCTGTGAATAGAAGCACGTGCCCGATGCCATATGTTGACCCTAATGTGCCTGGTGTACTTATGGGGGTGGGTCAGTCGCCCGGCTGCCCGACTATATAGAACAATACCTAGACATCTAAGGCAAGCACCCATGTTGAGGGTATCGTACTTTGCTATTTGATAGGAGGTATGTATAACTATGTTGCTGTCAAGAAGGGATCTACGTATCTCGGCGTATTTGCCAAACCTGAGCTTCTTGAGGATCGTAGATGTCATCGATAAACGAGTGGCAGAGAATGATTCGCATGCTGGCTAGGAAGACCTGTAACGCGGGGAAGCTGTATTAGCTGGGATGAGTGACCGAGGGGGCGAATAAATCGTCCAGACATCGTATCCATCAACGCTGGTAATGGAAAGCCTCCCCGGTGTCTCATCACTGGATAAAGCAAATAATAGGAGACTAGAGTACATCAACGCACGTAATGTACCTGTGTACTTGCATCTGCCGCAAATTGACCTGCTTGTGGCAACTCTCGACGATTCGTGTCTGGTCCGGATATTGCCATCTTCGCTAAAATTCAGACGTGAAGACCCCGGTCTGAGCCACCGATGTATGAAGGTAGACGTCATTACAAGACAGGAGAAGCGAATAACTGTAAGCCCTGCAGGGCTAAGGCAACGAATCTTCTAGGACACATCCAAGCAGGTAATTTTTTCTTGACTTCATTATACACTGATACCACGATACCTAAGGAAGATAATGCGAAGGAGGGACGAAGTTCGGTAGACTCTCTACGGGGGCATTCTCGTGCTGCTTGCTGGCGTCTTTGCTGGAACCGACAATACCAAATTACTGATTACTTTGGTAGGTAGCTGAGATAGGTCTTGCATATCAAACAAGGCGAGTCTACATATACTCGGCCGAATCCGAATTTAGTTAGAACCATTGCCAAGGAAGAAAAGAAACGTCCGAACTGCTAGCATACCTCGTCTCTCTCTTTCCATTAGACCGCACACTAGTCTATTACCTCAATGTAGGCCTTTTGAAGTTGTGATAAAACATCTCGCTGCGGATCTACAACAAAAGACCGACTCCATGGAAAGCAATTTTCCGGGTGTGCAAAGGGCGTATGAGCGCGGTAGGGGTAGATATTGGTACTGATGATGCTTTGAATACACTACACATCGGATTGTTATGTAAGTTGTGGGGTGATATTTGGAATCGCGATCCATCAACCCGCAAGCTGTTTGCAGGGGTACTAGGATAAGCGGTATGGGGTCATCGAAGTTTTAGGAATTGCGAGCGCCATTGTACCGAAAGGAGCACATTGCCAATTCAGGAAGCTCGTGGGGAAAATAACGGTCAGGCCCTTTCGATCGGCTCGCCGAGGGGGTACCCTCCTTGTGGTCACCTTGACTCCTGAATTGTACTGTGTAAGAACCCTGTAATTCGATCAGGCCATTCATTAATTGATGACAGTGGAAATGCCATTCAAGTGGTCGAATTCATGGACCATCCCACAAATTGGTAGCCTCGGGTATTTAGAACCACTGAGAAGAACTAACTTTTACCAGCAGTCCCGAATTTAATCGTCGCTAAGAGCGCTTAGCGGGAAAAATAAGAAATATAGGAGATAGATGACGAACCAGAGCCGAATTCATTGGAAGAGGCATAATTTGTCTGCGAGACGGGCTGCTTTAATCCGAGACCATCCGGTTCCTTCTGTCAACATGACATAACTACGGTATTCCGATATGTATAACGGACAAAACAGAGGAAGGGGGGAATTCTTAGATACTGTAATGAGACCCAGGGGATGTGGATGATAGAATTACTAGTCCATTACCCAGATTATCCAGACTCCCGGGATTCGGCCGCGACAAGTTGTTACACTATACCGTCCCGCTTGGGTTCTACCGTATATTGAACGAATGCATCATGCTCTCTGGGACTGATGAACCGCATCGCTGGGTGGAATCTTTGGTGTTGACCCTCCACGTGAGGTTGGATAGTGAACCACTAGTGGATGGGATCCCTTGCTATCAGTCGACTTTGGTGTGTCAATTATGCATAGAGATCCCTGTTTGCGAGCTGCGAGATGCCAAGCTCATGCATACCGTTTGGCTCCTTTGGGATCAGTGTTCGCGCTGCCCGTGTACTACAGAAAAAAGTGTCCATGGTGCGTTGGTCTTGTCTTGGATATAGGTGATGATATGAGAGGCTATGATGACGGATAATTACATGTATGCTTTAGTCAGGATCTTCAAAGCACCTGTCTTTTTCTTATAAACAAGACTATATAATGTTTAGAACGGACACAATAGGCTTGGGTTTGAGATGGAATGACATACCTACCTTGTACATACCTGCACATGGAGCTCAATTGAAGTGTCGCTTACTATTTCTACCGGGATCTTGATCTCACCCGTGAGGCTATGAGCAAGGGGTATATCGTCCATGTATGCATGCGCGCGATTTGGCGCCGTAGGGCCAGATTCGAGTTCGGGAAATTCGTATCGCCTCGGGAATGCTGAACCGAACGGAAGTCGAAATGCGGATTTTCCCAGCTAGTGTCGCCATTCAAGGGGGGTTCTATTATTTAAAGATGATCGAGGATTCGAGAGGAGAGACAGGGAATCCAAAATATGTTGATACATTTTGTGCGGGTTATCGATCCCAACAAAGGTGCCCCATGACCATTCATCATTGGCTCTTACGTGTATGTGCGGAACTCGCAAGCTTTGACGGTCGTGCAACGTTTCTACGTCGGTATGAATTGGCGGTATCCGCGCCGCGAAGAGAGTATTTTTGGACACCCTTGTCTCTCAAGAGACCTCATCTAATCCGTACATGTAGGCGGGATCAATGTTACGTGACTGTCCACGTGTAATGACAGCGAATCGTGCAAGATGGTATTCTTTTTTCCACTGGGGTATTCCTTTGCGATTCCTCATAATTGTATGTATGGGAGGAATTTGAAGAGGATAGAAATTCGAAAATGATGGTGAAAAGTTGAATAATGGAACCTGCATTATATGTAGGTTAGCTAAATCAGAGATTTATGAATTGCCGAACTATGCTCTTCACTCCAAATCTATTCCCTCCCCCCTTTAACAAAAAAAAAAAAAAAAAAAAAAGCTCTTGAAAGATACCTATAGCTGATCGTGGTATGTTTAGTAGCAATACGCACTGATTATGGATTCATCACAAGATGGAGGGGGGCATACGGTAGACGTGTATGAGGCGGTCAAGTCAAGATGAGGTTCGTGCTTGTTTAAGTGAGTGTAAGGAAGTGTAAGGAGTTGATGTGATTTGAAGCTTGAAACGTATCTGGAGCCGCAAGTTTCAATGGGTCGCAGGGTTCAAGATGCGACCCGAGACAAGACGGGAATGCTTCTATCAGAAGATGACAAGATTTAAAACTTATCTGTGATGTGGGGATGGATGAACTCATTGGCGGCTTCTGTACTCCTTTCGTGTTTAGTGTACATAAGGTAGCTTTAGTTATGTAGTGCATATATGTGCCTCTTATATTGAAAATGTTTATGTAGTGTACATACGTGCGTGGTATTCTGTACCCTATTCCCTCCCATTTGCAACATGTGGAGAGAACTGGTGGGTGTTGTGGGGGTAATGGTAAGGTAATCAAACCAAAGGATAAGTGAGGTGGACAGCGGTTCAAACGGCAATAAACTCCGGCGTATGTTCTTCTGCTCTCCGTACACGTAGTGTAGGTATGTACCTAGCGTATGATAAAATAGTAATGTATTAGACTCTTCAAGACACAGCTCCCTCCCACTTACAATATATGTAGTTTGTATCTACATTTGTAAGCATATAGCCCGTCCTCTCATTAGCACATAACCAGGTAGGTACATACATTATGAAGAGACATCTATTAGATGTCAGTTGATGCAAATATCTGCATGGTGACGAGAGTAAGTATGTAGGTATGTATGCAGTTCAATGTTGGTAGGGCACAATTAATCGCTAAAGACATGTTTCCAACTCGAACTCACATTGATCCACATCTGATCCCGGTTCCCGCTGATTACTGGCACGCATGCCCCTGTAATTCCCTCTGCGTAGCAGCATGGTAAAAATTCGTAAGGTAATCGGTAGCGGGTTACATATCCTCAGCTTTGACCGTTCAATACATCGTTTCAATAAGATGCAATTTTCCAGCGGGAACGAAGAAATATGCTATTCTGGAACAATGCAGTCTCATCACTAGGGAATCTCAAATGAGGTTTGCGAGCGGTCGGTGATTTTTCAGGCAGTCCATATTAAAAAAGGGATAGGGGTGCATTTGTTAATATCATCCGTCGTCATCCCATATCACAAACCACATATATAGGCTACGTTCTAGTCACACAAACCACTTATAAATGACTACAAGCCAATCCCATCTTTAAGATTGTTTAGGACTCGCTCAAGCTCTTTAGATCCCCCTGGCTATCGCAATTTATAGAGGGTAACCAGATAGATCCTATTGACGTTGAAAACGGTGCAAACTAGCTTGGCAATGACTTTAACAAGCTGTAAGGAGTCGTGTAGGTACATAAGGTGTACGATGATGAAGAAGCGGATATCGCATTTCGACTTCTCGCTCTCATTTATGTATGAAAAAGGATAGATGGATGTATTATATCTATAATTTGAGTATTGGGTACTTCGGTAGGTATATGTACCTTGAAACTCTCAGTCCCCTTCCTCATGTTTTCTCCACGCGTATCTTGTCCTACCATCTCAATTGACCTTGCCTCTTCAGTACTGGTCCCTGCAAGAGAGTTTCCCTAGAAGGAACAGAGAAAAAAAAAGAGCGTCTCGAAAAACTCATCAGCCAACCACGATTTGACCAGTTAAATGCTACCTAATCTGTGCCCCATTAAAAATCACCATCGTCGTCAGTCCACCATCCAAGTCTACAACTACTGGAACAGGATATCCAGCAGGGACCGCACCAACGGGACAGGAGAGCTTTTAAAATATTTTATTCCTCTTTCCCTCTGTCGCGCAACACCACCTGCCCACTAAGACCTCGTACTTACTATACTTGCCATACTTACCATAGATACTTCCTTGTCAACAGAGGAGTAGTGAGTCTTGAAAGTAGCGTCACTGTACTAGGTAAGTACTTTCAGATATTGGATGTACATAAGATACATGACCTACTATACCGTACACGGAGTACCCCTAGTAGCGTACAATACATACAATAGGTTAGGTACAATGCGATACTATGTACATACAACAAGTACATACCCTAACTCCCCCCTCCATTCCCCAATTCTGACCCGGTTTGGTTGATCAACTACAACTTGTCCCCTCCGATAATTTCTCTTATTACTCCTATTAATTACTTGAAGGTAGCCATCTCCCGTTACCGTTGCCGCCTCCCTTTTCCTTAACCCACGTCTCGTCCCCCGTCGCGTGTGTGCTGCGCAATTGTGTGGTGCAGTTTTTTTCTTTTTTTCACTTTTCTATTTTTCCTATCTTCTCCCTCATAGAACTTGGCGAATATTTCGTCGCCAAACCTGATACTTGTCGATTAAGAATAATCAGGATTCAGAATTTCTGGTGAGTCGCGAACCGAGAGACATTTTCATTAAATTTTTATTTTATCTTTTTTTTTTCTCCTTCTGCCGCCCCCTCTTGTGGCGCAATCTAGGAAATTTGCTATGTGGGCGTGCGCGGAGCATCAAATGGACAGCGACTACAGGGACCGAGGCCGAAACTTAATTTTTTTTTCTCTCGAAGTCGGTTATTATGTAGTTGCGCCTACTTCATTCCTGTAGTTGCAGTAATGGGATTAAATCCTTAAGCGACGAAATATCACTAGGAGATTAGAGTTGCTCTCATGCTTCGAAGGCTACTCTCCCTACCCAAGGCACCAATACTCGCATGACACGGCGCTATCCATATTATTGTTATTATCATTATACGTCCCATTCATGGTCTAATATAGTCATGACAAGGCTGACCTTGAATACACTGTAGTGCCACCGGTTCCAGCTTCATCGACAGAACTCGACCAACCTCGCAAAACACCAGCCAGATTCGTCGAAGCAGTATGTCGCAGCAATACTACGGAGATTCGCAATGGCCCGGTTCGGGTCCTTCGCAATCGACCTGGGATCATCAGACTCCTCCGCCGCCACCGGCGCGATCTGGTAAGGCTCAAATCAACAATTCGAGCTGTCGAGCATCCTCCCAATTAACATTTCGGCAATAGGTGCCAACTCTACAAACCCGCCCCAGGTCGAGTCGATCGCTTTTTCCTACCAATTTGAGGGTACGTGAACTCAAGACGCGGGATCGAGTTTAAGGAGCATGTGTTTCGGGATTTGTTGAGCGAACGAGTCTTCGCCGGAGGGCGCCTATCCTAAGTGCTGGTCGAGGCATAAGGCATTATTACGTTTTGATACTGACACGATTAACTAACAGAGGTTGAACGAGCGATTGATAATCTGGTTAAGAGCGGAAAGATGTATGGTCCGCCGGGGCGACGTGAGTTCACTCCAGCTATGGGTTGGAAAGGGAACAAGGCGCACTAAATATGCCTTGGAAATTGGGGGAGCTCTATTTCAAAAATTGGTGCTAATTGGTATGTAGATGGTCGAGTTGCTTCTGGACATGGGCCGCGACCGCATTCCCTGGAGTTTGGCGACCCGCGCGCCGGCCACCCCGGCCCTAACCTGCAGAACTTTTATGCTGCGCAACGACACCAGCCTTCGCGTGGCTCCAACGAGGCGGAGCAGGTGATGCAGGCCAAGCGGAGGATGGCGGCTCAACGGGAGCGAGATCTTCGCAACTACCATCAGGAGCAGCAATATAACCGAAGTAGGCCTCCCTCTTCTGTATAGCACAAGACTTGCATCGCAAATCAAAACAAAATTTCACTCGGCGGAGTCAACATGTCTTATGTCTCCCCTTGGCTCCACGCGATGTTTCTACCATGTCCCCTGCTGAGTTCCCCGTAAAAGCCTGTTTCGACATGTTGCGATGCGACCTCAACCCACCTACACACATGATTATATTTCTCCCGCGAATCGCTAACTTGTCATCTATTACAGACGTTCTTAGTGATATCTCCTACAGCGGCAAGCCTGACCGTGCTCTAAGTCCCGGCAGCATGTCCGAAGACGAACGTCGTGACTTGATCGCACGCCAGCGTAGCGCGCTGTTTGGCGAAGGTAGTTATCCTGATGAATCTGGCGTCAGCCGGTCTGGAGTTGGAATTTCCGGTTTACCGACGGGCACTTCAGGTCACCGCGGTCCTTCCCCGCTCGCCTACGACTACGGACGACCAAACGCGCCTAATGCTGAGGGTGCATCGCAGCCCGCTGATGTACAGGGCCTATCCCGCGCTAACAGTAATGCTAGTCCTCAGTCGAATCCTCCGGCAAACATGGGCATTTTCGACAGCACTGTTGGTCAGCAAGCCAATCGCACAAGTAACTCATCTCCGACTGGAGGCTCTCCCCCTCGAGCTGGGGGCGCCTCTAAGCCAAATCAATCTGGTAGCGCTGTAGCCCCTATCGGCACGCGTCCATCGGCAAGTTCGCAGGCACCTAACCCAGCGCTGAACAAGCGTTCGACCACTCCCCTCCCGTCACCCTTGAGCCACGGGTTCTCCGCCTCGGGTAACGGCGATGATTCCAACCAGGGTGTCTCGACGACTAGCGCTCCATCCAATCCGCCTAGCGCTGCAGCAGACGGGTATAACGGATGGGGTAACCGCTCTGGCGTCTGGGGAAATAAGTCAAGCTTGGGAGTTCAAGCGAGCGTTTGGGGCTAGGAACCGATGCAACGCCGTTAAGACCCGCGTTCCTAGATGCTTATTTTACAATACGCGATTGCTAGTATTACAACGTAGTGGGCGCATGGAGAGGATTACGATGATTAGTTCAGCACAAAATTGGTGTTAAGGTTGGTTGGGCACGGACGAGGGATACGTATATCCAGCATGAGCATGGGTGTTCAGGCCTTTTAACGACATGGAAACAAAGATTTGGTAAAATAGGGGTGGAAAACATTTTTCTATTAGGAGTTTTCTGCGTTTCTGCTTTTTTTCGGCCTACGATACCTCCATTTTTCGACCCTTTCTCACTCTCAAGCATCTCGCCACTTCACTTTCTGACAGGGGTGATCATACGCGACACCTACAAGAGAACAATATATAAGAGGCCTTACTCTCTTATTGGTACCTGCAAAGGTTCGGTTGGATGGAAGCAACATGAAGAGAATGGACCTGGGATTCTATGGCAACGGAACGGCAAGGATACAAGGATAAGGACATAAGGGGTGGTTTGTGTTACTGTTGAGTTTGCGATCTCTGTTCTTCATTACCTCATTCTCGGTCCAAGTCGCATGTTTTGAGCCCGTGTGGATTTTCTCTCGTCACAGCTCTTATTTATCCGTCCAACTACTTCGCTCGATATGTCAAACCTCTAGCCGCTTAGAAAGCTCAAGCTAGATTAGGAGAAGGTGGTTGAAGGGCAGAGCTGTTACTGACATCCAACTAAGCGTCGTCAGGCATCGCACTGTGACCGGGCGAAGAGGTATGATTCAGGATCCATAATACATACAGAGAAGGGGTATTCTGTCATCCAGTAAAGGGGTGTTTCGGAGGCGGCATGGCGGTGTTTTTCCTCGAATTAAAACGGGTCGGTTAATGGAAGAAGGTTGTGCGTAGAGAAGGCTTCTTCATTTCAAGGTGTGTGTAAGCATTAGGGAGAGGGACTCTGAGTCACGTCCGCATCAGGGAGTTTGGCACATCGATTCGGCATCACAGTTGGCAGCAACAGGCATTGGCAAATACCGGCATTGTACTTCCCGCTTAATGAGGTCTACGTGATTCGTTTTGTTGTGACAGGTATTTGATCACGATGAGAAAAGTATGAGTCAGTCGTAAAACCGGGTTTAATAGATTTGTTGTAGTTCCCGGCTTGAGAGGTATATAGTACCTAAGTTTCAGCTCTGTCCATAACGTACATTGGACAAGCCATCAAGGGAGGTCTCATGATTTTCACAGCTTGATTCGGCACACAGACGTTACTTGAAGGTTGCACTCAGGGGTGCCTATAGCTAGATAGTATTGAGAGTAACTCGAATCTAGATACTAAGGTTGTCCCGATTATACTATAGTTATTCAGCTACCCATTTAAGTAGGTATCCAATTTCTCCGCTCGTCATCTTGGTCGGAATTGGTCTATGTCAAGCAGTGCATATATCACGTCGTAGATAGACCTGGCGGTCAAAGAAATCGAGAGAATGACTAGAACTAGTTCAATATATGAAGGAGGGAGGGGGGAATAGAAAGGAATACGACTGCGGTATGAAGCTGTCGAATAGATGTCGATGAAGGCGATGGTAACACGGCTACCTAGGTCTTTAATTTAAGCTTTCAACTCGAGTAAGGGGTTTGAGGTAGAGGAAAAAGGAAACGGAAGAAAGCAAAGGAAAGGAGAAGGGCATTTTGAAAAAATGGCATAGAAGGATCATGGGTAGGATATCGCGATATGAACCTTACTTATAATAAGTATCGTGGCTAGACTACCCTATTGTGATAGAAGTATTATGATGTTTTCATGGAAAGGGATAAATATCATGTGTTATTTTTTACTTGGGGGAAGGCCTTTAATTGTAAGATAGTAGGTGGTTATGGTTCTCAGTGGCTATATGACATTGAAAGGGGTAATAGTAATGGGCCGGAATAGTCCCCAGAACGGAGTCTAGGCGAAGTAATGACACTATAGGACACATTCATACTCATACATTTTATATGATACGACAGACTCGGGATTAGAAGACTAGTTGTACATATATGGCTGGATATGTGTTGAGTCCTCATTGCCGTGTTTTTGGCGTTTATGAATTTAGTCCGGGCTGCTCCCGACACAGGGGGGCCAAATTCGGGTGAATGAACACAACTAAGATCCTTCTTTTAACTGAGAATTCTTTATTCCAACATACATCTGTTAAATCTGGCTCCTGATCCTATCTTCTCTTACTCTGTACGCAGCGGTTTGTAGCCTAGCTGCTATTACCACCTATCACCCCCTTAGGCTATGATGGTCATCTTCATTTATTTTGTTTTTTAATAAAAGGAGGAAACAAATTGATACGTGGATGAATTGCCCTAAAATATGACCTGTAATGTTACACTGCTAGTTTCCCCCTCCTATAGGCTTGCTAGGAAAAGCTTAAAGTCAGCTCAGGGTTAGGGTTATTTACCGTAGCAGGAAACCCTATATAATAAGAATCATTTCAAATATATTATTATATTTTTATAAAGAATAATTTTTACTTTTTTAAATATTGTTTTACTTAAATTTAATAGTAAAATATATTATAAGAAATAAATTATATTAAAAATATTTTTAAAAAATGTAATTATTTTTATAAATGTTATAAACTAGTAAAAAATAATTTTTTATAAATAAATATTTCTATTAAAATAAAATTATTTTTTATATATTTTTTAATATATTTTAATTAAAGTTTAAAATAATTTATTATTATTAAAATAATATTAATATAAGTAAATAAAGTTTTATAAAAAATTATTTTTTAATTATTAATTATTATTTTTATTATAAATATAAGTAATTTTATACCTTTTTAAAGATTAAAATAGTGTTAAATAGTTTATATTTTTTATGGTTATTTATTTAAAGGAAATATATATTATTTATATATAAAAGTTAATTAAAATAATTTAAATATTTTCTTTTTATAACCTTAAATTTTAATTTAAAGGTAAATATAAAAGTAAAATAAGAAAAAATTATCTTATAAGATTTATAAGTATAAATTAATTTATTTAATCTTTAAATAAATATTTATAAGAAAAAAATTTATATTTTTAATTATTTTTTATATTTAAGGAAATATATAAGTAAAAGGTAATATAATATAATAATATTTTAATTAATAATTATATTTTAAAAAAATATTTAAAATATTTAATAATAATTAATAATATTTTATATAATATAATATTACTTTTTATTAATATATTATATAAGGATTTTAATAAATTATATGGTTATTTTTTATTATTTCTTTTTTACTATTATATTTAAAATTAATATTAATTATATAATTATAAATATTATCTTTTTATCCTTTTCTTTTTTAATTAATTTAATTATTAAGATTATTTAATAAACCTTTATAATAAATTTGGTTATTAATATAGCTTTTAATGTTTATATTAAATATTATAATTTTTTTTATATCCTTTTTTTACCTTAAATATTAAATATTTTTTTTATTAAAAATTATAATTTATATTAGGATTAAAATTGGTTAATTTAACTAAAATAATTATTATTAAATTATTAAAAATTCTATTATAATTAAGAATTTTATAACATTTAAAAATTATTTTATAATTAAAAATTTTATAATATTTGGGAATTTTATTATAAAGGTAAATCCTATTATATTTATTTAACCTATTATTTTTTATAACTTTTAATTATATTAATAAAATATTATAAAAATAAGTAATTATTATTAAAAATATCTTTTTTATTTTTATTATTTAAGAAATATTTTTTATTAACATTTTTATTAAAATTTAAATAAACTTATAAAATAATTTAACTTAAATATTTAATATTAAATAAACTATATTATAATAAGGTATAAATTAATTAAATATTTTTTAATAGGAATTTTTATATTAAATTTTTATTAAATATTTTATTAAATTAAAATAAGGATTAGATTTTATATAATATTAAAAATCCTTATATTTTATATAGTTTATATTTTTTATATAATTTATTAAATAGTAATAAGCTTTTATATTTATTTATAAGTAAGTTAAATAAAAACTAAGCCTTATATAATATTAAAAACCTTTATGCTTAATATAACTTATATGATTTATTAAATAATAATAAATAAAAAAGCTTATAAAATATTAATGATTTTTATTTATTATATTTATTTATAAATATGTTAAATAAGAAATAACCCTTTTATAAGGTTAAAGATTTTTATGTTTAATGTTTTTTATATATTTTATAAAATGGTAATAAAAGACAAACTTTATAAAAAGTTAATAATTTTTATTCTTTATAATTATTTATGGGTATATTAAATTGTAGTGGATTTTAAAAAAGAGGAATGTTATTCTTATTAAATTTAAAATCTTATATAGTTTTAATAATAATTTTTTTATTATATTTAATTCCCTTTTATATTATAACATTTAATTATTTCTTATTAACTTTAATTTAAGAAAATAAATCCAAATTTACTTTTTAATAATAAGATATTATACCTTATATATTAAATATATAAATACATTTATTACATTTAATTTTAATAAATATTTAATTCTTTTTAATTATTTTTAAATTTTAAGTAAAGCCTTTATTTAACTTTATTTTTACTTTTATAATAGATAATATAATTATTATAAACATTATAATTACTTATTTTATAAATTAAAATAAAAATACCATTTTATCCCTAAATATTTTTTCCTAATTTATAATTTAATAAAAATTAAGGTTATATATAACTTTAAATATATTTAAATTTATTTTAGCTTTAAATTAATTTTATAACTTTTTATAGCTTTTAATTATATTAAAAACTATACTTATTTTAATAAGATAATCCTTAATTAAAATATATATATATACTTTTAAATTATTAATACTTATATATTAAATATAATTAATTTATTTAAAAAATAAGTAAATATAATATTTACATAAAATCTTTTAAATAAAATTTTATGTTTTATATTAATATATTTTTATTTAATATATAATTAAAAATCATTAAATATATTAAATAATATATTTATACCTAATATTACCTATTTAATCATTTAAATTATAGCTTTAAGGGTTTAAAAAATTAGGAAATATTTATACATTTTATAAATAAGTTTAGCTTTAATTATTTTAATATTTTTTCTTATATTAATACCATTATTATAACTTAATTTTTAATTAAATTTATAATATTTATTCCTTTTTAAGATTTTATAAATATTATTTTTTATTAATAATATAAATATCTTTATAAACTTTTCCTTAAAAATACTTAATTTTTTTATGGTTTTTAATCTCTTATTTTTTTTTATTATAACAAATCTGTTATTTTAAGGCTTAACTAACTTTTTATTTTAAATAATACTTAACTTTTTTTAAATCTTAACTTATTTTTTTTAGATTTTAACCAATTCTATTTTAACTTTATTATTTTTATTTAAATTTACCTTATTAAAATAATCTTTATTATTAAGGTAATTTTTATCACTATATTATTTTTTATTATTAAGCTAACCTTTATAATTAAACTTATTTTTATCTTTTATATTATTTTTATTATTAAAATCATTTTTATTATTAAACTTATTCTTATTATAAAAGTTATTTTTATTATTAAATTTATCTTTGTTAATAATATTTAGTTAAATTTTATTAAATATTTTCTTTTTTAAAGTAAAGGTATTTTTTAAAATTAATTTTAAAAAAGCTAGATTTGATTATATAAAAGATAAGTTAGTATTAAATAAACTTATAATAAACCTAATTTATTAATTAGAAAAATACTTATATAAGTAAGTATAAGTAAATATATAATATATTATAATTAGAATAAATTAAGCTATTATATATTAATTTATTTTAGGGATTAAAGGAAGATTATAAACTTATTAACTTAATATAATAAAGATATTTTTAAATAATGTTATACTTAATATTTAAAATATTAAATAAAAATTAATAAATTATATATTAAAATATTTTAAAATTTAGGATTTAAAAGGTAGGTTTTAAATTATATAAATACCTATTTTATTTTAATTCTAAAATTATAAAAGGTGGAAATTATTTATATTTTAAAATAAAATTTTAAAAGGTCTTTAAATAATTTAAATAATAATTAAAGTTTTAACTTATTTAAGTTAGGTAAGGGATTTAAAATTATAATATATAAAAAGGTAATATATATTAGATAATAATTTAATAAATAATAAATATTTAATATTATTAAAATTAAAAAAACTATATATATAAAAGTATAAGTAATAACTTTTATTTAAAATAAAAATAATTACTTATTTATATATATAAATAATAGGTAAAAAATAAAAAAGCTAATTTTTAGATATTTATTTTATTTATATATTTAATATTATAATAAATTTAATCTATACTAAATAATAAATAATTATTATTATTAAATTAATTATTATAAACTTATTATATCTTATTTAAATAAATAATAAATATTTAAGTTAAATATAAATAAAGTATAAGTTAATTAAAAAGTATTAATTTAAAAAATAATAAACCTAAGAAATATTAAAAATAATATATTTAAAAGTAAATACTTATATTAAAAAATTAAAAAATAAAATATAATAAAATTAGAAAAAAAAATTAAATAAGAATTAAATTTAATCCTAAAAAAAGCTTTTTATATATAAATTATAACATAAATCTTTATAATTAAAAGCTTTAATTAAAATTTATAATTAATATTTTATTATATTAAATTATATTAATAACATTTATAATAATAATATTAAATATTTATTTTATTTTTATAAATTATACTAATTATATTTATAACTTTTAGCTTTAAAATATATATAAAATAAGCTATAAAAAAATAACATAGGAAATTATATATTTTTTATCCCCTTAATTTTATATTAAATTAATAAATTTATTAAACTTAAATATTATTTAACTTTTCATTACTTTATTATAATTATTTATTAAATAATTATATCTTATAAAAAGCATGATTAAAATAAATCCTTATAAAATTAATCTTACGAAAATTTTAATAATAAATCTTTATATTAACTTTTCCCTTTTTAATAAATATTAATAATATTTTAATAACTTTATACTATTTCTTTTATTAAATTTATTAATTAACCTTATAATTATTTATTATTAAAAGTTTATATTATTAAAATATTATATTTTAATAAATTGTTTATATATATTTAAAAGATTTAAAAATATCTTTATAATAAGTAATATAATTATTAAATTAAATCATTTAAATAAAAATCCCTTAATTAAAAAT
Organism: Hypoxylon sp. CO27-5; assembly: GCA_002120305.1. NCBI lineage: Eukaryota > Fungi > Ascomycota > Sordariomycetes > Xylariales > Hypoxylaceae > Hypoxylon > Hypoxylon sp. CO27-5. The sequence continues at coordinate 158,861 of KZ112424.1, read as the reverse complement.
TATAATTATATAAATGTTTATAAAGTTAAGGTTATTAACTTAATTAAGCATTACTTATAAAATATAAATATTAAAATTTTTATTATACTTTTTTATAAAAAGATAAATATAATTATAATATTTTAAACATTTATTAATAAAGGCTATAACTTTTAAATTAATAATTATAATATTTTTATTAAAACTTATATTTTTAATATTATTTTTAAAATAACTTAACCTTATTTAACACTTATTAAAAAAGTTTCTTTTAAAAAATAAACCGAAGATTTTTTTAAAAAATAAGTTAAATTTTTATTAACTTTAAGTTTAAAATTAAAGGTTTTAAATTATATTAAATTTAATTTAAATTTGTTTAAAAGTTAAACTATTACTTAAATTAAATATAATATTTTTATAAGTATAAAACCTTTATATAATAAGTTAAATTTACTCCTTATATATAATAATTTAAATATTAATAACATTATTATTAATAATAAAAAAATCATTAATATTATTAATTAAAAAATAATAGGTTTTTTTAAGTTAAAACAAATAATATTAATTTATATTATTTATTAAATTTTAAATTATAAGTATTTTAAAAAAACTTAGATTTTTAAAAAATAAATTAATAATTTAATCTTTTAAAATAATATTTATATAAGCTTAAAAGTAAATATTTAACTTTTATTATAAAAATTATACAATATATTTTTAAAGTTATATTATTATATTAACATTTATTTTTATATTTTTATATAATATTTTTTAATAAACAATTTAATTTTATTTCTTTTCTTATATTTTATATTTTATAATAATTTTATTACTTAAATAAAAAAATTTATTAATACCTTATTTTATTTTTTTTAATAAACATAAATTAATTTAATAAAATAAATTAATAAGAAATAATAAATATAAATTATTAAGGCTAATTACTTTAAATAATTATATATATATTATAATAAAATTAACTTTCTTTTTTAAAGTTAATTTAAAAATTAAATTAAGAAATAATTTTTCTAACATTTACCTTTATATTTTATATTTTATAATAATAAAAAAGTTTTGTTATTTTAATAATATTAAATTTTAATAATACCTTACCTTATTAGATTTAAATAACGGTAAGTTAATGCTATTAATCGCATAACATTTTAAGCCTTTTTCGAAAAGTCGTATAAAATTGCGAATAACTTTAGCAATATTAAGTGTATTTAATTGCGATTTCGATTTTTTAAAAGAGCAAATTAAAGTAAGTTTAATAATATAAATATTATTCTAATGTATTCATTTTTAAACGTTTAAATTAGTTAAAAAGTTAAGTAGTAAAAAAAGCTTTAAATTACGTAACGTTTTTAGCTTAACCACTTTATCATTTTATTATATTATATATATACATATATATGTACTAATTAAATTAAACTAATTAAATTAAACTAGTTAAATTAAACTAGTTAAATTAAACTGGCTAAATTAAACTAATTAAATTAAATTAATTAAATTAAACTAATTAAATTAAACTAATTAAATTAAACTTATTATAATAGCTATTATAATAGCTATATTTTAAAGTTAGCTTAAAGGCTTTACATAATATAACGCTTTAACTGTTATTTACCTTTTTACTTAATTTTCATGCCTAAAAGGAAATGTATCGAAATAAAACTTATATTATTAAAATTACCTTAATTAGCTTTTTTAAAGGCTATTAATTTTAAATGCATACTTAATATATGTTTAAAGTTATTTATAAATATATATAAATCTTTAAAAAAGCCACGTAATTAGTAATAATAGCTTATTACTTATTAATTTCGATAATATAAAGTATTATTAAAATTCGATATTATTAAAATAATAAAACTTTAATAAAAATAGAAGTAAATATATATTTAAACCTATTAAAAAAGTATAAAATTATTATTAAACTTATTTTTTTCGAAAAAAAAAATCTTATAACTTAATTTATTAAGTTTAATATTATTTATTATTTTTAAAAATATTAAAATATATTTAAATAATTTTATAATTAAAAATACTTAAAATATAAAAATATATATTATAAAATTTATGTTACGAATTATAAGGAAATTAAAAGGAAAAACGTAAAATTATCACGTTAGGCTTAACGGCTTAAATAACATTATTTAAAGCTTAAATAAAAAGTATATTAATTAATAAAAATGGCTAATATAAAGTTAATTAAAAAAGTGTGTTAAATATAAGTAAACTTAGCTATAAATTTTATAAAATATAAATCCTAGCTATTTTTAATGGTTAATTATCCCTAATATTTCCCTTTTAATTAAAAAGATTTTATCTTAATTAATTTAATTAGTAATAAGCCTTATAATAGCTTTTTCAAATATTTTAATATGTTTATAATTAATAATAAATCCTTTTAATAATAAGGCTTAATTTAAAGCTTATTATAAGGTACTTTTTAAATCGTTTAAGCTTTTTACCGTTATTAATAATTAATTTAATAACTTTAATTAGTAAAATTATAAAGGTTATAAATAAAGCTTACTTTTTTTTAATAAATATTATTTAAATTAACTATTAAATTACTTTAAAACCTTTAATTTTATAATTAACATTTTTATTTAACTTTTTTATAATTATATTTATAATATGTTAAGTTATTTATTTAATAATAACTTAATAATTTATTAAGTAATTTTTAATTATATTTATTAAGGCTTTATAAGTAATAAGGCTATTATTTTTTAATAGCTTAAAAGTTTTAAAATTATATTTATTTTATAATAAACTTTTTAATTTTTTAAAGTTTTTTTATAAGTTAATAATAATAATAGCTAGGCCTAATATTAAATTTATAACCAGTTTTTTAAGTTAAGTTAAATTAAAAAGATTTAAATATATTAGCCATTTTATAATTATAAAATTTAAGGTATAATAAGCCTTATAATAATAAAATATTAATACTATAACTTTAATAAATAACTTAATACTTTTTAAATAATTGTTCTTATTATAATAGGCTTTTATAATTATAGTTAATATAATTTAAATATTATATATTATTAAATAAAAGGTAAAAATGCCTTTATAATTAATGTTAAAAAACCTATTAATATTTTTAAACATATTAACTAATAATTTTTTAAGGTATTAATAAATTTAATAATTATATATTTAATTATTATTTCTTTTAATATAAGCTCTTTTAAATTCTTATTATTATAAAGGTTATTAAATATTAAATAAAGGATTTTATCTTTAAGGCCTTTATAAATAATAATTACCATTTTTTTATTATTATATTTTATTTCTTATTTAAAGCTAATTTTAAAAGATCTTTTAAAAGTTATCTTTTTAATTAATTTATTAAACTTAATATTTAAAAGTGATTTTTATAAGCATAAAATCTTTTTAAAAATTATTAAATTAATATTAATAAGGTTTTATTAAATCCCTTTAATCTTTTTAATCTATTTAATATTTAAATCATTCTTTTAATTTTTCTTAGGCTTATTTTATAAAATATTATTTAATTATTATAAGATATTTTTATCTTAATAAATACTAATATTATTATTAAAAATAAAGTTATATAGGTTTATTTTTATATTACTTAAAGCCTAATTCTTTTTATTTTTAATAATTAACTGTTTTATATTATTATTTTACTTTTAAATTTTAATATTTTAAACATAAGTAAGTTTAAAATTTTTTATAAGATTATTTTTAACATATAGCTTAAAGCTTATAAGTTTTAAAGTTATAATTAATATAAATAAATTAATATATTTTAATTAAATCTTTATAAATACTTTATTATAAGCTATAAGCATTAACAACTTTATTACTAACATTATTATAAGCATTTCTTTAAGCGGTATAAAAATTATAGGTAATATTAAAACGTTAAGATTTAAATTTAAGCCTTTAATTTCCTTTAATAAATCTTAAGCCTTATAAAATTACTCTTATTAATTATTTTTAATATTTTTAATAAGCTAATTAATAATCATCTTATTTTTAAGTTTATTTTTAATAATATTAAGTTATAAATTAACTAATTTAAACTCTTAAAGATTTTTTAAATTAATAATAAATATTATATTCATTTTATAATTAATAATAAAATCTTTAATAAATATTTTTAAATAATAAATAATTATAAAAGGTAAAAATTAAAGTTTTAATAAAATTTAATAAGCAATTTTTTAAGTAATAATTATTTATAATTTCCCTTTTATTTAAGGTTTAAAATTAATAAAGTTAATAAAGAAATTAATATGTTAACGTTAAGGATTAATTATTATATAATAATTAAGATATAAAGGATTAAAAAGTCCCTTTTTATCGTTAAAATAATTTAGCTTATTAAAGATTATTTAATTATTTTAATTAAAATCCTTATTAAATTTAAAAAAGTTTTAATTATAATTGTTTTTTAAATATAATAAGCCTTTTTATTTATATAATTTAAGCTAATTTAAAGGCGTTTCTTACTTATATATAGCTAATAATTTAAAAGCTATTTTTTAAAGCTTATTTTATAATTTCTATTAATTATTTTTAACTATATAACCTAAATATTAATAAAAATATTAAACTTTAAGCTTTTTTATATATCACTTAATATGCCTATTAATAAGGCATTTAACTTCTCATTTTAATTTTCTATAAAAATTAATAGCCACTAGTTTAAACTTAAAAATAATCCTTTTAAAAAGGTTTTATTTTTAAAGTAGTTTATAAAGCTATATTAGTAATATTATAAGATAAATCCCCTAAATACTAGGAAAATTTAACTTATATATTAAGGATAAAATCTTATAAATTATTTTAAATAATTTTATTTTAATTAATAACTATTTCTTTTTAAGCTTATTAAATAAATAATAACTTTTATAAAAATATAAATAAATAATATCTTTTATTTTAAGCTTTATTAAAATATATTTATCATTATATTATTCTTTAACTATTACTCTTATTATATCTATTAATTAGGTAGCTTTTTTAAGTCTTTTTATCCTAAAAGCTTTTTTAACTTTATTAAAAATTACTTTACCTTTTTAACTATTTAAAATATTAAGTATTAAATAAAGTTAAAATCTTAAAACTAACTTATTAAAGCTTTTCCCTAATAAATTAACTAAAGAATTATTTAAATAATATTATAACTTAATTATAATAATAATTTAAGGAATATTAAAATTAATAATTATATGAAAATAAATAATAATTTTCACAATTTAATTTTTCCTTTTAAAAACTTTATTAATTTATAAATAATAAGCAATTAAAAATAATATATTTACCTTTAATAAGGTAAATATTTTTCTTTATAAGTTTAATATTTACTTAAAATTTTAATTATAAATAATATTTATTAATAATCTTTAATTAGTTATTTATAAACCTAATAAAATAACTTAAGCTTAATTTTTAATAATATAACATTTATTTCCTAAAATTAATAAGGTTTTTTTATTACTTTTATAAATCATTATTAATAAAGCGTTAAATTTTTCATAACCTTATATTCCCTAATAATATTTAATAAAGCTAATATTAAATATGTTAATTATAATATTTAATATAATTATATAATAAAAAATATTAAATATTTAAATAAGTATTAAATACCTTAGCAATAATTATTAATTCTATTAATTCTTATAACATATAAAATAGTATTAATAAAACTGTTTAATATATTAATATTTCCTAAAAAAATAAATACCTTATAAATTATTTATTATTTTATTTTTACTAAAATAATACTTTTTATTATATACTAGCTTAAGGATAAACTTTATACAAGTTTTTAATATATAAAAACCCTTATTACCTTTTAAATTAATATAATATAAAAGGTTATCCTTTAAAATAAAAGGCATTAAATATTTAATTTTATAATTAAGCTTTATACCTTTACTTAATTTAATTCTAATAATCTTTTTTAAGCTTTCCTTAACATTATTATATTAATCCTTAACCTATTTATTAATAATCTTTAATTCCTTTTTTACTTTATCTTATAAGATTTAATAAACTTTATTATATTTAAAATTAATAACATATCCTTTAATAATTTAATCTTTAAACCTATTATTAATTACTACTATTATAATATTTAAATTAAGTTTATCTTTTTCGAGAAGATAAGCCATATTAAAGTCCTCTTAAATATTATTAAGTTTATTTACTTTAGAAAAAGCTAATTTTTCTTCTTTAATTACCATTAGAAGTTTTAAAAATATGTTTAATATTATATTTAACAATTTAAAAATATATATAATATTAAAGTTAAACTATAATAAAAATGATATAGTATTAACTAATTTAAGGTTAACCTTATTTAAGTTTATTATTTTAATAAACATATAGTTAACTATTCTTTTAATAACTAAGTAATTTATAAATATTATTATTAAAAATAATATAAATATTAATAATTTCCTATTTTTATAATAAACTTATATAAAAGCTATTACTTTTAATTTTATTAATTTATATCTTTTTTTAATCCTTATAATAATCTTAAATATAAATAAAATAAGCCTAATTAAATTAATAAGAATATCTTTTCCTAATATTAATTTTTTATTTTAATTAATGCTTAATTAAAATATTATAACTTTTTAAGCTTTAAGGTAAGTATTTACTTTTATAAAAATAAACTTATTATAATTATTATAATATATAATATATTAAATATAAAGATATTTTTATAACTTTTTAAAAGCTTTTAATTTTTTTTAATAAGTTCGAATTTAACCTTAGTAATATATATTTACTTAATTTACTTAAAAACTTTAATTAATAATAAGCCTTTTTTTCTCATTTCTATTAGTAAAGCTATTTTATAAGCTTATAATAAGGTTACTTTAATCTTATATTAAACTATCCCTTTTCTTAACCACTTAAATATACTTAAATAAATCTTTAAAATATTTAAAATATTAGGGAAGCTTAGCTTTTTAAATGTTTTAATCCTATTATTAATTTTTAAAATTCCCTTACTATTAATAATATATCTTAATAATTTTATAATAAAATAAGTTATAAATAATTTATAAAGGCTAATATAAATTTAAGCTTTATTTAAAATCTTTAAAACCTACTTTAAATATTTAAAATATTCCTTAATAGTTTTATTAAAAATAATAATATTATTAATATAAGCTTTAATAAAACTTAAGTTTTTAAATAGCTTATTTATAAATTATTAAGCAAATGTTAAAAAGTTTTTAAAACTTATTAAAGCTATATATAAATATTTTAACCCTTTATAGTTAATAATAACTATTTTATTATTATATTCCTTTCTTATAAATAATTAGAAAAAAAAGTTAAAGGTATTTATAAAAGTAAAATAATAATAACTTATTATATCTCCTATTATATCCTCCTAATTAAATAAGGGATATATATTAGGGATAATTATTTAATTTAATGGCTTAAAATTAACTATTATATACCCCTTTTTTTTATTATTAATCTTTTTTTATATAATAAATATAAAACAAGTAATAAGCATTAGTTAAATCTTATAAAATATTTTCCTTTAAGTATAAAAGCTATTATTAACCTTATTAAAGAAAAGGTAATCCTTTATCTTTAATAAATAAGCTTTTATTAGCTTTAATTATTACTATTAGCCATTAATAAAATTAATATATATTTTCTTATCCTTTAACATAAATATTATATCCTTATTTTAAAAGATATTATATTTATTTATTAAGGTTTAAACCTTAATAATTATCTTAAGTTTAAAAATGCTAATAAATATCTTTACTTTAAACTTAATAATAAAAACCTTTTTAAATTTATTAATTTTATAAGAAAATATAAAGAAATTAAGCTTAAAATAATTAAGCTTTTTATTAATATTATTTTAAATAAAAGATTATTTATTTATAAGTTTAATAAAACTTATTTTAGGAAATATCTTAGTATAATAATTACTAAATTCTTATTAATCTTTATTAAATAAATAATTTAAAAGGTTATTTTATTTCTTTTAATTTAAATCTTTATTTTAATAGCTTTTTAAATCTTTTCAATTGGCTAATTAAGCCTATACATTTTCTTTATAAAGTAAAATTTTCCCTAATTATTAATTTTTTTAAATTATTATAAACTAAGCTTTATTATTACTTATTAATATTCTTTTTATAATAAACTTATTAATTATAATATTAAATATTACCTTATATATTAAATTAAAGTAATATAATTAAGCTAACCTATTAATATAATTAATAAGCTTAAATAAGTTTATATAGTTAACCTATATTAAGGTTTTCCTTATTATAAATATTATTAACTTTTTAACTGTAATAATTGCTTTAAAAATTATTAAAGCTTTAAATATATTATTAATCTTTCCTTTAACTTTTATATTAAAGATTAATTTAAAGAAGTAATTTCCTTAAGAAAAGTTAAGTTTAATGTTATATTTAATTATAAAATTAATCCCTATTAATATTTTAAAAATTAAGCTTTTTAAAATATAAGCTATAATTTAAAAATGGTTATAAATCTTTATATTATTTATTAATCTTTTAATATAAAAGTTAAATTTAACCTATATGTTAATTAGGGTTTAAAATTAAACTCCTTTTAATAATATAAGATTAATTTTTAAAAAAATAAAATTCTTTACTTATTAATTAATTCATTTATAATTTATTATAATGTTTAAATTCTTTATATTTATATAAACTTAAATATTAAAAGCCTTTAAATTAAATTTAACTTTTATTTTAAAATATAAAGTTTTTTTTTTAAAACTTTTAAATCTTTATTTAAATATAAGGTTAGCCTTAACTACTTATCCTATTATTAATTAAATTTTAGCTATAATAAGTAATTATAAATTAAAGTTAAATTTAATAAATAATAAGTATTTAACTTATTAAATACATTATTAACATTATTTAATATTCTTATATATTTATAAGGTAGTTTTTATAATAAATAATACCTTATAATATATATAAATTAAGCTTAATAATTCCTTATATATAATTGTTTAAAATGTTATAACGCTTATATTTAAAGCTATTAAACACCTTATAAGATTATTTTTAAAGCTTATAAAGTATATAAAATATAAGTTATTAAAGTAGTGTTTTTTTTTATATATAAATTTTATTTTTCTATTAATTTTAACCTTTATTTCTCCTTTTAAGGTTAGAATATATCCCTTAATTATTAACTAATTAGTTTAATTTTATATATTTTCTTAATACTTTTAAATAACCTTATTAATGTAATATATAAAAATCCTTTTACCTTATAATAACCTTTTTTTAAAATATTAATATTTAAAAAATTTATAATTATATTAATTGTTAAATCATATATGCCTTTTATTATTAACACTTTAACCTTTAAGCTTATTAACCTTAAAAGTAAGTTTAAATAAGCTTTTATTATTTTTAAAAATTAATTTTAAAAATTAATTTTAAATATTATAATTTATTTGTAAAGGCTATTAATTATGTTAATTATTATAATAACCTTTATTTTAAAAAGGTTTTAATTTTTAAAAGTTAATTTAATAAGTTTTTTTTTATTTTAAAAGTTATTATATTTTTTATTAAAGTTTTAATTTATTTATAAAGCTATGTTATTTTTAATAATATTTCCTAATTTTACTTATAAAGATTTTTTCTTTTTAGTAGTAAATTTAAGCTAAGCTACTTTTTACATATATTTAATAAAAATTAATAATAACTTTTATAAAGCTAGTAATAAAGCTTAATATAATCGTATAAGCTTTTAAAAATCTTTAATATTACCTTAAATTATAACGTATTTAAATAAAATATTAGCAAATGTTTTAAAGGAATAATTATTCTTAATATTTTTTAAAATATATATAATATTTTTAAATTATATAGCTACTTTATTAGGCCTAATATTATATTCCTTAAAAATACCCTTAGTAAGGCTTTTTAAGCTTATTTTTAACTATTCTTTTTCCTTATTTAATAAATATATTTATTATTAGTTAAAAATATTTCTATTAAATAACAAATATATATTATTAAGGATTACTTTTTTTTAAATAATATTAATATTAATAGCCTTATATATATATTACTTTTATATATAAGGATTATTATAATAATTAGTTTTATCCTTACGTTATTAACTATTCTTTCCTTTTTTAAACTTTAATTTAAGATAAAAAACATTTATATTAAAAACCTTTTAATCCATTTAAACAATTATATCATTTATTTTTAAAGCTAAGGTAATTATAGGAGTAGTAATTAATAATATAATAGCTTGTTATAAATTATCCTTTAATATTAATAGCCTTTTTATAAGGGCTAATATAAATTATTTTAAATTAAGAATTAGAATTTTTTTATTAAAATTTATAAAGTTTTTAAAGTTGTTAAACTTCTTTTTAAGCATTTAAATATTAATAAACTTTTATATATTTTTACCTTTAAAGTTGGTTAAGATTAATAACTTTTCTATAATAATTATTATTAAAATGTTATTATTATTTTATATTAAGCGTTAAAAGTTTTTAGAAATATTAATAGTAATTATTTTAATAGTTATTTTTTTAAGTTTTCTATTATTTTTAAAAATATTTACTTTAGTAATAAGTTATTTAGCATTATTATAAATTTATATAATAGCTTTAATAAGTTGTTATTACTTATTAATTTTTATTTTTAAGTTAGAATTAAAATAGCTTATATTATATTAATTCTTTTAATCCTTAATTGTAAATTTTAAAGCTTAATTAAAGTTTTTGTTTTTATCTTTAAGGTTTATATTTTCTTTTATAAGATAAAACTTCTTTTTTATAAGGTAAGCTTTTTATTTAAAAGTGTTTATCATTTCCTATAATAGCTATTTTTCTATGTTTATAAGGTAAATTTCCTTATTATTATTTTTATTATTTTCTTTATTATTTATATTAAATAATTCCTTTTAATTATTTTTATTTAAATTAAAGCTTTTAAGGTTATTATTCCTTATTATCCCTTTTTCTAATTATTATAAGCTTAAAGTTAACCCTTTAATTAAAAATTCTTTAATTTTTAAAATCTTTCCTAATTTTTTATTACATAGCTTTTTAAGTAATTTATTTTTCTTAATTATATAAAGTATTTTTTTTACTTTATTTTAAAGGATAATGAAATATTATAAGTTATATGGCTTTATAAAGTAATATTTAAGCTTTTTAATAAGTTAAATAATAAAATCTTTATTTTTATTAAGCTATTATATAGTTAAAGTTTTAATATTTTTAAAAATCTTTTTATTATGTTTATTAAAATGCTTAAAATCTTTTTTTAAGTAATAAAAGATATTTTTAATATTTTATAAATTAGTAATTTTTATTTTAAAATATTAAATGTTATATCTTAATATTAATTCTAAGGTTATTAAGTTATAAATAATTTTAGCTATAATTGTTATAACTATTTTATTATTTTAATTTCCTTTTATTATTATTAATATTATTAATAAGATTTAATAAAAAGTAATACCTTTTATTATATAGCTTTATAAACCTTTGGTTTAAAACTAGTTAATAGTGATTTATAATATTTTATTTAAATTAATAAAATAGTTGGTAACTTATAATAATAAGTATTAAATGTTATAAATTATAAGGAAATTAAAAGGGAAAATACAAAATTATCACGTTAGGTTTAATAGCTTAAATAATATTATTTAAAGCTTAAATAAAAAGTATGTTAATTAATAAAAATAGCTAATATAGGGCTAATTAGAAAAGTGTGTTAAATATAAGCAAACTTAGCTGTAAATCTTATAAGGTGTAAATCCCAGCCATTTTTAATAGCTGGTTATTCCTAACAATTTAAATATAAAATAAAACCTTTAATAATATATTTTATATTATTTATCACTTTTAATACCTAATAATTATTTTTTATAATTATTAATAATATATTTTAAATAAACATTAAATAAATAAAAACTTTTAAAATAAAGTTATTTATCATTTTATATACTTTAATTAAAATAACAATTTTATTTATTCCTTTAAATATATATTCCATTAAAAAAATATATATATTTTACTTTTACTTTTTATTAAAAGTTATTATTATTTATAAATTTATTACATATTATATTAAATTTAATAATATAATAACTTTTATATTTTTATTTAAAATAATATATTTTATACATATAATTTTAAAATTTAACATTTATATATTATTAAATATTTAAATACCATTTCTTAAATATTATAATATTTTAATATATATTAAATTAAACATTTTTATTAATTCGTTAAAAATAATAACACTAATAAACTTTTTAAAAAACTTATACCTAAGGTAATACATATCCCTTTTTATATTAAATAAAAATCTTATCTTTTAAAAGGTTTTCTCGCTTATATATAACTTTAAATATAAAAATAATAAGCTTTATATTAACTTAAACTAATAAAAATTATCATATAAAATAACTATTAAAATACCTTTAAAGTTTTTATTATAATAGCTTTAAGCTTTTTTTAACCTTTTATATATATTATAAAAACTTTTCCTAAACATTATATTACACTTATTAATAATTAAAATATTTATATCTTATTAAACTAATTTTTTTTCGCATAACATTTTACTTTTAACAATTTAATATAAACTGATTATAAAATGAATAATTATACCATTTATATTAACATTAATACTATTTAAAATAATTATAACTTAGATTTTCTTTTATATACTTTTACTTTTTAATACTTAAATAAATATTTTAATAATAACACTTTTTTTAATACTTCTTTTATTATTAAAATAATAAAATAATTAACCATTTTTTACATATAAATCACTTAACTTACTAACCTTAATTAAATTAATTTTATTTAAATAATAAAATATAATATTTAAAAATATAAATTATTTCTTATTAAATTATTTATATTTCGAAAAAATCAAACTTATTTCTACTTAAATTTTACCTAAATAATATTAAATAAATAATATTATTAAATATAAATTTAAGCTAAATATATAAAACTTTTTTAATAAATCTTAATTTAAAATAAAATCTTTATTTAACCTAATTATATTTTTATTATTATAATTAAAAACTAAAATATTAATATTACTTTTATATACTAATAAAATATTATTTAATTTATTTACTATTTAATATAACTTATTTTAATTAAATTCTTTTAAGTTTATTTTTTAAATTATAATATGTTTTAAAATATTAATATAAATTTATTTATTTATAATAATAAATTTAAATAATATAACATTAAAACTTTATTTTACCTTATAATAAAAGTTTAATTTTAAGCTTATAAGAAAATCATTTATCTTTAAAACATCTTTAACTTAAAAGGTTTTTATTACATAATAAATAATATACTTAAAAATAAGTATATCTTTACATAAAATCTTTTATATACATTTATTAATACTAATATTAAAAGCAAAAAGTTCTTTTACTTCTTATAAATTTAAATTAATACTATTATTTTTATTATTATTATTATTTTTAATATTATATCCTTTTAAATTATAAATATTTTAATTAACATAATTAAACTAAACTATTTAAACTTTAACATTATAAATAACATTTTCTTTTAATTTTTTTAATAAATTAAAATTACTATTAATAAAATTTAAACACTTTAAAAGCTAAGATTTAAGATTTTTTCAAATTTCTTAAGGTATTTTTAAATTTAATAATAAAAATCTTTCTTAAGGATAAAATAAACCAAAACAAATTATTACATTTTTATCATAAAATTCATCTTAATTTAACTTTAACAATAAATTATTTATTAATAAAAGAATATAAACCATACTTTTTAATAAAATAAGTTAACAATAGTAACTTTTATATAAAAATCCTTTAAATTAAATATAAGATTTTTTTCGTTTTTTAACATTAAGCTTTAAAACAATCTTAATAACAAAGGTATAATTATAAAAACATAAATTCTTAAATATAAATCTTTAATAATAATATATTTTAAATATATTAAACCTTATATTATTTTTACAAAAAATTATTATAACTTTATTAAATAATTTAACATTTTCATTTAAACTATTAAAAACTAATTATCTTAAATATTATTATAAACAATAAATAATAAAATAAATAATAATAATATATAATTAATACCATTTATTTTTTAATAAATAAAATATATTATAACCTAATATATAATTACATACATTAATAATAAATAATTTTTATTTAAAGAAAATATAATTTAATATTTTCATTATAAAACTTTATATAATTTTATCTTAATTTTCAATATTAATAAAAAAGAATAACCTTAATATTAATTTAAAATAAATAATAATTAATATTAAATATTAATATATAAAAGATTTAATTTTAATTATATAATTTATTATATAAAAGAGTAAAAATAAAGTTTAAACCCTTATAAAAATAAATATAAAATTATAATTATAATATAAAGCTATTATTAAAATAAAATTCTAATATATATAATATATAAACTTTTACTTAATATATAAAATACCATTATTATTAATATAAGTAAATTTTATTAAATCTTAAGGAAAATTAAAATAATAAATCTTTTTATAAGGACTTTTTTTAATTTTTTTAATATTAACATATTTATAATATATAATTAAACATTTATAAGATTAAGCCACTATAATAATAAATTAAGTTTTGGCTTTTTATTTTTATTTTAATTTATTAAAATTTTATTATAATAATTTAAATAATTTTAATCATTATAAAATGTAATACCTTTTTCTTAATATAATAAAATTAAAATCTTTTTTAAAATATTTATTTATATAAGTTAAGAGTTTTACAATTTCTTTAATATTTTTCCTTAATAAAATGTTAATTAAGAAGTTTTTAATGTTAATATTATTATAATATTAAAAAAATTATAAAAATAAAAAATATTATATCCATTAATTTTAATGGTATTAAAATATTAATTAATAAGATTTAATATATTATTTATAGTTTTATTTTTAATAATCTTTTTAAAAAAGGATATAAAATAGATATAAAACTATATTATAGTTATAATTAAGTTTTAATTAACTTTTTTTATTTAAATATAATAATATTAAAATAATTAAGATTAAAATTTTTATTAAATTTGTTAATAATATTAATAATTATAAAACTTATAACTTATTTAAATATAAATTAAAAATAAAATATTATTAAAATTAATAGTAAATTATATTAAAGGTATATTATATTTAATAATAAAATTTTATACTTAATCCTATTATTTAACCTTTTCCTTATTTAATAAAGGTTATTATTTTTTATATATAATAATCTCTTTAAAAAAATTTCTTATATGATAATTATTAATTAATTTATTATTTTTTAATTTATTATTAATTTATAATAATTTCTTTAAAATAATTAATTAATAAATATTATAAAATTAATAAAAGGATAATTTTTTCGTTTTAATAAAGCTAATTTTATTATTATTATTTTTAATAATTTAATTAAAAATTAAAAAAGGAAAAATAAGATATATAATTATTAATACACCATATTATTATAATTTAATTAATACTTAATTATAATAATATATAAATACCTATTTAAAAAAAATTATAAAAAAATATATTATTTTATATTAAAATTTTTCTTTTTATATTCCTTTAATTTATTACTTTACACACTATTAATATTTATAAAACCACTGTCACACAGTCATTGTGGTGCCGGATCTCCTAATTAATTAAACGGTATGAATTATTAAGAAAGAAGGAGCGTAGCTCCCAATTGGCGGTGTGCTCTAAATACGTATGGAGCTGCCCACTAGGTCACGTGCTCCGCACGTGACTCGGCATCTCGGAACTGTGACAACCACTTTAATTATAAAATAAAAATATAATAAAAATTAAAACAAAGTAATAAAAATTTTTAATATTTAAAAACTAATTACTTAAGGCTACTCGGATATATAACTAACCATTTTTTTCCTTTTTAATTATAATAAATTTTCCTCCTTTAAATTTCAATTTAAAATTAAATTTAATATAAAAAGATTAGTAAATAAAATTAACCTTTTACACATTATTAACTTAACTATTATTTTAAAAGAAAAAACTTAAAAATGTTATTATATATACTTTAAACTTATAATTAAGCTTTATTTTAATATTATTATATAATTAAAAATTAACTTTAAATCTTTTTTTAAGCATAACACATTTTATTTTTTTATAATATTTAACCAATTTTACTTATTAAAATCATTTATACTTTTATTATTATTACTATTATTATTACTATTTATTTTATTAATAATAGTATAATCTTTTTTATTATAAAGAAAACTTTAACAATTATTTAATTTATAAGGTAATTTATTTTCCTTTTATATATTATTAAAAATGGGATTTTTAATTTTTTTAAAAGGATATATGTTATTTACTTTATTAATTCTTTTTTAACATTAAATATATATGTAACATTTTCTAAAATTTAAGGTAATAATATTTTATTTTTATTACTTTAAATTTATTAAAATTAATTATTTAATAAGATATAAAAATATAAATAATTATTTTTCTTTAATTATATTAACGCCTTTTTTATAATAAACTTTTTTAACTTAAAATATAATATAAGATTTTATTTCTTTAACTTTTAAAAATTATACCATATTATATATAAGTTATTAAAAATATCTTTTATTTTATATAATAATATTTTAACCACGAAAAAAATATTATTAATAAAAATTATAATATGTTCTTTTATTTTCTAATATATAAGACTTATAAGTTAATTTATTTTAAGATTTAAGGAAAATTTTATAATTAACTTAAAAGTAAAATTAAACATTAAAAATCTTTCCTTTAAAAAATACAACCTTTTTATAATAAGCAAATAAAAATAAACATAAAAAACTTATATTATTAATAAACAACAATTTTATAATAATAATAACTTTTAAATTATAATTAAATATTATTTACAAATTAAAACTATTTTTAATAATTAAGGAAAATAACTTATATAATTAAATTAACAAAAAGTTATATTATAATAAGTTAAAAATAATATTTTTAAACCTTTTAAAAGATAATAAGGAAAAATTTCCTATAATAATAGTTATAAATCGGCTAATAAACATTAAATAAAACAAACATAATATTAATTTAAAGATAATTTCGTATTATTTTAAATACTACCTTAAAAGTTTAAAATATAATATACTTTATAATAACTTAAAATTAATTAAAAAAATTTACATTTAATAAAAGAAAATTACTTAACCTTAAAATTATAGTTAAAAATATTTATAATATTAACAAGTTACCATTTTATTATCCCATTATTAACCTTATTTTAACTATAATTACCACCACTTTTATCATTTTTATTAATAAATAACTATACATTAAAAAGCTAATTTTTATTTTATATAAAATAATTCGAAATATTATTACTAATTATTAACATAAAATATAATAAGATATATTTATTAAAAAACATATTATATAAAAAACTTAAAGTTTTAAAAATAAAATAATAACTTATTAAAATACTTAAATAAAAATATCATTTTATTATTACATTTTAAAATACCTTTACCTTTACTTTCTTTTAACCCTTAAATTTTACAATCCCTTATAACTTTATAATATTAATTATAGCTTTAATTATAATATATAATATATATAACAATATAAATAATATAATTAACTATAAAATAATAAAGTAAATATTATTAAAATTTTAAAATACTAATATTAATAAATATTATAAATATAATATA
Source organism: Hypoxylon sp. CO27-5 (assembly GCA_002120305.1). Classification (NCBI taxonomy): domain Eukaryota; kingdom Fungi; phylum Ascomycota; class Sordariomycetes; order Xylariales; family Hypoxylaceae; genus Hypoxylon; species Hypoxylon sp. CO27-5. The sequence goes on along the minus strand of KZ112424.1, from coordinate 141,079 downwards.
AAAGTTTTACTAATAATATATATTATTATTAAATATATGCGAAATATTATTTCGATTTTTAATTTAAAATAAACTTAAAAATAAAAATATAATATATAATAAAAAATTTAATAAAAAAATATAAGTAATATTAATAATACCATTTTTAAAAAGATTATATATATACTTTAAATACTTATTTAAAATATTAATCCTTTATTAAATTAAATATTAAAACCTTTGTAATAACATTTTAATAAATTAAAAAAAATTGATTTAATAAAGGGTAAATTTACACTTATATAAATCTAAATAAAATTATAAATATTAATTAATATTGATTTAAAATGGTATTATAACGGGTAAATATCGCCTTAAAAACTTTAACTAAAACTTTATAAATTCTTATTATAATTTTTAAAGTATACCTTTTATTATAAAACCTTAAAATAACCTTTATAACATTTTTTTAAATATATTTTACTTTACAAACTTAGTATTTTCGGCTTAACATAAAATAATAACGAATGGTTATTAAAATTAAAAACTAATATTAATATAAATATTTTAACTTAATAATCCTAATAAATAATTACCATTATAATATAATAATATACTTTTTATATATTATTAATATTAATAGTAATAAATTATTACCATTTCCTTATATAAAATTAAATATAAACTTTAATATAATAATAATATTTTCCTTATTTTTGTTTTTAACTTTTTTAAGCTTTTTTTAAAATAAAAGTATAAGATATTTTAAATTAAATTTTAATATTAACTTTACTTTATATATTAAAGCAATTAAAATATTAAATCCTAACATATAATTTATTAAATTTAACATTTATATAATTATATTTATAATTATAACTAAACCAATTAAGATTTATTTACATATAAAATATTTTTAATATTTTAAATTATTATAATTTATCTTTACCTTTTATATTTTTAATAAAAATAACCTTCTTTTTAAAAAAAGTAATATTTTTTAAATATAAAATAACTTAAGGCTAATTACATTTAAAACTTTATTTCGCTTTAATTTAAACTAATTAAATAATTACTATACTTTATTTATAAGCTTAATAAAAAATATATAAAAATAAATATTATATATTAATAATAAAATTTTATAATGTAATTACTAATATAAGTTTAATAAATAATATAACATTACTTACTTTAATTTAATAAATATTTCTATTTAAAAGAAATAGGTTAATATTACATTTAAAAGTTAAATTTATAAACCATTATAATTACTATATTTATAATTAAATATATAACAATTATAATTTATTTTAAAATTTAATTTCTTTATATAATTAAAATTCTTTTTTAATCGAAATGATTAATCCCTTATATATAATTTTTAACGCGAAAATCATTTCCATTTTAAGTCTTTGTTTTATTTAATATTTTAGTTTTAATAAGGTATAAATAAGCTTTAAATAAGGTTAAAAAGTTAATCCTAAGGTAATATTTTTATTTTAAAAAATTATTTATTAAATAAATTAGGGAAAAGTATATAAAAAAATGGAAATATAAATTAAAAATACCATTATATAAATTCCCGGTATATGTTATTATATTATATATTAATATTTACAAATTAAATAATAAATTAATAATAATTAATGTAAACTTATCTTATAAAATATTAATTTAATTAAGCTTATAAAAATGGCTAAATTTAATAGTAAAAAAAAAAGTTTAAATATTATTGTTTATTAAAACTAAAAAAGGTAAATATTACATATATATACTTTATTTTAATTTAATTTATAAATTAATAAATAATAAAAACGCTTTAAACAATTAATAAAAATACCTATTATTTACTAATATATTTTTATAAACTAATTTAATAATATTAATATCTTTAAAAGCTTAATATTTTATACTTATATTTAATATTAATATATTATAACGAAAAAAAGCCTAATTTACTTAAGCTTACACTAATATTATAAAATAAAAGTATAAGATTTTAAAAAGTTTATTAACCTCGAATGTTATAATTATGTTTTAATTAAATATTTAACTAAGGTTATAAAATAAGTTAAAAAAAGTTAGTTAAATAATTTTAATAATAATGATAATAATAATGATAATATAAAAAAGATTAATATGTTATTTAAAAAGAAAAAAAAATAAGGTGAAAATAACAATGTATAATTAATTTTTTCTAATCTTAACAATTAAATTTATGCTTTATTACCTTTTATATTATTATTCTTAATTAATTAATTAATTATAAGTAGTAATAAAATTATTGGCTTAAAAAGTGGTAAGCGTAAAAGATAATTTTAATATTTTAAACTAAAAAATGTTTAATAGGATGTTTTTTTTAAAAATAACAAAAATATATTTTAAAAAAAAAATTAAAAATATTAACTGGGAAATATTAAAGTTAATAAATATTTATTAATTATAAGAATAAACAAAAAAGGAATTAGTTTATTTACTTTTTTTAACTATTTATTTATTTTAATAATATTAAAAAATTTCCATTATATTTTTTAACTAAAATTTTTAAAATTAATATTATATATAAGAAAAATTTAATCCTTTATTAAATGTAATAAACCTATTTTTATTAAACTTATTAATAATTTTATTATAATTTATTATATATTTTAACATTATTTTTATAAGCTTAAAATTATATATATTACTTATATTATCGAATAAAATACTTATAAATAAAAATAAATTAAAAACTAAATTAACTAAACCATTAAACTTAATAACATTTTTAATATTATTATTTAACTTTTTAAATAAAAAACAAAATCGTTTATAAAAACATTTATTAATATTATTATTTAAATTAAAACGATTAAACATATAATTAAATAATTTATTAAAAATATTAAAGTATATAAATATAAAATTAAAATTATCCCTTATTATATTATCATTAATAATATTTATATTATTCTTAATATTAAAATTAATATGCTTAATATTAATAATAATTAAACCTTTTATATTAAATTAAAATTTTTAAAATAAAATTAACTTACCATTATAAAAAATAGCTTAATAAAATTTCCTAATACTTTGTTAAAAATATAAAAAAGAAAACTTTAACTTTTATCCTTTATAAGAAAATAAAATACATTTATAAAAATAAACTATATAAACTAAGTAAAAAAATATTCACCTAATATTTTATAAAAAAGAAAAAGTTTTTAATTTTAATACTTTGTTAAAATCTTTAAATTTTTAATAATTACTTTTCCTAAAATATAAAATATATAAATAATAAATTTATACTTATTATTATCCCTAAAATTAAGCTTAAAAATATAATATAATTAAAATTAAAAATATAATAAATATTAAAACAAAATAAAATAATATTAAAATAATTATTAATTATATTAATATTATCGTTAATAAATAACGTAAATTTATATATTTTATTCGCTTTAAATTATTTATTATAAACTTTATTAATAATATAACCTTACTTAATTAAATTAAAAAATACTATAACCTTATAAACTTTATTATATTTAATAAACGCAATAAAATCACTAAATAAAGTTATAATAAAATATTTTAACAAAAAATAAAATATTAAATCCCTTTTATTAAAAGAATTATATAATTTATTAATACTTAAAAATTTTAATAATCGTTATAACTTTAAAATAAAAATAAAAAACTTTTAATATATAAAATTAAAAACAATAAAATATTAATAATATTTAAGGTATAAATAAATATAAAAATAATAAGTATTTTTATATAATATATTATTAACAAAAATGGTAATTAATTTTAAAAAATTTTCACTTAATAAAAAAAATGAAAAAGTATAATCGCAAAGATTTAATAACTTATTATTTGTAAAAAATCTTACACTTAAATAAACAAAATAAGTAATAAAAAATTAAACCCATTAAGAAAATACACCTTTTAACTTAATAAAATACGATTATTATAAGGTTAAACTAGTTAATATAACTTAACTAATAAAAAAAATTAAATTTTTAACAAATTATTTTTTACTTTTAACTTAAACATTATAAGCTAATATATAATATTTATAATAAGCAATATTATAATATACACTTTTATTATTAATAACTCGAAACGTTAATAACGAATTTAAATTAATATAAATAAAATAATAAATATTAATATAATAAAAAATAACCTTATAATTTTTTCTTTTTACTAAAAACTTTAAAGAAATTAATAAAAGTTTTATAATAATTAAATTTACTAAAACTACATTTAATAATAACATATTTAATAAAATAATATTATATGTTATAATAAATAAAAAAACAAAGCTAAAGTTATTAAAACGTTATTTATTATAAAAATAAAATTTTAATAAAATACTTAACATTATTTATAAATTAAATTAAATATAAAAAAGAAATATTACATTAATTATATAAGTATAATAAATATTAGTAAACAAATAAACATATAGTTATAAAACTTAAGCTTTTATACCATTAAAAGTAGCTTTTTAATTCTTTTATACCTTTTTAACCATAGTTAATTTTAACCAATTAAAATCGATTATTATTTTTATTAACAAATTTAAAAGTTATAATTTAAAAACATTTAATAAAATTTTTTTAAACGATTTATTTTATTTTTTAAGTTATTTTTTTTAAATTAAATTTATATTTATTTAATTTAATAAATATATTAAATTAATTATATTAAAATAATAAAAAAGCTAATAATTAATTTAAATATAATTTAATATTATATAAAAGTTTTTTAAATAATTTTATATTATATAATATAATAAAAGTAATAATATAAAAAATTTTAATTAAAAATTATATAATTTTTAATTATTTTTTTATTAACTTTTTTTAATTAAAATTATATTTATTTAATTTAATACGTATAAAAAAATAATCGTATTAAAAAAATAAAAAAATTAATAATTAATTTAAATATAATTTAATATTACGTTAATATTAATTTAAGGTAAAAAACTATAAGGCATTTACCTTATAGTTATTTATCTTGCAAATATTTATCTTATAGTTAGTTATTTTATAAGTAGCTAAACTTATATTTATAATTAACCATTTTCCTAATTATAAGTGCTATATGTTTTAATTATAGGAATACACATTATTACTAATATATTTTTATTTATTTTTTTATGATTAAAATAGTTTTTAATTGTTTTATATGTATTATAACTCCTTAACCAAACTTAAATTATTATTAAGAAATATGTTTATAATGTTTTTAATGTTATAGAAGTATCTTTTTTATGGGAATAGCTTTTTTGCTTTAGTTTAATAACGATTATTATAAGATTTGAACTTATAATCTTAGTTTTAAAAGGATTAACTTAAAGAATTTTAGTTAATTATAATTATAAAGTATAAAAACGTTTATTAAAAAAAAAAAAATAAGGGGGAGTTTAAAATATTTTAAAAAAGATTTAGGAAAAAGGGATAATTTATCTTATAAAAAGTAACGTATATAAATTTATTATAAAGTTTGCTAAAATATTTTACTTTATATAAATAGTTATTATAGATTGAAAAAATATGGATAAGAATGTTTACTTACTTACCTTATAAGAAAATGACAAAGATTTTAAACTTAAAGAAAAAAATAATTAGTAAAATAGTAATGAAAAAAAAAATTTAAGAAATGTTAAAATATCTTAAAAAAACTTAAAAATTAAATTAAAATATATAACAAACTAAAAAAATATAAATCTTAAAATGAAACTTATAAAGTTAATTAAAAGGATTAAGATTTAATAAAACTTAAAGTAAGCGTTAAAATAAATATTATTAATAATAAAGCGAAGGATTTAACCTTAGTTATAAAAGGGTTATTAGTTTGAAAATTATTTAAAATAAAAAGTTAAAAGTAAAAACTTATAATTTTATTACTAGTATAAATGTAAAAGTAATACCATTACGAAATATTTAATTAAAAAATTAATAAAAAACCTTTATATGTTATAAAACGTTATAATATATTTTTTACTATTTTTTCCTTTTTTATTATATTTTTAATTAAGCTTATAGCTAATGTTTAAATGTAATAATTGTAAATTTGGTAAAAAGGAATAAGAAATTAAAAGCTTAGGTAATAATTAATTTAAAACTTATTAATAAAAAAATAAAAATATTTTAAAAATTAAAAGGATTAGGATATATAAAAAAAATAGAAATGATATAATTTACCTTAAAAGATATAAAAATAGTAACCTTATACCTTTTTATAAGTAAATATAAGTAATTTTAAAAATAATAAATATATTCCCTTTTTAAATTAATTAATTAGCTCTTTTTTAATATTTTATTCCCTTTTTATTTTTCTTTTTTTAGCCTTATTAATATTTAAAAAAATAAAAAGAAAGAAAAATAAAAAGAAGCTTTTATTTAAGCCTTTATGCTTAATAATTTTAATATTTTATATATATTTTTAAAACTTATTTTTATCTTTAAAACATTAACGAAAGTAATTTACTTATAAGGTTTTCATTTAAAATTAAACTTTTATTAAAAAACCTTAACTATTACCTTATTTTTATTATTAAATAGCAACCTTAAATAAAATATAAAAAGCTTTAATTAATCTTTTAAAAATATCCTTTCCTTTGATTTAAAACTTTTAAACTTTTTAAAACTTTTAGTATTATTATAAGATATGCCGTTATAAAGTGAATTATTATAGGGTGACTTTTTATAAGATAGCTTTTAAAAGTTAAAATTATCGTTAATTAAAAGCATTGATTAAGTTTAAAAAAAATATGTGTTTTAGTTTTAAAGTAGAAAAAAAATTTTAAGTGACTTCTTATAAAATGCTTAAACTTTAAAATTAAAATAACTTAGAATTATTAATTAGTTTTTTTTATAAAAAATCCCTTTATGGTAAAAAAGTAAAAACCTAGGATATTTAATATAAAATAAATTACCTATTAGGGAATTATTAAAAAAATTAAAAATGTTAGAATTAAAAGGGGTAATTAATTTAATTAGATTAATAACTAGTTTATTAACATATTTATCCTTTATATTTGTTATTTTTTAATTTTAACTTAAGGAAAAGTTTAATGGTAAATATGTATTAACGTGGCTTAAAAAGGTTAAAAATATTTATAATTAATTTTCCCTATTTAATAAAAAAAGAATTAAAGATTTATTAAACTAAGTGAATAGGTATAATATTTGTTAAAAAGTTAAAACTATGTTTATTAGTAAAATTATTTAAGAAAAAGTTAAATAAGTATTAAAATTTAAATTTAAGGCTTAAGATTTTAAATAATTTTAATTATAGTTTTAAAAGTTTAAAAACTTATTTAAAAGCCTTATTTTATCTTTATTTTTTAATATTTTAAATTATATTTAAAATTTTTCTAGTATAATTATTAAAGTAAGGGAATTTTAAATTATAATAATTAAAAAAAATAAATATGTTAAAGTAATTTTTAATCGATTTGATTAATAAGTTTTAAAAAATATAATAATATATTTAAGATTAATATAGGCTTAAATGAAAAAGCTAAAGTATAATAAATTAAAAAAATATATTTATAATTAGGTGTTTTATAAAATGGAAATAGTTGATTGTTAAAAACTAAATGATATTATTTTATAAGATAAATGATTTTTATAAGGTATTTTAAAAAGAAGTTTAAAGGGTTTTTAAAAATAAAAGAAATATATTAGCTTTATTATAACTTTTTTAGTTAAGTTAAACCTTAAGATATTATTTAAAGATAAAAAAAAATTAAAAAATAAAATTAATTTGAAATATATTATAAAATAATTAAATAATTTGTTTATTAAGCAAATTAATATAAAAAAAGCCGTTAATAATTTAAAGGAAAGGGAAAAAGTAATAATTTAAACCATATTAATCCTAATAAAATATATATATACTTAATTATAAAACTTATATTATAAATAAAATTAATATAATTTAAAAATTAATTAAATTTAAAAATTAAAATATACTTAAAAAAAATATTTATAATAAAGGTAATAAAGGCTTTATAATCTTAAAATTAAATGTTATAATTTTATAATACCTTAATTAAGCTTACCTTAATATAATAACTTTAAACCTTTTATTTGTTACTTTTGTGGATTTATTATTATAAACCTTTTGAAATGATATAAGATTATAAATTGTCCTATTTTAATTAAATTAGGTAATAATAAAATCCTTTATTATCACAATGATAATAAAAAATATTACTTTAAAAAATATTTAAATAACTTTATAATTAACTTTATTCCTAAAAAAATAATAAAATAAGTTAAGGAAAAATAAAACTTATTAAGATTTTATATTTTAAAATATATATATAATTAAAACTTATTTTAAAGGTAAGAAAAAAAATTAATATTTTATTATATTAATAAGATTATAATTAAAATAAATTAGCCTAATTTTAAGTTAATTAAATTAAATAATTAGTAAAATATTTTTTAAAATTAATATTTAACTTTATTAGCTTAAATTATTATTATAAGCCATAAGGATAAAATTATTAATATATCTTATCTTATAAAGTACGGATAAATTAAAAAAGCTATTAAAAAAAATAAGGTTATTTTTATAAAAGATATTATTAAAAAGGGATTGTAAAATATATATATTAATTAACTGATTAATATTAATGTTATAAAAAGGAAAATAAAACCTTTAAAAAAACCTATTAACGTTAATTATTTTAAAAATACTAATGTAAATAATATTTTAACTTAAACATCCTTTAATTAAACCAAATTATATATGTTTTAAGTAATTAACTTCTTTTTAAAAGCTATTAATAAATTTTAGTAAGAAAAATTAACTAAGAATTTTAAAAAGAAATTTAATATTTTTTAGGTAAAGCTAATTTAATTTATACTAAAATTTTTTAACTTTACAATTTAATATTTAATAAAATTAGCTAAAAGTTAAAAGATTATATTAAATAAGAAAATTTAAATTACTATAAAAAAGGTAAAAAAGGAAGTAATTAAAAGTATAACCCTTATAAAAAATCAAAAAAAAAACACTACCCTTTTATAAGGTAATATTTTTACATTTAATATTTTAAAACCAATAATAAAAAATTATAAACAATTATTTCAATAAGCTTTTTCACCACTTTTTAATAACTTTAAGGTATATTTTCATTCTTACTTATACCTAATAATATATATAAATCCTTTAGGAAAAAAACTATTAATATTTAAAATAATTAACATAAAAGTTAAAACAATGATTTTAACCTTTTTTTATATTAAAGCCTATAACTTATTAATATATTAATTAAAGCTTACTTAATTTAATTTTTAAAAAAAATCTAATATATTTTATACTAAAATAATAAAAAAACTTATTTAGTTAATTAATTAATTACTTAAACTTTTAATTTATATAATAAAAGATTGTTATATATTAAATAAATTATTACTTAAGCTAAATTTTATCTTTTATAATAAATTAACTTTTTACTTTAAAATAGATAATATTTTTATAAAAACTATAAACTTTAAATTTATAATAATTAAAATCCCCTTAACCTTTTACACTACTATTAATTATACCTTAAAAAATTATATTAAACCCTTTATAACAAAGGAAAATTATTAACTATTAATTAATAAGGCTTAATTAACGATAATAATAAACCTTTTATAAACACCTTTATAAAATATTATATAATAACTTAAAAAATATATATAAAAATTAACTTAATATACATATTTTATAACTTAAAGCTACTAACATAAAATACTTACCTTAAAAAAAAAAAATTCACTTTAAAAAACTTTACCTTATAAAAATTACTTATATAAAATAAACTAAAAAAGAAAATATACCCTTTTAAACTTAAACATAATAATTAAATAATAGCCTTTATAATAAATAATTAATTTAAAAGGATTATAAAATAAATATTTAAAGAAGTATTTAAAAAAGTAAGAAAAAAAACTAATAAAAGGAATTATTAAAACCATAAAACATATACCTTATAAATTAATACCATATATAAATTAAAGACAAAAAAAGTCCACCCTATAAATAATATACTTATAAATAATTCCACGCTTTTAAGCTTATTAAACTAAAAAGAAAAGGCTTTATAAAAAGTTAAAAAATACCTAAAAAATCTAATTATTTTTAAAGTAAATAACCCTTATATAAATATTTTTCTAAGATTTTTTAATTAATTTTATAATAAAAGATTAACTTTAAAACAATTAAAAAAAATCAAAATTAAATTAATTAATATAAAATTAACTAATTAAAAGAAAAAGATTTTAATTAAGGTTTTATATTAAAAAAAAATAACTTTAACATAAAACTTTAATAAACTTAATAAAATTAAGGAAGAAATATCCCCTAATTATATAATTAAAACCATTTCTTATAAGGTATAATAAGTAAAAAAAATCCTTATCCTAACCCCTTTTAAAAAAAAGGTTAATAATATCTTAAAAAAGCATTTTAAATATAAAATATTTAAGAAAGGTTATAAGCCTTATAAAAATGCTTAATTTATAATTAAAAAAAAAATAACAGATTAAAGTTAATAAATTTAATAATTAAAATAAATACCTAAATAATTAAAGATATTTTTTTATTAAAGGATTATAATTCCTTTGCTAAAAAATTTACTATATATATTATATTATCTTATATTAATCTTTTTTTAAAATATAATTAATTAAGATTATTTATTTTTAACAAAAACTTAATAACATTTACAATCTTTATTAAACTTTTAAAAATAACCATAATATTTTAAGGCATTATAAACTTAATAACTCACTTTTTAAAAGTAATAAAAAAGATGTTATATAATTTAACTTTTAATATTTATGAATTTTTCTTTAATAATATTAATGTAAAAAAACTAACTATTAAATATAATAATTAAAAACTTTACCTTAAAGTATATTAATTTATTTTAAAATATATCGAAAATCTTATATCTATTTTCCTTAATTTCGAATTAACTAATATTATAGCAAGTATTAAAAAGTTTAAATTTTATAAAGCTTTAATAAAAATAATAAAATATATTTATAAAATAAATAATTAAAAACTAAAAATTATAAAGGTATAAAAAATCTTTAAATAAGAAAAGTGCTAAAATATTAATAAAATCTAAGTTTTCTTAAGCTTAATAATTTATTTTTAAATATAAATTAAAAAATATATTATTATAATATTATTTTTAATAAAACTCCTTAAAAAAAACGAATTATTTATTTAGTTTAATCCCTAAAAATAAGTTATATAAACCTTATAATATATCCTTATAATAACTCCTTACCTAATTATTATAAATTATAAGTTTAATTATTTAATTATATTTAAAACTAATATATTAAGTTAAAAATAAAAATATATTATAAGTTAACTTAATTAAAATAGAACTTTTAAACTAGCTTATTATAAATTAAAGGCTTAAAAAGAAGCTAAACTTAATTATAATATTATTAAGTAAAAATACTTAATAATAATAAAATCCTTTTGGAAATTAAAGAATTATATATATAAGGTAAAATTTTTATTAAAAACCAATGTTAAAGTTTTAATTACCTAACTTAATAATAACTTTTTAAGCCTTTTAAAAGTTATATTAACAAAATAAATAATATATATAAAGTTATTTAACTTTAAAATTAAATATATATTTAGTAAAAGTAATAAAATTACTAATATATTATTAAAAAAGCTTAATAAATTATTTAATTAAAACAATAATAAATGAGAAGAAAACTTAAACAAGTTTATTAACATTTAGTTAAACATAATATTAGTAAATTTAACGTTTAAAATCTTTGGAAAAAACCACTTTATAACGATTTACCTTATAAAAATTTATCCTATAAAAGCTTATCTTATAAAACCTTACTTTATAAAGGTTTATTTTATAATGTTTTAACTATTAAAATAATAGATTAATAACTTTTAAAAAATCGCCTACTTTCTTATAACTTTAAAAATTCTTAAAAAGTTTTAAACAAATTAATTAAAAAAAGGTTAAAAAGTATGTAAGTATTTTAAAGTTAACGCTTTAAAATATACCATTTTAAATAATATCCTTTAAAGAAAAGTTAAAAAGAAATATAATATTCGTAAAATAATTAATTATAAACCCTTTAAAAAGGAAATTATTAAAAATACCTATTTAAATTATAATTATAAAGGAAGAAAAATAACTTATAAATAAATTTCAAAGACTTATTATTAAAAAGGCATATATAATTATATTATTAATATGTTAAAATCTTATAAGTAATATTAAAAAGCTAAGAAAAAACAATATAAAGATTTAAAGAAATATATAAGCTTAAAAGATATTTTACTTTGCTAAATCATTAATATTTAATATATATTAAATAATTAAAGCTATAAAGTTATAATTAAAGTTAAGGAAAAGCTTTTTAATTATCTTAAAATAAAATTCCTAAAATTAATTAACTTAAAAAATATCGAAAAATTTATTAAAAAAAAAATTATATACTAACATAACTTATTTATAAAGATTAAAGTTAATAATGGTTTAAAATTTAAAAAAAAAGTAAATAAAACTTATAAAAACTTAAAGATATGTTAAACTATAAAACTAGCTTATTACTTTTAAGCTTAAGGATAAGTTAAAATAAGTTATAAATTTATTAAATTAAAATTTTAAAAAGCCATTAAAAATATTAAAAAAAAATAAATAAAACTATTAAACTTTATAATTTAAGCTAATTAAACTATTATAAAGTATATTAAACTTAACCCCTATAAAATAATATATAAACAACGTTTTTTATTATTAATCAAAACTATTATTTTTTCCTAATAAATATTTAATTAAAAGGACGTTAAAACGAAAAAAAACCTTATAATTATAAAAGCAAAAATATTAAAAAGAAATATTAATAATATTAAAAAAGTAGTTAAAATAATTTCTAAAAAACGTTAAAAAACTTTAAAAAAAAATAATTAAAAAAATACTTATAAAAGAAAAAAAGAACCATTAAAAAAAAAACAACTAATCCTAATATATAATATACCTTAATATATTAACATATTTTAATTAAGAAAGCTTTAATATAATTGGCTTAAGCCTTATATAATTTATAAGGTTTAATTAAATAATAAATATATCTTAAAAGAATTAAAAAAGAAAATCCTTTAAAATACTTTTATTAATAATTGCTTTAAACATTTTATTTAAAATAAAAAAAAATATTAAGAGCTAACCTACTTAAAAAAAGATAAATAAACTATAAGAAAAGCTAGTAAATCCTTTAATTAAAAACTTTAAAATATTAAATTAATAAATATAAAAGTGCCGAAAAAAAAAACGATAATAACACCTAATTAAGCTATATAATAAAGCATTAATAGCTTAACGCACCTTAAAAAAACCCTTATAACCAAATCTTTTAAAAACAATTACAAGGAAATTAAACTAGTTAACATTAAAAACGAAACTAAAACAAATATTAAAATTTATATAAAAAAAGGAAAAAAAAAAGAATACGAGGATTTTACTAATATAAAAGACGAATTTAATTAAGAATTTACGGAACTAACCAATTATTATAACCTTTGTAAAAAATTAAAAAAAAAAAAAAAAAAAAAAAAAAAAAAAAAAAGCCATATTAAAAACGGAAAAACATTTATTATTATATTACATTTCATTTATAAATTAGCTAATATACACTAGCCTCATAGCTATTTTAACACTTATATAATTAAAATTACTTATTATTTTCTTTTTTATTATTATTATTTATAATTATTATATTATTTATAAAAAAAGAATTACCTTTTATAATATCTTTAATTAATAAAGGATTTTAATTAACCCTAGCTTATAAATAAATATACCTTAAATTTTAAAATGAATAAGTGAAATTAATGATTAAAAAATAATAATTTTTATAAATATCATTAAATTTACTAAGAATAAATCGATTTTTAAAAAAAAGCTATATTTTAACGTAATTAACACTTTTAAACAATTAGAAACAAACTTTATATAAATAATAAGAAACCTTATTAAAAATCTTATACAGCTATATTATAAAACCTTTTATACGCCTTTTATTAATAGCTATCATTTTAAAATATTTATTCGATAAATAACTATAACGAAAATTAACATAAATTTATAAAATACCTTTGATTTTTTAACCTTTAATAAAATGTATAAAAGGTTATTATAAGTTAATTATTTATTAAAATACCTAATTAATCATTTATTAACAAAAATAATACCTAGCTATAATATTATTTAATAAAGTAAATTAAAAATATTTAAATATTTTCTTACTAAAAGTTAGTTAATTTAATTAAAAACTATTTTAAAAGCTTATTTTATAAAAATACTTTAAAAAATATACCTTATAAAAACTTATCTTATTTAACATAAAAATAAGCTTTAAAGTAAAAAGGGATTTTTAATATTAAAAAAAACATAATTAATTAAAAGCCTTGTTAAACATTATTATAAACATTCGACAAAACAAAATATCTTTATTATTTAAACTTTTTTAATTAAAACCTTTAAGGTTATTTATACCTTAATTAACAACTATTAAAAAAAAATAATTAAAACTTTTACAATGATTTTTTTTATTATTATTTATTTCTTTAAAATTTATATAATTATTAAAAAGATTAATATTTATTATATTAAAACTATTATTAAAATTATTATTAAAATCATTTATTATAATAATGTTTTAAAGCTTAGCTTTAAAACTATTAAAAGAAAAGCTTATAAATTTAAAAGGTTTATAAAAGAAATTTAACTTGTTTAAAAACTTGTTATAAAGTTTAAAAACAATTAAAAACTTTATAATAAAAATAAAATAATAAAAATAAATTATAAAATATTAATTAAATTTAAAAAAACAAGGAAAAAGTATAGCCGTTTAAACAATAAATAAATTAAAGCATATACCTTATATTAAAAAACAAAAAGGTTTTTAAAGCGATTAAAAAAAAATTAAAAAGGGAAGAAAAAAAAAGAAAAAAATTATTTATAATAATTATAAATATTTATAAATGAATTACCTTATTACATTAAAATATAAATTCATTAATTACTTAACTAATTTAAATTATATAAAAGCTACCTTAAAAATAAACTATTTTTATTAGCTTACACAAATTAATTATTTATTAATAAGCGATTAAAAAGAAAAGGAGGAAATAAAGCTTTTTCACATAAATTTTATTCCTTAGTTTTTTTTTTAAATAATTAATTTTTTTAACACACAAGTTATTAAATTACCTTATAAAAACACATTTTATCCTACATTAAAAAAACTATAGCTAGTAAAAATAAAACTTCCTTTAAACGCTAATAACAAAGTAATTAAAAATTTAAAAAACTTTTATAAAACATATATTTTAAAATATTAATAAATAAAATGTTTTTGAAAATATTAAAGGATTAAATAATGCTTATTAATTAAAAGGCATATTTTTTTTTAAAAACTATAAAAGTTATAAACTTAAAGTAAAAATTATTATTACCTTTAAAAGGAATTAATCTTATAAATTAAACTAATATTACAATTAATTTAATTAATACCTTTATAAGGTATTTTAAAAATAAAATAGCTAATATTAATATAATTTATACTATTTTAAAAATAATAATAAAAGGAATTCTTTTTAAATAAGTTATTTTAAAAAAAAAATATATCGTATATTTTTAACTTTATAATAAACTTAAAAATTAATTAAAAAATAACTTATAATGCCTTTATTAATATATTTTAATTTATTATTTATATTACTTATTTTAACTTAAATAATATAAAATATTAAAAAGGCTTTAATTAAGCTTATATAATTTTATATATTTAAAATATTACAAATAAAATCTTATATAATTTTAATAACATAAATTAACCTAATTATAAAAGTAATTACCTCCTATATTAACTATAACTAACCTAGTATAATATAAAAAATATGCTTATATTAAAACCTTAATTTCATTAATACATTAAAACTTAAAGGTAAAAAAACTTATAAAGCTATAAATATTAAATAAATATTATAAAGTATTTAATTTTTCAAATATTAAAGCTTTTATTAAACTTATTATTAAATAATAAAACCTTTAACATAGTTAAAAATATTATATTAAATATTATAATTAAAATTATTTATTTTTAAATTAGGGATAAAGAAAAATATTATCACACAGTCATTATGGTGTTAAATCTTCTAATTGATTAAATGGTATAAATTATTAAGAAAAAAAGAGCGTAGCTCCTAATTGGCAATATGCTTTAAATACGTATAGAATTATTTATTAGGTCACGTGCTTTGTACGTGACTTAACATTTTAAAACTATAACATATCCCCTAACTATATATGGCTTAAGATTAAGCTTTTATTATTTTCGGCTGGAGCTTAATTAGCTTATTTTAGGCTTTTTTAACGCGTTATATGTTATGTATATTAAGTTAAAAACAAAAGAAATAAGCTAATAGGAATATGTCCTAATTTTTTTTTTATTAGGTAAAATAAATATAATGTTTTTTAGTTTTGATAAATGGGTTAATTAAATAGCTTAAAAAGTTTTATATAAAAGCTTAAAATATTATAGTTAATTTAATAACAATTTTTCGAATATATGTGAATAGCTTTATTTTATTTTAAAGCTTTTAAAATAGTTAATATTAAGCTTATTTATTTACTTATAAGTAGTTTTATCCTTATATAAGCTTTTTTAAACCTTTTTTTTAATCTTATTTTTTAAGTTATTTATAAATAGCTTTACTTTTAATTACTCTTTTAATAGCTTTTTTTAATTTAATATAAGTAAAAAACTTAATAATGTTAAAAAGGTAGCTAATTTAAAAAAGGCTTAAGTACTTTATAAAAAGTATATAAAAGCTATAATTAAAACTAAAGGTAATTTACTCGTTTAAAATTAGCTATTTATTCCTATTATTATTAAGATTAATCTAATCATTTTAAATTAACTAATTACTTAGGTTAAAGATTAGCTAATTACCCTTATTATTAAAATACTTACTTAAGTTAATAATCTTTTCTAACCTATTATAATTAAAATTTTTAATAATTTTAATTCCAATAATAATAACGAGCTTATTATTATTAACTTAACTATTCCTAAGCCATTAATTAAGGTTAAAAAAGGGGTTAATTTTCCCATAACTTTATTTTTTATATTTAATTAAATAAATATACTTTTAAAGTAACTTATTAATCCTCCTATTCTTTTTTTTATACTTATTATTACTCCTATTCTTATATGCTTTATAACTTTTATTTTATTAGTTATTTTTACTTAATTATTTTTAAAAAGCCTTTTGGTTAGTTATAAGGATAAGAGTAAAAGTAAGGTAATAGCTTAAATTATTTTATTACCTACTTTAGCTTAAAATATTATGGCTTTAACGTTAATTATTAACGGGTATATACTTAAGCTTAAGCTAGATAAAATTTATTATTATAATTTTTATTTAGCTTATATAAAAAATGCGTTAATTAAAAAACTTAATTAGTATTATAAGGACTTAATTAATTTTAATAATAAATATTACTTTAAATATATTAGCGATTATAGTTGTTATAAAGTGTAAGTTATTTTTTATTTTTTTAAAAGCTTAATTTTAATAACTTAGTTTTAATGGTTATATTATTAATCACACATATCATTGGTTATAACGCTTGGTTTTATAAGGGGGTAATTTTAATTAAGCCTTATATAAGTTTCCTTACATATTTTATATTAAATTTTTAAATATTAATTAAAGCTTGAAAAAGATGTAAGCACTTTGTATAATTATTCGAATATTTATTAAAAGTTTATTCTTAAATTTTAAATTGTTTTTTAAATTTAAATTGAATTTTAACGATAATAATTAAGATACTCCCTTTTTTAATGACTTATCCCGGCTAATTAAACGATGTTATATAAATGGCAATGAAAATAGTAAATTTGGTAGGAGTTTTACATTAGAAATAATTGGTGGATTTTTATTTATAATATTAGCAAATAATATTTAAGTGAATATTTAAAGAGCTAAGTATTAATTAAATAGCTTTCTTTATATATTTTAGTAATTTTAACGTTTAAAAATAAGCTAGGAAATAGTTATTATATAGTTTATAACTATTATATATTTTTATTTTATAAATTGTTAAGTTAATTTAATTTTTAAATAGTTTTTTAATAAAATTATAATAATTTTTATAATATTATAATAACCTTTTATTATTTTAGTTATTTTTATATTTATATAATAAAGCTTTTTTTATGTTAAAGTGTTATTGCTTTTTTTTCTTTATATAATATCTTTTTAATAAAGTAATAAGTTGTTCTTTTTTTAAATTAGTTACCCCTTAAGTTTAAAATAAATTCGAACTATATTTTGGCGAATTATGCTAATTACTCTTTTAGTTTTAATTGTATTTAAGTAATTAATAAGTATTTTAATTATAATGGCGCTTATTAAAAAAAAAACTAAAGCTCTTAAGCAATTTAAAATTACTTTATATATTATACGTTATAATAATTTAAAAAAAGTATAAGCTATTTAATTTAATAATATAAGAAAAGCTTACTAATTATTATTTATAAGTAATAATTTTTAAGTTAATATTAATAGCTTTATTTTTAAAGGAGCGAATAAGCTTATAATACCCCTTATTTAATATAATTTGGTTAAGCGAAAGTATCTTATTATTAGTTTTAAAGTTTTTAAAGTATTTAATATTATTATTAGTGCTTTATTAGTTAATAATAATATATAAATATTAGTTTTTATTCCTAATTTATTATTAATATTTGCAATTACTTCCTTTACTTAAAAAAATACTTATTCTTTTATTAAAACGCTTTATTATATACCTTACTTAAGTTATATAAAAAGTATAATTATTAATTGCCTTTAAGTATTATATAGCCATATTTTAATAAGGCGAAATACTTGGTGTTAATTATACTTTAACAAATACTTTTATTAAAATTTATAAGTTATTCCTTTTGTTATAATAATATTATTTTTACTAATTTATATTTATATATATAAATCTAATAACCTAATTATATGATTAATAACTTATTGCTTATAAAAAGTATTTTTAACTTATAGTATTACTTAAAATATATTAGTAAGCTTCTTATAAAATCACTTAAATATTTTTTTCTTTAATATTAACTAATATATATAAGCGATTTATATTCTATAACATATTTTACTTATTTTTTTAAAGTATAAGCCATTAAATAATAAAGAAAATAATGGAGTTAATAAGGAAATGGGTGGAATAAGTGGTAGATTTTATGAGAAAGTGATTAAAGAAATTATTTAAGCTTTTAAAATATTTTGTTAGGAAATTCTTATACTATTATATTTTATATTTATATTTGTTTACTTATTAATATAAAGTAATTAATAATATTATTAAGTTACTTATGTAAGTTTTCTAATTATTAGTTAATAAATTTTATGTATCTTATAAATTAAGTAATACTTTAAAGTATTCGAATCCTTATCTTAAAAGATTCTTTGTTAATCTATTTGTTAGTATTTAATTGGTTAATAGGTAAAGTATTTTAAAGGTTTTTAAAGTATATTCTTAGTATAACTATATGTTTTATATATTTATATAATAAAGCTTAGTATTAATTTGTTCCTTTTTTTTAATGATTAATTTAATTGTTTATTAATTATTATTATGGATTTGTTATATGTGTTTTAAGTTAATCTAAATGTTTTTAAATAAGTGTTATAAAGTTATTATTTTTTTTATTATATCCGAAATATTAAGTAGTTTAGCTTTTATTATAAAGGTTAATATTATTAATAAATGAGCTATTTTTTAAGTGATTGAATTATTATGTAAATTTATAATTTATTTGTGAGATAATTGTTTATTTTTATATTATTTATAAATAATATGTTGTTTAATATAAGTAAGGCTTATGTTTTAATATTCTTATCCTTATATTTAATGTATAAGGTATGTGTTACATATAAATATCTTATTATTTAATTAGCTATTACCAAATGTTTAAGTCTTAGATTAGTTAAATAATGGGAAAGCTATGTAGTTGTAAATGTAATGTTAAGTTTAATTATTATTATAGTATATAAAATTAATCCTATGTGCTTTTAAAAAGCCTTAATCTTTGCCTTAGTAACTTTTCCTTTATATTTGGAAAGTAGCTTAAATGGTAAAGGAGTGAATAGGATTTAACTATTATCGTTTAACTAAAACTTAGTTATGATTTTCTTAATATAACCATTATAAAATAGGGAAATAATTTAACGTTCTTTATTTTTAATTATTTTAATTCTAAGATATTAACTGATTAGTCCTTAGTTCTTTATCTTATATAAGCTTTTCAAGTGATTAATTATTTTTTATATCTTAGCTACATGTTTAAAAGTGTTTATTATTAGTATATTATTTATATATATTAGTATATATACCTTTTTATTAATTATGTAAAATAGGTATAATTCTTTTATTAATGTTACGAGCCTTTTAAGCTTTAAGGTGTTCTTTATTTCCTTATATTATAATAAGGAGGAATTATATAGTTTGTATAATATTTTTAAAAGCTTAGTATATTTTTTATTTTTATCCTTATAACCTTTGGGAAGTTATATAGCGATTGGCTTTTTACTTATTTAAAAAATATTTATAAATGTGTTTTTAATATCGAATTGTTAAATATTTAGATTAAGTTTTATAACTAATGTTATTATTATTTAAAACGATTTTACTATGAGTGTAATAGTGTATATGTCTTAAAGTGTTAAGTGTTAAAGATTATCTTATATAATAAGCCGAAATTTGTACTTTTTTAAATATTTATTCTTGTTAAATTTATATATAAATATTTACTTTAAAGGGAGTGGGGTATTTTTTACTTTATTATGTTTTATAATGTGTTATATATTGTTTTTATTAAATGTTTAAATTTCTTCTTATATATTTTCTTTAAATTATTTATTAAGTAGGTAACTTATTAAGTCCTTATATTCCTTTAATAATGGTTATAAAAGCTTATTCCAATAAATCTTTAATTTGCTTAAGGCTATGTTAATTTGTTTAACGTTCTTTTGGTATATTATTATAAAGATTATTATATGTAATGTTTAATGTTTTTAATCTTCCTAGTAAATTACTTCCTATTAATTAAATAAAAAGGTCTTTAAAAAGTTAAACTATTTTAATTTAATAAGTAGGAAAATCTCCTCCCTATCTTTATAAATTAAGGTTATAAAGGCTAAGTTATTCGAGTTTTTTTCTTTAAGTTTTTAATCTTTAAGTTTTTTATTCCTTTACTAAAGTTTAGTGGGCGTTATTATAATATGTAATTAAGCTTTTAATCCTTTTAAATGATTTTTTTTATGCTATAATTATGGTGTTGACGTATTACCTCTTTTATTTTTATTAATATTTTCCTTATTACTCGTTAAGTTTAAATATTAATTAGGTATTTTTACTTTAAGAGAAATTTCTTTTATAAGGTTTGCAATCCTTTAAAATAATTATTTAATACTTGATAAAATATTGCCTTTTTTTATTCTTAGTTTTAAGGTTTTTTTAAGGATTAAAAGTTTAAAAAGTTAGTTACTTATTTATATACTAAGCTTTCCCTTAGTAGGTTATTTGCTCGGTTTTAAATTTGGGTTTATGGGTATATTTTCCTTTAATTCTAAAGCTTTCAATTGGCTATTCGATTACTCTTCGACGTTTACACCCTTTAGCTTAGTAATTTATTCTATATTCTAATAGTTTGGTAATTCTTTTTCTCATAAGTTTAATATTTAAATTATTTTTTCCTTTATTACTTGCTCTTTTAACTTATTAATTTTATTAACTTCTAATATTTTCGAGTTAAGTATTAAGCGTTTAACTTTTAGGATATAAAATGTTTCTTTATTAAATTATATATCCTATATAATAATTATCTTTTTTTTTTTAAAGATTTATATATGGTATAAATTGGAAGCTTAATATCTTATTAAATATCTTATATAAGCTTTTTTTATTATTTTAAATGCTTTCCTATTTATATTATATCTCCTTTTTTCCTTTAATAGGTATGCTTTATATTTATATGTGTAAATATTGTTTTAGTTAAGTTATAAGTTGTTTGTTAATGCTTTAAAAATTTCTAGGGTATAAAACCTAAAGTATTATTTAAATTAATTATTAAATACTTTAACTGGTAAATATAAGTGATAAATAAAGCTTAGGCTTTTATTAATTAATTAAGTTATTACTTAAGTAATCTTAAGTTAAAGGTTTATTAGTAATTTAACTTTAAGCTATATTTTAAATATTTAATTAATTATTTCTTATCCTATTTATTTTATACCTTTAATAGGTTTATATGTATAGCTCGGGGGGATTTTTAAGTTAATTTTTTTCTATTTTATCTAATGCTTAAACCTTATTAATCCTTAGTAAGAGAATATTATGCGTTTATTGTTATTATGTATCTTATATATGTTAAGTTTAAACTATTTTTATATCTAGTTTTTAAATAGTTAAAGTTAAGTAGTTATTATTATTTAATTTTTATTTGCGAAAGGAAATATAAAGAATATTTTATTATATTTATCCTTAATTATAAGTAATATATGTGATCCTTTATATCCTTTTTTATAAAAAAATAGGTCCTAAATTATCTTTTAAAATGGTTTAATTAATTGTTTTTTAAAGGGTTTCCTTCTTATTACTTAATAAGTATATGTTATGACGTAATGCTTATATTTAATTTTAAAGGTTTTATTAATCTTTATGTTTTAAGCTTTATAAATTAAAGCTTAAAAAGTTTTTAACCTTAAGTACTTAAAATATTTATGTTAAAGGTTCTTTAAATTGTTTCGTGGCTTTAATAGATCTTTATTAGGTTAATAAATTATATATTTCTTACTAGTTTTTAAAATGTTTATTATACTTATTATATTTATAGGTATATTATATGGGATAATTGTTAGTAAAGTTAATAAGATAAATAAGTAAATAAAAAGGGGCTTATATTTAAAAAAAATTAGGTTATATTTATGTATAAGTTGCCTTATTATGTTGTTCTTTTTTAATTTCTTAAAATGTAAAGTATAGTTTTAATTATTATATTAAATATTTGTTATGTGTAACTTAGCCTTTAAGATAATATTTATGTGAAATCCTTTTATTATTATTATATTTATTAGTATTAAATTGTGTGTATTAAGCCTTAATTTACTTGTAAAATATTTAGGAATCATTTATTTATTTATTTTAAAAATTAAAAAGTTTATAATACCTATTTAAATTATATTATAAGTATTTACAAGTTTAAATAAGTTAAAGATTAAAAGTTTCTTATTATTAATTAGGTTAATTAATTTATAATTATCTATTATAATACTTTTTAAAAGTGGGTATTTTTTAATTTTAAATATGGTAAAAACCCTTAAAGCCATGTAATCCTTAATAATTTACTCCATAAGCTCTTAGCTTTTTTAAAATAAATATAAGTTAATCAATATTATAGCTATATCCCTTAGCTAGTTTTCTTCCTTTAAGTCTTTATTTTCTTAGTTATTAGCTTTATTTTTATTAATTAGTTTTATCTTTTACTTATAAGCGTTAATCTTAGCCTTAAGCTATTTTTAAATAAGGGTTTAATAAATTGTTTAAATCTTTTTATAATGTTTAGTGTTTAGTAGTTTAATTAAATGATTTATCTTAAAAGTTATTATATATTAAAGATATATGTATTTCTTTAAAAGCTATTTGTATATTTAATTGTTTTTTAAATATAGGTATTTATTTTTAGCTTATGATTTATTGTTCTTAATAGTTTTACTAATAGCTTTATTAAACCTTATACTTATTTTATTTCCTTAAATTATAATAAATTATGCTTTAATCCCTTTTTTTTTAACGTTAGTGTTTTAAAAATATAGCTATTTGTTTTATGTTAAAATTTATTAATTTAAGGTAAGTATTAGTTATTCTAATTAATTGGCTTAAATTACTAATTAGAGTTATATATTAGCTTATGTTAAATTAAAATATGCTTTTATCGCTTTTAGGAATATTTTAATGGCTAATAGCCCTTTTATGTTTAAAAGGTAATAAGCTTTTATATCCCTAAATATCTAAGTAAATTTTAAAGTTTAAATAAGGGGTAAGGTATTTGGTATTTTTATTTTAATGAGTATTTTATAGTATCTTTTTTATATTTAAGTAAGCGTGTTAATATATAAGAAAGTTAAGTTATTCTTAAATATTTTAATCATGGCTTTTAAGTTATGTTATCCTTAATGTTCTAATTTAAATAGTGTAATGTTTATAATTTTTGTATTAATGGTTTTTCTAATTTAAGTTAAAATAATTATGTAATATTTTCTAATTATTATATATTCCTTTTTGTTATTTTTATAATTTGTTAAAGTAATTTTATAAAGAGCTTATAACTTGGTAGGTTTAAAAGGCTTAGGTAGTTTAATTAATAAGGGAATTTCTAATATATTAGGTATATTATTTAATATAGTATTTAGTATTAATTAAGGTAAGGTAGCTATTAAGTTATTGGTTGTTTCGCTTAATTTAAGTCTAAGTGATTATATGGTTAATAGGTTGTGTAATATAGTTAATATAATAAAAGCTTATGAAATATTATAACTCTTTTTCTTTACTTATTTTGCTTTTATTATTAATTAATCTTGATTAGCTAAATCTTTAACATATTTATCAATATATCTTTAATTTTTTCTATTAGCTATTAAAGTTTAAGTTGGC
Organism: Hypoxylon sp. CO27-5; assembly: GCA_002120305.1. Taxonomy (NCBI): domain Eukaryota; kingdom Fungi; phylum Ascomycota; class Sordariomycetes; order Xylariales; family Hypoxylaceae; genus Hypoxylon; species Hypoxylon sp. CO27-5. The sequence continues at coordinate 116,304 of KZ112424.1, read as the reverse complement.
TTTATAAGATCAATCAGCTTGTTAGGTTACTTTAGGTTAATATATTATTAAACTTTATGTTTTTTTAAGAATTAAATTAAATAATAATATTAAATTATAAAGTTATATATGCCTAAGTATTTAATATATTTAAATAATTTGTTTAAGGTTTTTATAATTAGTTAAGTTAGAATATAAGTTACTTTAAAAGTTAATTAAGTAGTTAACTTTTTTTATAAAAAAAAGGTTTAAGAATTTAAAATAAATTTATATATAGGAGATTATTTAAAGCATTAGTGCTAAGCGTAATTTAGGCTTATAATTATCATATAATCATTATGGTGTTAAATCTCCTAATTAATTAAATGATATGAATTATTAAGAAAGAAAGAGCGTAGCTCCTAATTAGTAATGTGCTTTAAATACGTATAAAGCTGCCCACTAGGTCACGTGCTCCGCACGTGACTCGGCATCTCGGAACTGTGACAAATATAATTAACCTAATTAACTTAATTAATTTAATTAACCTAATTTAAAACCATTAACTACTTTAAAACATTAATAAAAACGTAATAAAAAATATTAATATAAACGATAAATAATTAACTTAATTAAATTAAAAGTTTTAAAAATCCTAAAAGTTTTAAAAGTTAATAATTAAAAACTAAATAGCCTTAAAAATAAACTAGCAAATAAATATGCTTATTTATTAAATTTAAATAATTACTATTATTTTTATTTAAGTAAAGGAAAAGTAAAATTTTATAAGGGTGTTTTTTAAAATATTAATATCTTATTTATGTTATATAAATAATAAGGTAATAGTTTAAAAAATATAACCTATTATTTTTAATTAAGCTTTTTTATAAGGTAAAAAGGTTAGGATAAATATAAAGTATAGGTAAATTATATTAATAATGTTTTACAAAGAGAAAATATATTTTTTAAAGTAAAATGGTAAAATCTTATTAATAAATAAAAGCAAATTAAAGATTTAATATATATAAGAAAAGGTAAAAAGGTAAAGAAATAATAAAAGTATTTTTAATATAATTAATAGTTTAGGAAATTAAAAAGGTTTAAAATTTACTTATTTAATAATTAAAGAAATAAGTATTATTTACCTTAAAAATATTTTTTTTTAATATATTTTCTTATATATGATGTTTTTAAGAAAAGTTTTTCTTTTAATATAATTTGCTAAGGATATTTTCATTATATTTAAGGAGGTATAATTTAAGGTAAAAAATTATAAGGTATTTACCTTATAATTACTTACTTTATAAATACTTATTTTATAATTAGTTACTTTATAAATAGTTAAACTTATATTTATAACTAGTTGTTTTCCTAATTATAAGCGTTATATACTTTAATTATAAAAATATATATTATTACTAATATATTTTTATTTATTCTTTTATAATTAAAACGGTTTTTAACTATTTTATATATATTATAACTTTTCGATTAAACTTAAATTATTATTAAAAGATGTGTTTATAACGCCTTTAATGCTATAAAAGCACCTTTTTTATAAAAACGGCTTTTCGCTTTAGTTTAATATTTTTTTAAATAATTTTAATAAAACTTTTATTAAAACTTTTAATAATATTATTTATAATATTTACTTAAATAATTTAACGTTTAATTTTATTATAATGTTAATATTTATAATATATTTAAATCGTTTTTAATTAATTAATAAAAAAAAGAAATTTTATATATTAAATATTTTATTTTAAAATATTTTTTAAAAATTATTTAATATATAATTATTAAATTATAAGGCTATTTAAAAATATAACCATTTAAAGTTAAAAATTATACCTTAGCTTTAAACTATTTTTTTAAAAAGTTATACTTAAATACTTTATAAATATAATAATATAAGTTAAAAAGTTATAATTAAAATAACGTAACTACTTATTAAAAAAATAATTTAAGCTTATTAAAATAAACCTTAACCACTTATATAACTTTTCACATATATTATATTTTTAAAAATAACTTTTACGTTATTATTAAGTTTTAAAACTTTTAAAAAATATTATTTTCCTTATAAAAAAATAAAAATTATAATTATATTTTTATTTAAAAAAACTATTAAAAAATAATTAAATTAAAAAATATTTTTTAATAAAATATATATAAAATTATTATTTAATATAAAATTTAAAAATTAAATTAATTATATTTTAATTAAAAACATTTTAAATTATTTAATAATTATAATAAAAAATATATAATAAAACTTATAAATTAAAATTTTTTTATTTTTATTAATAAAATTATTTTAAAAATTAATTTATAAATATATAAAAAAATTATTAATAATTAACTTAAAAAATAAAATATTATATATTAAAAAGCTTTTAAAAAAATTTAAACTAATTATATAATATATTATAAAACGTTTAAAATTTATTAAATTATATATTTAAAAACTTTTTTTTATTAAAAATAATAAATTTATTTAAATAAATTAATAATAACTTATAATAATAATAAATATTAAACATAAATTTTTTATTATAAAATTTATTATTATTTAATTTATATTTTTAACTTTATTTATATATATTTTAATAAATATAATTTTTTAAAGTAAAAAATTATTATTAAAATATATATAATTAAAAAAACTAATTAAATATTTATAAATATTTTAAATAATATTTAAATAAAAAAATACATTTTTTAATAAACTTTTATAATAACTTTAATATAAAATATAAAAGAATTACTTTTATAATTATTTTAAAAATTTTATAAAAAATATTATTTTAAATTTATTATAAATAATATTTTTATATATAAAGCTTAATTAATTATAAATTAATTAATTAATTAAGTTATAAATAATAAAATTATATTAATAAATTAACTTTTATATTTATTTAATTTTAATTTTATTAAAAAATTTTAAAAACTATTTAAAAAGAATTTATAAAAAAAACTTAAGCTAATAAATATATTTAAAATTATTATATTTTTAAAATTACTAATATTAATTATTAATAAAATATAAAAAATTTTTAAAAAAAAATTTAAAAAAAAGTTTTTAATAGTTTAACTTTTATAATAATTAATTAATTAAAAGTATTTATTATTATAAATAAATAATATATAAAATATTAAACTATTAAATATTTATATTATATAAAAGCTTATTTATTACTATATATGTCATTAAATTTTCAAACAAAAATATGTTAAATTAAATTTATTATAGCTTATTAAAGATTAAGGGTGATATTGTAATATGGATATGATGGTGGGGTTAAATTTGGATTAGACGTTTTTTTTTTCGGGTCACTGTATCATAAGGGCTAACATGATGATCTCCTTGACGCCTAGATAAGAAGTGTCCCGAAGCTGGTCCGCCTCCTATTTAGCATGGCCAGCCATGTGGATTTTATTTATAAACCCTTTGTTCCAGCAGCAGATTCTAAGATGTAATATTTTCCTTCCAGATTTTAGCTTCAGACGCGCCCAGTAAGATACCTGTCGTGCGGCTATAGTACTAGAAAGTATTTGTGCGCGAAGATATCTGGCCAGGCCGCGACAAAGTTCAATGAATTGTGCGCATCCCTAGCTTCAGACTTGAAGCATATCTAAGATATCTAGTCAAATAGCCCATCATTTGCTTTGCGGTGTTGTTTTCAACATATCAATCACAACTCGTCTTGTTTATTCCGCCTTAATATATCCTTTTTCATATTGATTTGATTCGTCGCGGCCTAGTAGGCTTTCCAGTTGAGGCACGTGTACGGAGGTATTTGAGGAAGCCGCTCGATCGATCTCATACCAGTATCCCGCAGCACTGTTGTGAGCATCATAGCGGCGAGCAAACCGTACAATAAAATCTTTTCTTGGTTGGTATGAAGGATCTTACACTACATATACGATGAGATTTATAAAGTTACGGGAAGGTCGCGATGAAAGACAAAGGCTCTGGTACGAGCATTTGCTCCTTGTACTGCTGTTTCGATCGTCCTTAAGAAATTTTGATAGGGCTAGGAAACTTTCCCTAGCATCTACAAATGGCCGAAGGAAGATTCGACATCCAATGGTCCTGCCACAATATTGAGGATGGCGTGATAAAGAGCACTAGGCTTGATCGTATCGACATACTAGGCGTCTATGTCTCATTATCATAAGTGTCACACTGCCGATGAGGAGAACCATACCTCAAGAGAGAAGAACTGTCGGCACTTTGTGCTGATTAGGATTAGCATTCAACGAGTTCTTCGTGGAATCCGCCTGAGATATCGCGTATTCGAGCCCACGTCGCGACTTGTTAGCGTCACGAAGTATTACAAACCATGGGGAGATAGTCTACTCCGTGTTTGATATAAGATCTCGGCTATGACTGAGGAAAATTCATCCTCTGATGAGTCGATGGCTAGTTCGCAGTCCGCATACGGGGCCGGTATACGGGGTGGCCGATGGAAGGCTGCTGTGAAGGCTTTATATGGCTTACATACGGTATCGAATGTTTTTCTATGACACTCGGCAAGGAAGAAAGGTGTGTTCTTATTGGGGGATGTTGTTCCATGATGCAGATCTAAGGCGAATGTATTTGTGGCGAAATCGCCCGATCTGTGTCATGCTTCCAGGCCCGGGATGCTATTCAATGATTATGGATTTTCGTGCGCTAGACACACGAGAAGATTATTCACCAGCGCTGAAAGATCACGGGCGAGTTGCAAGCTTAAGTCACTACATCCGACCATTTCAGAACAGTAGAGGGCCCCAGTATACCAAGTGCTGACCAATCAGCGTAGATTATCATTCCTAAAAGGGCAATCCCGCTCGGAACTCGGTATATTCAACTAAAGCCCATGTTATAAGCCCGTAAGGAAGAGGTCGTTCCCCTCGCTGAATATTTATCCACGGAAGAAATGGACCTATAATCCTGTATATATCCTGCTCCCACTTCGAAGGTCTCTCGGAAATAAATGTCATCGCGGCTGGCGTAGTAACGGTTGTGTTTCCGGGTAGTAGTATGTAGGTACATATAGGTACATGTACATATGTAGGTAATATTTCAGGTGGGGATGTTGTTATCCCCCTTTCACTTGAGAAATCGAAGTCAGTGGACTTTTGGTAAACTTAGACGCTAAACCCAGCCTTATGCTAGGATTCAATTTAGCGCATCTCACTTATGAGAAACCCAGACTTTCGGGCTTACCACAGGTACAGGACGACAGAACTCTAAGAACAGATCAATAAGGTTAGGTGTAGCTACCTACGTTAGGTACATACCTACCTAGGTACGCATAGTTCAATGCCGATAATGTTTACTATACTATTATGTACCGTATGTATGTATATACACGTAGGAGCTACATACATGTAGTATGAATACAAGGTACATGTAGTTCGATGTAACGCAGTGAAACTTGGTAGGATCGAAGTTAGTGGGCATGGATGGATTGAAATTTATTTAGTGACAACCCTATTCCACATTAGGATTGCTCACGTCGAAAGGCCGATTTAAGGAGATAGATAGCCTGATAGCCCCCCTTTTGGTTGTTGTTATCTCCAATAAGGTCCGAATATTTCCCTGTTCAGCATTCAGCTGAACCTCGCTTTTCCGATCTGCGCGGTACCTAAGAATATTTCGTCGGGGGACATAGACGTTTCGGACGCGATGGCAGGATTCCGGTTGCCCACGAAATCTAAGATAAGTGCGAGACCTTGTATAGGTGATCTCGTACTATGTAATATACCATCTAGCCCTTCTTTTGGAAATACTTCGCCCTAATGATCACCTTAATGCCGTATCCTTCGCACAGAAGCCGCTGGAATTTGTAAGCTTTGAACAACATGGTAATTCCGTTATTACACCAACAGGGAATGTCTGTTTGAATCGGCGCTTGTGTGGTCGAGGTATGGGAGTGGAGTGGCTCGAACAGGGAAAATAAATAGGCCACGGTATTCCCAGGTTTCCCATTGCAGAATCACCTCTCATTGCGCAACGCATTTCTACATTTAACCCTAAGTCTTTGTCTCTCTTGTTCCATCTATCATGCCCTATACTACAGTTCTGATCACCGGCGCCAACAGAGGCTTAGGAAAAGGGATTCTAGAGCGTTATGCAGCTAGGGAGAACCATATAGTCATCGCTGCTAACCGGGATCCGGAACACCCAACATCCAAAACGCTCAAGGACCTCCCAACAGGCCAAGGTAGCCGAATTATTGTCGTCAAGCTCGATGCTTCTGTCGAATCCGACGCCGCCTCGGTTGTTCAGAAACTCCTTTCGATTCACGAAATCGACCATCTGGATATCGTCATTGCTAATGCTGGTATCGCCTACGTGTATCCCACGGTTTCAGACCTTCAGACCTCTGATCTACTGGCCCATATGATCACAAATGTATTTGGTCTCATTTGGTTATTTCAGGCCACAAAGCCGCTCTTACAAAAGTCCTCGAACCCGAAGTGGGTGACGATGGGTTCTGGCGCGGCATGGCTTGAGGTAGGCTACCTCGCGTCACTTGATAGAGTACCTGATTGACTGACTATTATTGAGTAGTAAGATAATAACTTCCCCCAGCTTTCTCGCAAGGCTATTTGCCCGGAGCAAACCTGACTAAACGGCTCTAGAAACATGATCCCAGCTCCGAACGCTGCCTACGCACCTACTAAAGTTACAGCCCATTGGATAACCAAGAGAATTGACGGAGAAGAAGTATGGCTTACGGCGATTGTTGCCGACCCAGGGTGAGTAGTTTCGCTTCACCCTTTGGGCGCCGTTTTGACCTTTTGAGCATAGGTGGGTGCAGACCGACATGGGAAATACTAGCGCACGTTTTTTTGGCTTTCAGGAGGCTCCCAACGGAATTGACAAGTCGTGTGAAGGCATCGTAAAGGTGATCGATGTCGCTGCAAAGCAGACCCACGGTGGGAAGATGTGGAGCTACGAGGGAAAACAGCAGGCTTGGTAGAAAAGTCGATATCGCAGATGAGCTTAGTGCTAGATAGACGTATCATATTATTTTCCTTTTAGGCCAACTTTGCTCTAGGTGATTATGTCGTTATAGAAAATGATTTACATTCGAGGCCGTGCCCCTTTCTTGTCGTCCTTTATGCAACTTGTGGATGAAGACAATAGAGAGTTCTACTTTCCAAGACTCGAACTAAAAATTGGAAGGAATCCATACCATCAAGTCAATCCACCTCAAATAGAGCTGTAATAGCTATCCTATTCCCGCCCTTTCTCGTGGATTCTGTGTCAAGCGTCACAGACCACTATCAATTTGATCTGGGACGACTCTATCTGTGAACTCAGCCCAATCCCGACAGGTCTGGCGGACATCGCGGGGAATTTCAAACAGATGTGTTCGTAACTCATCGGGCTGGAACAATAATTGCGAGAAGAAGCCAGCGGACGAGTGCCAAGTGACATGACAATGGAACGGCCAGGCACCCGGGTTCCTTGTTGCGTCCATTTGTACTACGATAAACCCGTTGGCCGTGACAATCTGAACGTCGCGGCGCATTGGATTCTTGGTATTTAGGACCGTCGTCGAGGCAGAATAGTTGCCGGGTCCTGCAGCTAAAACGTACATGTTGAGACCGTGAGCATGCATTGGATGGGGGCTAGGACATACGGTCAGAAGGAGCTTTTAATTGCCTGAGGCGTGCTGTTAGATGAAGACTTACGAAGGTCCGGGATTGTTAACTATGATCCGCACTGATGTGTTGGAGCCGTAATTGATCACGTTATAGTCCGACTCAAACTGCAAACCCGACTCGCGGCTCCTCAGAAGAGAGGGGTCATTGTAATCAACCCTCGCGGTAACACCCTAGATTCAGTATATGAGAATAATGTACATTCATGATCAAGTAAGGCTGTACCTACGCCGAACTCCCAAAGCGAGTTACCGCTAGCATTCGTAGTGGTGCTGATGTCCATATGTTGCGTCCACGACGGCTCAGGTAGATCCATAGGATAGAAAGGTTTGGTGAGCTCCAAGTCGTCATTTGCGCAGGTACCTGGATCTGGAACGTTCCACGGCGTGCTTGTCGGTATTGAATTAATGTCGGCGCCCTGATAATATATAGCAGCAAGGGCTAAGGGCTGTTTGACGCTGGAGCAAGACGACAGGTTAGCACGTAACCAGAATGCAGATCCTGTCTCGGCGTTGGCCTGGACGATGACATCGACTCGCTGGCCAACACCAAGCGTGATGACTTCCGTGTCATATGGCTCGATGGAGACGAAGTCGTTGGCTATGACCGTCATGTTATGTTCGTCAATCGAGATACGTTGCGTGCCCTCCGCGCCGGAGTTAATGAAGCGGAGACGATGGGTCTGGCCGGGGGCGAACCTGAACTTAGATAGACCAGCATCATCTGTGCAAGGTGTCTTATCTCCGGCATCTACCGTCGAGCAGTCGAAATTCATCTTGCCGTTGATTAAGTTGTTGTCTGAGGAGGACTGGCCGTTGTAACCAGGAGCCATGACCTCCTTCACAACTGCATAGTAATCTTTATGCCACCAGTCTATGGCAGTATGAGTTAGCAGCTGTTGACGAGATATATGGTTATCACATACCGCCAACCATGATAGGACCAAGATCAATATCATATTCCGCATTCCTTGGTCCGTATACGACTATAGGACCTTGGAGGCCGCCCGCGTACTGAGCGGAATAATGAGAATGATACCACGATGAGCCGTAAAGTTCGGCTCTGAATCTGTAGGTGAAGCTCTTCCCAGGAGCGATAGGGCATTGGGAAACACCAGGAACACCATCCATCCATGGCGACCCGGTTTGTAAAAATCCATGCCAATGGATCGCGGTTCCTTCTGGTGGATCGTCTGTGATGGAGTTGGTGACTTTCACCTCGACTAGTGTATTAAGACATGTCGTGTCAGCATTTTTATCCCTGGTTTCTGGAATGTACTAGACATTTCTCTTAACCCCGATGCCAACGAAATAGGAACGGTTAACTTACTATTCATAATGTTAGTTTATTCCTATGTTGTAGAAATTTAGGGTTTTTTTTTCTTTAGAAATTAAGGACTAAAATGCCAGGACGACGTGTTTTGATACTCACCTGTAGTCACCCCAGTTGGCCTCTATCAATGGACCTGGAAATTGGCCGTTGACGAGAATCACCCTTTTCTCGTATCCATCCGGCGCGATCACGCCTCGGCTGATGTTGAACTCATATCTGCGCGTAATCCCGGTTTGTGGCGCGTCGGTGTACGGATTGTTCGTTTTGGCCATTTTATTACCCCATGGGCAATACCTGAATCCATCTCCTCGACCCCCATTACTTATTATCCAAAATGGAAGAGTTGGGGCTACGAATGTACCCCAGAACGACTTTCTAGAGACAGCATTATCAGATATATTTTCATAGATTTGAACCTCTGGGTATCATAGTAGTTATTAGACTCTTACCCATTTTGCGCGCTTGGTGAAAGCTCTCCGATTAGGTCACAACAAGACTTGAAGAACCCCATCACAAAATAAACGATCGGACGGCTTCAAAGAAGCCAAGGGAGTAGGAAACGAACAAGGAACGACGGAATAATTACATAGGAACGATGGGAAACTACATGAGAAAGATTATCTCCACAACAGGACAGGAGGTCTATCCCATTATATTATCTCAAGTAGCCTAGGGGTCGGGTGTTTTGCAGATAGGGCGTTCCGAATGCACTTATACGAAAAAAAAAACTGAGACATGGGTGCAATACCACAATTGCCATCCCTTATTAATGTCTGTTTACTTCTTAGCTTGGAAAGTCTTGTAAGCGTCATCATCATTCTAGGAATCTTATAAAGGTACCCACTTCGTGCAGCGAACATCCCGAGGGTGTTAACTCGGACTGGTTACGCAAAGGGGGATGCCTACGTGGTGGCTATTAACAGCCAGGGCCTGCTGGAGGAGTAAAAGCAGCTTCGGCACGCTGAGATGCGGCTGATGAGTCGAGGACCCATGTGGTACGTTTCGAATTGACTGAACACTTTGCGGACATTGGCCACTTTTGAACGAGTATTGACGGCTGGTAGAGAGGCGGGCGAGAACTTTTAATTGCGCTGTCGGTTGCCTCGATAATGAATTTTCGTCATGTATCGGGATTTATCGATAGTTGGTCAGGAATGTCTCAAGCCTCGACCCGTATCGCATAGGAGACAGATCCCATCTGAGACGGTTGCGCAGCTACGTATACTGCCTTTTCTTTTCTTTTCTTTTCTTTTCTTTTGCATCTCGTATTACATCTTTGACGGCGAGATTACAGATCGTTCTCATTAAAAACCCTTGAATAAATGGGACTTGAGAGTTCAAGTAGAAGATTCGTTCGGGAACTCGCTATGGGGTGAAAGTGCACAAGCCTAACCATGGGGAGAAAGGCGTTGATTTGCTTATATGTCGATCAGGGGAGCTCAATGGCGATCTGATTCTAGTTGATGTCCCTCCAAGATATCCCTTAGCTCAATTTGGCTTCAAGGGTATAATCTGTTCCTGCGTGTATCCCGAGGGCGTGGCCTCATGTGGCTCTTCCGGAGATTCGATTGGGGTAAAGTGCCCGGCCATGCTTCTTAGATGTCGCACCAAGTAATATACATTAAAAAAAACAGAAGAACTAAAGGAAAGGCGATGAAAGACGAGTCGGTAAAAGTTTCCGAGAAGTGTCTGCATGTTTACCTACCTCTTGTTTGACCGCTCCTCACGAGTAGATCTAAGTTCCAGACCACCCAATACCTATCCAAATTTTTACGCTTCATGTTATGCCTACGTGGCAGTTTTACACTCTGCCCCAGCCGATACTTTATGTGTAGCTCGAAGTAACGATGTTGGGATTGCTTTTGGTTTTCGAAAATGCGGCAGAAAACCGACTACATATGTGGTTCTGTGCCTCCGGAACCACACTGATTAGCTTAGGTATATACATAGTGGTCGATATAGTACAACGTTTGGAAGTCGGCACAACATGTGGCGGCTCTAGATACTCGATATAACACGAGTCATATGGCTCCTGTGGAGTTTGCCGTTGCCGACGGCAGATATTCCTCTGCTGATCACTTGGTTTTATCTCACCTACAAACATATTCCTACCAAAAAACTACTAGATTCGTTAAAAGTTGGAAGGAAGAATTCTCTGTGTTATTCTCAGTCCTAATTCAGCTGCCGTCCTGTGAGGCGGGGGAGGGACTATTGATTTCGTGGTCGGTATACATCTGGTCTTTGGGTCATGATGAAAGGCCGTCGTTGAGCTCGCGCAAATGCTTCAACTGCGATAGGGGAGGCATCAGTCCTGATAGCACTTCCAATTGACATGAAGAAGCTTTCCAGAACGTGGTTAGCTAAAAGTTGAGCTGATATTGGGATTTTTGCAGGTTAAACTCACCCGAACGTAGCGCCGGATCCTAGCATATATTGACCCAATGTTCGCATTATACCATTTGTACCTGCGCCATATCTAAAGATGTTGACAGTTCCTGTCAATCATTCTGTTAGTTGAAATAATTTGGAGAAAGTCGAATGAGAATAAAAGCGCACCGAAAATGAAGCCGATAATGACACCCACAGCTGCAAGAAGACATTAGTAAAACCAGAAAAATTGCAGCTTTTCCAGATTCGCTACTAGTACATACTGCCACCCATCATTGCTCCCATTTTTACTGTAACGTAGGACGAGGTTAGCCATATGTAACTTTACGCATCCAAGGGCCTGGGGTGAACGAACGCTTGTCGACGGTGGAAGGGCCTTGAGGGCCGCGGTTCGCTGGCATAGGCGGCATTTTGAGCTTGTTCGAACCTCTCGATTTGTAAGGGTGTTTTCGTAGTTATTCCAGTCGTAGTTAGTATGCACCAACTTCGGATAGCTAGCTTGAAGATATGGGGAGTGTTGAGTTGAGTCGAGGATTGACTGTGTTCTCAGGATCCTCGTCCGAGGCTCTACTGTAGAAGCGATTTCGTAAATCAGCCGTTGTAAAGCCGGGTTGAATACAGATGGGGCGTGACTAGATCAGCTAAATCGATAAGAGTATTAATTGAAAAGAATGAACATAATTATGTAAAGTTTGTACATAAATTATACATAAGTTATACATACCGTACATACAGTACATACATGCATGAGGTCCGAGCTTTGAAGTGCCGTTTTTTAAGAGTTCCCACGTGATAATATGGGGTACATGTTCGCAAGCTGGGCAGCTGGGTCATCGCGTCGCATGCGCATGCGCATTCCGTCCTTTTGGCGTGAAAATATCCATAGATATTATATATATATATAAGGTATGCAACCATTGCTTACCATCGTGCAGGAACCTTGCATCTACTTAGGAATTGAATTGATTTTTCATCATAGAATTTGGAACTCACGAATCAAATATAAGTAATATAAGTTTGATATGCACATACTAAATACATGTGCTTTTATGTACATATGTATGTACATATAGAGGGGAGTGGAGAAAAGGGGAGACGAAGGGGGGGTAAAGGAGTTTGACATGCAAGTTGCGGTTGCGGCTCTCCTCTGGTTTGCCATTCGTTGACAGGATCCATGTTGTTGTCACACTAAAAAATGTTCTTAAGGACGTAAAGCGCTTAGCTAAGTAACTCTGTACCTTTACTGTATGTATGTACCGTATTGGCCTCTTAACCGGGGGGGTGTTAGCCAGCACAGAACGACCCATCCCTCAACCAAGAGACCCAAGAGACCCAAGAGACCCAATAGACCCAATAGACCCAGGCCTGCGACTCCAAAAATCTTTGAACGACCACAAATCTTTCCTCATATCGCCCAAACTAATTCAACATATTTCCAACAAACGTTGTCCTTCCGCTAAACCCCCTTATCAAATCGCATGGTATGTTGTCCAAACCTCTCTTCTTCTTTTTTCTTGGTGCCGCGCACAAATCACATCTCATCTACGCTTCTCACCCCGGCGTACCCGTAAATATTAGCAATCAGCTTCCCGTCATCCTCAGCTTGAAGACCCCCTTTAAACTAATCAATTTTCTATCCTTGTCGCAGACAACAATATCAGCAAACATTTCGCTTGCAAGCACATCTGCAATTCCTCGATCGTTTCCTTCCGTCTCTTAGCATATTTCATTCTTGAGGTGAACCTGGTCGCGTGCATGATCGGCAGAAGGGGCTCGCTCCACCCCCCCGACTCGACTTCTTCGCCTTCCGTGTCCTCATCCACATACTTCCTTCCCATCCCGTAATCCATTGTGCCAGTCTTCCTCATGACCGCTGTCGCGAGCCCGCCAACTTTTACTCAGCATAACCGGCCGGCATGGAGTATTAACGGCGGACATACCGGTCAGATCAATCCCATGAATCCCGACGAGCTGAACCGAATGTTTATACCCCGAAAGAATCTGCAGCGAAATAACTCATCGTCATCTATTTCTTCGACGTCCTCCGTTTCTTCAACCTCGACTATCGCCACAACCGGCTCTCAAACGAATGGCAACTCGGTGCCCACCCCGGTTGATATGGGCGCGTGGAGTAATGGTGCTGGAACACGGAAACGTCCCCAACCAAAAGCCCCGTGGCCATCTCCGAAACCAGACGGTCAATCGGATTTCGTGAGGATGTCTGCAGGGCGTCCGCAGTTGGTAGGTGGTCTTAATGGGTCCACGCCGATGCATTCCCCTTCGGCAGTATTGCCTTCTCAAGGCCTTATCGGGGCGCAACAGGCAATGTCTCGCCCAATGACAGATCCGCTACCTGCTGGAAATCAGCCGGTTCTATATCTTTTATCTTTAAATGGAACCTTCGAGCGCAAGACCATATCTGTACCATTCTCTCCTGACACCCTTAGGATTGGCCGTCAGACGAATGCCAAAACAGTCCCGACGCCGATCAATGGCTTTTTCGATTCGAAGGTTCTTTCGCGCCAACATGCCGAGATATGGGCCGATCGTCAAGGGAAGATTTGGATCCGCGACGTCAAGTCCTCCAATGGTACCTTTGTCAACGGTACGCGACTGTCGCAAGAGAATCGAGAATCCGAGCCACACGAGCTACAAACTGGAGATCATTTAGAGCTTGGTATCGATATTGTAAGTGAGGATCAAAAGACGGTCGTCCACCATAAAGTGGCGGCGAAAGTCGAACATGCGGGCTTCTTGAATCCGTCGAGTAATCTACTCGACATGAACTTCGGCGATCTTGATCCAGCCAATGGCTCGATGATGATGATGGGCCCACAAGGTGCAATGTCTGTTCGACCACGAAATGGGAGTCAGGCTTCCATGGCAAGCAACGGCCGAGTCGTTCAGAATGGTGGCATGATGGGATCCCAAGGGAATGTCGTAGGCCACCAACGAAGCCTCTTCTTTTCGCCGATCAGCACTGAGCAGATCGTGAAACGGCTTCAGGTGAGTCTAGGCCACAATCTTTGCGGTAGACATGTCTAATTCCATTCCCAGCATGAGATGCGCACTCAACGTCTTCAATCCCAAGACCTAGGTCGGACCAACCAGTTTGTTCAGGGACTTCTAACAAAAGACGACATTAAAGATAGCGAGAAACCCGAGCCATCTGAGCAGCCGAAGTTACACATGATGAATGGAAACGGGATATCATTCAGATCCGATAACAAGACGAGGTTCTCGGATCCTCCGGCACCCCCGCCGCAACAACCACTACCCGAGAAACCAGATGTGCCGTCACTAAAGCGAGGTATCACGGAACGTCCTAAGCCGCCTAATAACCAGAATATGTCGCCAATCCGGCACGATGGGAACACGAGCCAGATTCTACAATTGACAGAAGCACTAAACAATGCGAAGCGCGAGATAGAGTCACAGAGTTCGCGCATGAGAGACCTTGAAGAAACCCTCCAGAAAGAGCGTCAAGCTCGGGAACTTGCCGAGGAATTAGCTAGAAGATTGGAAGAAGCCGCTGCGGCGAAGATGAACGGGGCTCCGGTGAAGTCGGAAGCCCAAGATATCACTCTAGAAGCAGCTTTCGAACCGCCTATGGATGAAGCACCGTCGCCCACATCCGATAATGCTTCTGAGGACACTATCAAGCCAGCTCCTCGCGCCGAGGCCATTGAGGCATCCGCCACTCATTTGCATGCTCAGATTGAGTCGATGGTGTCGGAAATGAAAGATTTACGGCAACAATTAGAGGCGTTTAAGCAGCGAGCAGAGACAGCTGAAGCAGAGAGAGACGCAGACCGCAAGAGCCTCGCCGAAATGGCGTTACAAATCCGAAGAGATAGCGAAGCTAGGGAAGCCGCCGCGCGGGAGAAGGCTCTTTTAAAATCTCGCCTTCGCGAGTATTCCAACAACGTAGATGCGATTTCTAAGGAACTATCTGCTCTAGACAGGACATCAGCAGGTTCCGGCCACGGCCAACCAACTCCTGGAGACCTCAATGACCACCCAACGCTATCAAGAGCTAATACCATAACGCCACAATCGGCAGCCTCTGGTATGCTGGCTCATGATCTAGCATTAGCAAATAGCATACCTTACGCGTCGATGTTAGGGGTTGTCCTCATCGGTTTGGGCTTAATGGCTTATATAAACGGGTGGCAACCACGCCCCCGACTTGAACAATGAGCTACCTGCTCACCTACTACACAACCAGATGTATTTTCACCCAGAATCAGCCACACATCCACGACTCCATTTCCCTTTCCCTTTCCCTTTGTACCTATTCTATAATAAGTTCTTTCGACCACTGTATCTTCAGATACTGGTCCTTTGTAAAATGGCATTGTTTTGGAACTGGCGTTGGGGTAGCGGTAAGCGGTTATGTCAATAAGGATCACAGGGCATGAGGCTCTTTTTGTTTTTCTTTCCTTTTCTCGCTACGGTGCGAATCATCAGTGATCACGCGGTCTACCCCTTGGCCTCTAGGTAGGGTGTTCATTTGTGCTAGGATACGGAAAACCGGAATATGTCATTTCCAGAGAGAGTGCCCTTCAGAACATAGCGGCTAGCAAAATGCAAGCTTGTGCGTTTCAGCACTAGGCCCCTTGATAGTAGACATGGCCTAGTCATAGGCATTAGAGGTAGCATATCTTGATTGCATAACGTATAGTCAATGAAACCATTTATTCCGCGTCATGCGAAAAACCTTATTATACAACGTCTCCAACGAAGTTCCCAACCTAATGAGACATCGCTAAGGTCATATATATATATAGGCTTCCTGATAGTAGTATTCGTGACATAGAGGCAGTGGTGTAGACCCTAGCTTCCACAAATATAATCAACGAACGGTTCAAAGACGTACGCTATCAGTCACATTCAATAGTCCTCGATAAAGTAACTGCTTTATGGGTACCCGAAGGCAGTCTCCTATAGATGCGCACCGGCATCATCGGTAGACTTCTAATGGTCGTGAAGAACCAGGAATTCCTATTGTACATATATGTATATAGTATTCTTATGTTCAAGTATTATTCAAGTCTTTCAACAGTTTACATAGGTAGTCTAGTAGTGAAGGTATGTAAGACATGATGAATACCTTAGGTACCTATTCATTGAGAGTCGCTTGATATGGGTTGTCACAATTAGACACATATTAAAGGTCCGCCAACTCGTTATACAAGGCAATGAAGCAGAAACTTCGCACAGCATATAAGAAAATACTTTCACTGTTATTACCGTTTTTCGAAACATAGGCCTTATTCGGTTTTATTGAAGCATCGATCTCTTTGACGAACATGACCACAATGGGGTTGGCTCGCCATTTTAGGACGTGAACAATCATAAGAACCAAGACAATGATGCCAGGATCAACTTCTTGTCATCAATATCAATATTAATACATACCAGTGTCAATGTCAATTTCAACTTCAATTTTCATCAATATCTCCATAATCTCCGCCGATTATAAAATGGACAACCCCAGCTTAACCCCCGAAGAGCTTAGAAAGGCTGCCGAAACTCTCAAGTCATACTTCTCGCAGGACAACCGATTTATCTACCGCGAGTTGGTCGGCGCTGGAAGCTATGGTAGTGCGCATCGTGTGCAGTACTTACAGAGGATCAATGGGTTAATGACAGTGACTGATTTCGTGGTTAAAACAGCTCACACAGCTGGCGGTTCGGATTTCCCAGTGGTGCAATTACGTGAGGAATGGGAATATCTTAAGGTATATACACTCTCCGAAGAAACCTCAAGTAAATAGCTCTACGATAAGGTGGATGTCACTTGGGCTAAATTTACTAACACGTCTAGATGATGCGCGGTGGGATGCATATAATACAACTCGTCAGCTTCCCAAACGATCCTTTGACACAACACAATTTTACCGGGGCCTGGATTATGTTGGAGTGGGTGGCAAATGGCACAATCGGGAAGTTCATCTTGAAGGCACAGGAACATGGAGTGCAACGGCTACCTAATCGTTTACTCTGGAGATTCTTCTTATGCTGTAAGTGAAGGCAATGGCTGCTCGTATGGCAAACTTGTCATCTGAGCCGTTTCGTTACGGTAACCATTTAGATCCCGGTCGAGCTAATAGGCGTCTAGTGATAAGAGCTTGCTGTGGCATGGCAGTAAGTAGCATCCTCAAGTCATTTTCCCCTTTCCCCTTGCGCTATCACACACACATGTTGACCCTATAATCTCTCTACGATATTGACTTCATTGGACGTAGTGGCCTAGGAATCGCCAAGACGGCTTACAAGAACTCGAAATCCCACCCCGAACAGATCCGAACAATCCTCCTCCAGGAATATTGCACGGTGACTTTCATGTTGGAAATAGTACGTAGATATGATAACCGCAACATCAGGTAAATTTTTCAATCTAATCCTCGTTTAGTACTTCTCGGAGACTTCGAAATCGGCGGAGAGCACGCAATTACACCAATTATAAAGGTTATCGACTTTGGTTTTAGTGGCACAAACACGGATGCAAGCGAGAGAGCCTTAGGCATAGAAGCGAATCTCTGGGAGGTTGGAAAGGTACGTCCTCTACTTTGAAGACCAATTTAATTTTTATATTATGTAGGTATTTACAAGTGTGTATAATAGATCATGATGAAGTTAATTACTTTGGATGTCGACTGTAAAGAGGCACCACCGAGCAATCCCGTTACGATAGACTATCTCGGGCAAAACGTACAGACGCGGGCCAATTCAATCCTTCCCCGGTTTATAGGCGCGCCCTCGCCATATCCGTGGCTTGACGAAGATTTAGGAACCCTCATCGGTTTGTGTATGGCGGTACAGTCCGAACACTTACCAACCCTACAAGCCTTAAGCGTCATGATATCGTATGCTGTAGTCCATAGAGACGCAAGGTTCTATGGCGTTGCTGAGGAAAGTGATAATACGATATTTTCACTTTGTAAACAGCTTATCATGTCGGCGCTAGTATAACTACGCATGAATTTGTGAAATAGTCAAGACTACAGCGAATAGGTGCTAATGCTTCTAAAATATGTGAACTATTCTAGCACTGTGTAAGATACCAGACAAGCAAGACAGACGAGAGCATTTGTGTTCATAGATACACAATTCTAATATAACTTTCCTGGACATGTTAGATGACGATCCTCCACGAAGCGGAAGACTAGTGCAAGAATTGGTCAACATCAAGGTTCGCCATGCGAGCCCGTAGTACGAGATTCTAACATGTCGCCCTCTGATACCGGGCGTATTAAACATGGAACTATAACTAAACTATGACACAAGAGGCCTTATAAGTTGGAACGTGATGGTTTCCTTATCCCTCATTTCATGGGCCTCTATTCTTTCCTCCCAACGTATTATTAATATATTTGCTTCCCGTAGCACATCCGAGTCAATTATAGGTATGCTGGGGTTTGGGTAGGCAAGGACCTCCTTGGCAACTATTCGTCTTTAGGTATTGTGATCAGGACCAATATACATTGGCTGGGAGGGCAACATTCCTCTTCGATTTGAGCATATATCGATGTCTTCCGATGAGGAAAAGATACCCTCTATCTAGAAACCTACATGTATGCTCCGAGACTCTCCGAGCCTAGATACGGATATAGGTATATCATAAATTGCGTGCGTGCCAAGTACACGATTAATCCGATATCGGCAACATCTACGATTCATTGCCTTTGTCGGGAAGCTCACATGTCACACTCTATTAATCCCATTCAAGCTGCCCAATCAGCCCAATATACCGACTTGGAATGGCCATTTAGGTAACATTTCCCAGTTCTTCTGACGGACCCCGCAAGGAATTACTGGCTTCTCCTTTTAGATTTGTATATATACACAATAAGTCAAGGCACTATTTCCTTCACTATGGGCGCCTTCTTTGAGACAATCCCGGAGACACTCATCAAATGGGGTATGTATATAAAATATATTAGTCTCCAGGCTTCTAAATCACTTATATAATACATCTTTGTGTCTAGTTGATCTCTAGCTAACATAGAAGTAGTGCGTAGCGGCTTTCCTTACCTCCGCTTCCTTCCTCCCCCTTTCCCCCCTCAATTTTTTGGGTTGGAAAAGTCGTTATTCGGGGACAACTACGAGCTTTCTATTATATGGGAGATTGATTTATTGACAGACATATTTTATTACTATTATAGGTACTTGAGCAGAAGGTGTTTTGGGTATCAACAGCACCGCTATCAGGAAACGGACACGTCAATGTCTCGCCTAAAGGGGGCCAGTCTTTTGGGATCCCCGACGTGAAAAGTTTTTATTTTGTCGATATGACAGGCAGTGGAAATGAGACAATATCTCATTTGTTGGAGCCGGGCAACGGTCGTATCACGATCCTCTTCAACGCTTTCGAAGGACCACCGCGTATCTTGCGATTCTGGGGTAAGGGCCGTGTCTTAGAATTTGGCACATCCGAGTTCAACGACATAGTAAAGCGGGAGAACATAGACGTCATACCGGGGATTAGAAGCGTCATTATGGTTGACATCCATCAGGTTGGAACGTCTTGTGGCTACTCAGTGCCAATTTTCGACTTTAAAGAGTTCCGTACAACGCTCAATGATTTCTTCAAGCGTAAGGAGGACAAGTACCTGGCTGGCAACGAGAAGGAGAGCATGGACCGTTACTGGGCCTTGAAAAATGCCTGGAGCATGGATGGGCTTCCCGGTATGCTACGTGGCAGAGAAGCAGCAAGTCGATACGGTGTGAAGCCTATAAAGAAAATGGTAGGAGCCAAGGCCCCCCAAAACGGTGCCAGCCTCGAGCTACGGAGAGGTTTCCAGCTCGAACACCTGATTATTATAATCTTAACCCTTTTACTCACTATTTCGCTTGCTACGCATCCAGCTTTCCAGCAACAAGCCAGGACAAGGATACAGGACGTGATGCTACACGTTAAGGCAGTGCCAGATGCGCTTCCAAGTTCAGTCAGATTCTGAGACTGATCATTTGTGAATAAAGCAATGCGTCTATATGTCAGATTGATTTTGTCTTGCGAATACAAAGTGGTTTAGCGCTGTAGGAACTCATCTCACTCAAGGCAACTAGGTTTCATTTTTTAATATCTAACTACAAACCTTCTGCAAGTTTAAATTGGTACGGAAGCGTGAACTGTGCACACGGTTGCTGCCGTTCTCGAGTCAAAGCCTGGTTAGATGGCCTTAGCTAAAATCGACATATATAGCATTGTGTCTAATCTGAGAAACAAGTAGAAAGCTTGAAAACGAAAAGACCTAGCTACGTACCTAGGGAGGAATGGTTGACTCCAAGCCGATGGGAGCCAATCTTAGGAAAGTATGATAACATCAATTTTATGTATAGCATTATCATCTGAATAGACACCCATGATGCAAAGTATGACCATGATTCATCCTCGAAGACACCGGGACGGCATTCTGTCATCATGTCAAGCAATGTACAGAAAAGTGAAAGCACCGTGCCATCTGGAAAGCAACTGGATATTCCAATCTCCATGCCATCATCACACGATACGGTCGTTTCCTCATTGATCATTTAATGCAGAGACTCTTGGCTCTCTTTCTCGCCTAAACCAGGGGGTATAAAATAGGGAAGATCGATATTTCCTCATAAATTACTGAAAAAACTCAAGATTATAGCATTTTATTATAAGCAGAGGCTCGAATAAGGCCGCTTTCGAAAGAATTTCACATGTAGTACTTGGTGTAGTTCTCGAGGTGAAGGTAGTTGTTTCAGCGACAACTTTCTTAACAGAGCTCAATGGTGGGACCTGCTTTCGTCACCTCTTCTAGTCACCGATTTGCTAAAAATGAAACTGATCGGAAGAGAGTTGTGAAATAACCATTTTGTTACCTGAGCCACCGTGGCTAAGGTCTTCGATCACTCTCCCGAGAACTAAGGAATATAGCCGATAGTATAGGAAATGATAGAGGCCTATCACGAGTTCGTTACATTAGGCCGTAAACAAGAAAGACTATATAGGTGTCGACAACTGACACGCATTCCTAGTGCACATATCACCGTAAGCTCACGCCTGCAGCCGAACGGAGCCAACAGCCTTAAAATGCCCAGTACACCTTGATCTCACACCTTTGCACATTATTGGACCACCCCGGAAATCTCGATCGAGCCCAGACTGTAATAATATCCCCATATCTTAAGTTTCGAACGAATTCTCCGTTGCCGGTACCTGTGCCTCGGCCATTTTCATCTAATGTCTCGGCCGCAGGTGACTTCGGGTCAATGTCATCCTCTAAAGACCATTCGACATGGTGGAGTTGAAAGCCTTTTTCTGCATGCTTATTTCGCTGTATCAAATGGTCTGGATCAGGGAGTAGTTCGTGATGGTATCGCATACCGGACGCTCCGCCTTCGTTAGGTACAACTCGGGGCCAAACCGGACGTATTGCACAGGTTGGTATGCCTATAGCCTGGCTCGAATTATCCGAATTCTGACGATCTGGGCAATCTGGGGAGCCTTCAAGACAATTAGCACCTTGATCCTTAGACACACTCCGTATGTCTTACAGTTGTTATCCTTGTCAAAACGCTCCAATCCTGCATCGAACCAGGTGAAAGAGCCGCGATAGGTGCCGTGATTCTGACGGTCGCTACTCCAACCCTGGTCGCAACTCACGATATCGAAAACTATTTTCCGGAATGGATGCTCCAGGGTAGATATAGGACCTTCTATAAGACGCTCCAAGTCGGATTGAGTATACTCCCTCTCAAGTTGTTTGGGAGCAGACTCTACTCTCCAGAGGTCTTGGCTAGAGGGCGACCATTTAGTAAGTCCCAGTGGCTCCGTACGAACCTACAAAGCGATTGTTAGTGAGAATCGAGGAAATAGAACCGGGTTATTATCAAGTTGTACTAACCAAGAATTGGTCCTGACCTGGGCGGGCACCAAGAATAGATATATGGTTTCGTGGGTGATTGGTGTAATCAATGACGGTAGCGGAACACGCCCAATACTCGGCATAATCGAGGATCATGTCGACTAGCTCGAGGGGTAGATTCCTACCCTTGAATAAGATGTTCTTAACCTCGACGATATCTTCCGGTCTAGCTTCGTAGGAACTGGTGAGAGTTGGTGGCGCCGGCTCTCCATGTCGATTCGGGGGTGGGATTAAAGGAACCCTCCTCGAAGGAATTCTAGCTCCTCCCCTGCGGTTAATCATGACGGGTGTAGTTGAGGTGTTTGTATTTCTGTTGGTGACGCTAAATAATCGAGAACCGAATATGGTTGCGATCAAAAGAAAGAGGGCAATGTCGACGAGGTCAAACATGTTATTAGATCAAAGACGAGAGTGGAGAGCTGCAAGCAGTTCATTGGCATTTAATACATACATGTACGTGTAGGAACATGTGTAGGCAGGCAGGCAGGCAGGCAGGCAGGCAGGCAGGCAGGCAGGCAGGTAGATAGGTAGGTAGACAATTAGAACATTGGGGACAAGCGGGGGCAAACGTAATAGAAAAAAGGTCAGGACAAGACGCTACGTCAGTAATGATGATATCTAGGGCCAATGGGCATTGCTCGTGTCACCCAGCAACGTCAGCCCTTCGTCGTCTGCCTAAACGTCCTTAAATTTATATAGTACGGCTAGTTTATATAACATTGCGGCCTACATACCTAATCCGAGCAATAGACATAAAGAAAAAAAAAGGGAGAGAAAGAAAAAAAGAGGGCTATTTGTATGATTTCAAAAGGAGAGAGCTGGTAATAATTGCATAAAGGGTAGTTCAAGTTATGACATCATTACATGGAGGTACAAGTAGGCAGCTTTCATAAAAAATACAGTATGGATACGGGTGACCTGATACATGTAGGTACCTAGGTATCTAAATTGAAGCACGTGAGGTCGCACCATTCAATTCGCGCAAGGTTTCTTTGCTAACTGAGAATCTTTAGTTTTTAGTCTGTCTCGACAAATCCAGCATGGAAATCATAAATCCAATACATCGAGGCTATTTTTTGTTGCGGGATCGCTTGCCTCGACCAGCCAGAGTACCGCCATGATAACCCGGAAATCTACCACGGCTGTCTTGCGACGCCTATCTACCTTTTCTCAGCCAGCTCCTAATGCGCCGTCGCCTGTCTTTCTACTCCAAACTCGGCCTTCAACATTGGCGGCTCTCAAGATTCCCATCATACGGTATGGCGTGCGACCGTTGCATTCGCAACCCGCGAGGCATGGAAGCGCTAGTCAAGGCGAGGCCTCGAACCCGGCGATGGCGTTCCCATGTCTCGACGCCTTAGAAACTCGCTCTGCAAAGCTGGAGGCAAAGTCGCTATCTACCGGTCCCGAACCTACATATACCACTGGAGCCACTGAGGTCTTTCATTGTAATCATCCTCTTTCACTAGATTGGGGTGGCGTATTACCCGAATTCGATATCGCATACGAAACATGGGGCAAGATGAATTCGGACAAGTCCAACGTGATATTGCTCTACACTGGTCTCTCTGCTTCGTCGCACGCCCACTCTACGGAAAGCAATCCGCAACCAGGGTGGTGGGAGAAATTCATTGGCCCAGGCGCGTGTCTGGACACCGATAAATATTTTATAATATGTACAAATGTTATTGGAGGCTGCTTTGGGTCGACTGGGCCGAGCAGTGTTGATCCAGCCGACGGCCAGAGATATGCTACCCGATTTCCAATTCTTACAATGGAGGATATGGTTCGAGCGCAGTTTCGGCTCTTGGACCATTTAGGTGTCGAGAAGCTGTACGCGAGCGTCGGGTCTAGTATGGGAGGGATGCAATCTCTGGCGGCTGGTGTGCTATTCCCTTCGAGGGTTGGCCGCATTATATCTATCAGCGGCTGCGCACGAAGCCACCCTTATAGTATCGCAATGCGCCACACACAACGGCAAGTACTCATGATGGATCCTAATTGGAATCGTGGGTTCTACTACGGCAGAGTCCCGCCGCATGCCGGGATGAAGCTCGCGAGGGAGATCGCTACGGTAACATACCGCTCTGGGCCCGAGTGGGAGCAGCGATTTGGGCGGAGGAGAGCAGACCCAACTAAACCGCCTGCATTATGTCCAGACTTCCTGATTGAAACCTATCTGGATCATGCGGGCGAGAAGTTCTGTTTGACATATGACCCGAACAGTCTCTTATACGTCAGCAAGGCTATGGATCTCTTCGACTTGGGCCTTGAAACTCAACAAGCAACAAGGCAACGACGGGTAGAGCGGGAGAAACTCATCCAATCTGGATCCTCCCCGAAATCTAACGATCCATACTGCAGTCTTACATTACCTGACTCGCCGTATTCCGAGCAACCTGGTGTCAACGTGGATGGCTCTAGCTCACCCGTACCTGGTGATTCACGTCCTCCCGACGACTTAATTGCAGGGTTGTCACCGTTGAGAGATATCCCGACGCTTGTGATGGGGGTGGCGAGCGACATCTTGTTTCCTGCTTGGCAGCAACGAGAAGTTGCCAACGCAATACGACTCACGGGCAATAGAAACGTGACGCATGTCGAGCTGAGCGAGGAGCAAAGCCTGTTTGGCCATGACACATTCTTACTAGACCTGAAAAATGTCGGAGGCAATGTCCAAAACTTCTTAGGGTAGATCCAGAGCTGCCTTGAATGGATAAACATGATTTGATTTGGCACTGAATCATCAGGTTCGGCCTCGGGTCATCATATGGAGACACAATACCTATTTACCTAAGGTATGAAAGTAGTAAATATTATCTACACAATACACTATGCCAGTCAAAACCTAAGCTTATGACGGACGCAATCTAGTACCTTCGAGTTGACAGGTCTTGTCACTTAGCTGAACAGTACCTAAATTAATGAGGCGGGACAAGGGTAAGGGGTGTTTGTTTGGGCTGTAGGCATTAAGGGTTCTGATAGGGCAATTTGAAGCTGACAAGGTAATGGCCTGAGTACCGGGTACCTAATCCATCCAATCTTGATGGAAAACAGGCGAGTTCTAAACTTAACGTTAACACATCAACAGATAATAACGGCAATTCACGGAAAATAGCACAAGCAAGCATTACTCCTGTTTTCTCTGCGGCTGACTTGGCCTGGATGCCTGGACCAAAGAGTTCACCGTCTCCTCCCACTATCTATTAATATCCAAAGCCACATACACGTATGATACAATACATGGATATATGCTATATATCTATAGGTCGCACCCTCCAGGTTCAACTCATTTATGATCTAGAACGTCAGTTTCTAATCTTCCCAGCTAAACTTATTCAACAACTATAGCAGCAAGCAGCCCAGAGTCGCTATCATCTGTGGGCGTGGAGAACCAAACATTTTTGTTTCTCTCTATTCAGTTTCGAAAGTCATTTCATTCCGGGTATACCGTACACCTCGCCCATTAATCCCAAATCCACTTGATAAGTGCCCGTCACGAGTAAACATGGCGACCGTCGAGGTGTTTGCTATTCCCAACAACAAACCTCAACGACTCCAGCACATGATGAGCCAGGGGCGAGGTATCGTCCAACTAGGTCTTAAAAGCAAGCGCTTGCGTCGAGCTATGAGACCCGAAGATGGCCCAGAATCGGAGGCTCGACTTAAGAGAGGAAGAATGTACCTTGAATGGCTGGAGACTTGCGAGATGACACTCGAAATTAAGCAGAGAACGAATATGGAGAAGATGCTCAAGTACGTATTCGATGATCCCACCATGTACTATCCCGAAGACATGAAGAAGAGCGCCCAAGCATTGTACGAGAAATGGCAATCCGAAAACTGGGGGGCCAATGCTGTTATGGAAGAAGACGTGGTCTCGGCGGATCAAGAGTTCGTAGACCCAGTCTCAGAAGTAACAGCTACACCCGACGAGGCGCCAATTATTCAGAGCGAGCTCCCACCTCCAGAGCATCCCATTTTCGGAGAAGACGGAATCATGAACGGGATTATAATATTTCGTAGCCCCGCAGGCAGGAAGACGTATAGACTCAATCCTCACGTACCCAAGAGATCGGCTAAAGTGTTCGGACATAATGGCATTCCTGTTGGGACCTGGTTTGCGAATCAACTGGTGGCCCTCCACCGTGGAGCTCATGGGATGAGAATTGGAGGGATCGCCGGCACTACTGATGTCGGGGCTTACTCCATCGTGGTCTCTGACATATACGAGGATCTCGACGATGATCGTGGCGAAACACTCTATTATTCTGGCTCCAATAGCCACAACAATGACAACCCGACGAGGCCGGCGCCTTCTAGCACGGGCACCAAAGCTCTAAAAGCCTCGCTGCAGACGGGAAATCCAGTACGCGTCCTACGTTCTGGGGGACCTCATTCACGAAATCGTTGGCTTCCTGAGTGTGGTCTTCGGTACGATGGCTTGTATCGAGTCGTCGCGTTGCGAGAAGGCAAAAACACAAAAGGTGAGTACCTAGGTGCTAATTAATGCCTACAGTGTACATACATACTTCCTGAAGTTGGCGTCGCATCTATGATAATCAGTGGTTGTGCTACCTGCGAAAGTTATCCGACACTACTGACTTTCGTACAGGTGGGCTCTACGAACAGTTCGTGCTCCAAAGGGAGCCCGGTCAAACGTCGCTGGGTGAACTACTCCTTTCATCACCTACAGCCCAACAGAAACGCGACCTAAACGATATTCAGAGAGGATATTAAGGAAATAAACTGGCATCTTACTGGTGGTGGTCCAAGATTATCACGCTGGTGGTATTCAATAATTGTTACACCCCTAATCTCCTTTTACCATTATATACATCTTTGTACTGATTTACGACTGGGGTTTTGCGTTGATGTATCCATGGTTTATTAGGGGTGGTTTTGATATGCGGTGGTGTTTTCCAGTGTAAGCGTACGTGTACTAGGTACATATGATAAGGGCTAAGGTACCTACATGTACATGTAGTCATCAACGTTACATTTCAATGTCTGTGATACAGCATCAACTGATTATAAACCCAAGTGGCGGAGGAACTGATTTGTAATCATTAAACTTATTAGGTTGTTAACATTTCGAATCCGATTTGCGAGCTGCAAGACATTACACCGTTGTGGATATTGTCACACTCAATGTTCGCTCTACATGTAGCTTCCTTAACGGCGGCGGCCAAAATGAACATTGAATGTAAGAGGTATCTACTAAGCAGAAGGTATTATGCCCCGAGTTTCAGAAGGGATCAGCCCCACGCGTCCTCCAAAATTGGTAAGTCCGTACTCCGACCCGTCTTCTACCTATGTACGTTACGTTTTCCCGATAACAGCCGTTAAACCCGTCCCCCTTCCCCCCATCCCATCCCTCTCTCTACAGGTACTACGCATTGTAACACATTATCTCCCCCCCCCTCCTTTTTCTTTTTTCCTTTTTCCTCCACAACCATCATCGTAGGTTCTTAAGCTAGGATTTTGTTGAATAATGGTATAAAGAAGTAGCTGTTATATGTGATTACGAATCCTCCTTTTCGAATCTGGTTTGAAGGAGCTATTGCGGATCGTCCGGGAGCTCGCCTTGCAAACATATGATCTCATTATGGATTTTACTTCATGCATCATGGAAGGTCTCTTGGTATCTGACAGCATTCATGTTGAGTTGAGAGTTGCATAAATAGAAGGACTGTCGCCCATGATCTCGATGATATACACCAGATAGGACCACAACACTCATCACATCAAGACTTAAACAGAGTCGAACCAACTCTTACAATCCCCCCCTTTTTCAAATAAACACAAGGACCAAACCTACAATGGCCAAGTATAACAAGCTCGCCGGCAAGCACGTTCTCGTCATCGGCGGTAGCAACGGCATAGGTCGGGGTGTCGTTGAGGGTTCACTTGAGTCGGGTGCTCATGTCACTCTCTCAGGCTCGTCACCCCAAAGCGCCGCAAAAGCTGTTGCCGAAGTCAAGGCCGCATACCCCTCAGCGTCCCTCATCGGGCTCTCGTGCGACCTAAGCAAAGACACCGTGGAAACAGATCTCGACAGACTGCTCACCGAAGCCAAGAAGGCGCAAGGTCGGGACATCGACCACATCGTCCTCACAGCAGGCGACCCGCTCATCGTGATGAGCCCGCAAGAAATTACCCTCGAGAAGATTCGGAAAGTAGCTAAGATCCGGTTTGAGATGCCGATTGGTATGTAGGAAGACGCGTCTCGTCGTTATTCTAACTCCGACTGTCAAATGACTTCTAAATTTCTGTATAGTAGTAACTAACCTTCTAGTAGTGAGTCGAATATCCTCGTTTTATCCTCCCCAAACTTAAGATGGAAATTCCCAGTATATTCTAGAAATAGATGTTATAATACTGATATGACGCGTTTCATACACCAGCTTCTAGGGAAAGTGGCGGATAGACATCTTCGAAAGAGCGCCGAGTCCAGCCTGACAATCTCGACAGGAGGCATTGCAGAGAAGCCAGCCCCCGGCTGGAGCGTAACTGCCTTCGTAGCCGCAGGACGTGAGTCTGAGGTTCTATATTTCTCTCTTAGCCTCTTTTGGTGACCAGAACTTCCTCGTCTCGATGGCCTAGGAGTTCTTGGTCCTTAGACATGCCTGAAACCTGCAGAATACTTACTTGAACGAGTAATCACTGACTCTCGTTGTTTTAGTGACAGGACTGACGCGTAACTTGGCGATTGACTTGAAGCCGACTCGTGTGAACGCTGTGGAGCCCGGCTTTGTAGACACTGGGCTATGGGAAGCGATGGGTTACACGGCTGAGCAGAAGGCGGCCGAGCTCGCCAAGTGGGATGCGAAGCTACCCACAGGCAAGGCGGGACGAGTTGAGGATGTGGCCGAGGCTTATCTCTACTTGATGAAGGATAGGAACGCGACGGGTGAGATTGTGAAGACCAGGAGCGGTGCTAATCTGATCTAGATAGCCTAGATGAGGCTTCTATGCTCTAAGAACCCATAATGAGGTTATAAGTAAGGCGAATCATTGCACCAAGATATAGTTAGCTATGTTTGAGCATACGCTTTGCGTATATGGCGGGCAGGGTATCTGGCATAGATTTCAAGACGCTCGTTTAATTCTTTCATGATCTTCGTTATCAACTTGGTTTTTCCTTTTCTTCTTCCAACGGGGAATCGGAGTTTCCTAACTGCTTGGAATCAAGAACATTGATGAAAACATTTTAATGAGGAAAGAATAAAAAAGAAAAAAGGACCGGGGGGGGGGAGAGAAGAAAAACGAAATAAAATTGAATCTCCGGTACGGGGAATCGAACCCCGAGCTCCTCGGTGAAAACGAGGTATGTTAGCCGTTACACTATACCGGATTGACATTGATATCAATTGGTTTTTACTAATCACTATATACTATTTCAAAATGTTCGGTTAAAGTCTGGCTAAACCACGTTTCCACCAATGATCTGTCGACGGTATGGTCAAACTTCAATGTTGGGGGCTAATGATGCATCATGGATGCATTTAATTGTTGAAATGGGTAGTAATAATAACATTCTTGCTGGGGCATAGAAGAATGTCGTTTTCCAAAAGGGAGCGAAGAACATATACAATTGAGATCAATATTATCGCCTATGATTTAGATTTATAATAGGTATGATTTAGTTGGCGTATTTGGCGCGTGCGCTTGCAAATGAAAGAGACAGTTCAAAACAAGCAGCTGATCTGCCTGGAGTCAAAGCCTTGTCAACAAATACCTGGGTATATATACATATATTGAGATGCGCACTCTTTCTGGCATATCATCTCACTGCTTAACAGGAAAAATAAACTTTCGATCCCTTCATCACAGAATACCCTACAGCAAAATTTCTACACGGACAATGTCGTCGGTAGAGGAGTTACCATTAGAGCTACCGCTCCCCGAAGGTCTCACGGAGAAAAGATTGCGGGAATTCTCGCCTTTTAAGGTACGAGTTCATACTATATAGTTTTTTCTTCACGCTATCAGACTGATAACCGCTAATGGAAAAAAGGGCTGGTACACGACCCTCAAACGCTCACTCGAGCTCCAACATACCAACAGCACGCACCCTTTCCATAAGGATCCATACTCACTTCGCTCTATTAAGATCCAGAGTTTCGACCTCTTTGGATGCGCCCCTCGCCAACGCCTCGGATTTCTGAAACTATCCGCCAAGATCATTAATAATGCCGGTGAAGCCCTACCCGGCAGTGTGTTCCTGCGCGGACCCAGTGTCGCCATGCTCGTCATGCTCCTGCCCGACGATCTACCCTTGGGCGAGGAAGGAGATGAGCGCTACGTTGTCCTAACGGTACAGGCCAGAATCCCAGCCGGCAGTCTAGAGTTTGTTGAGCTTCCTGCCGGCATGGTAGACGAGGGTACGTTCAGTGGCACTGCGGCGCAGGAGATTCGTGAGGAACTCGGCTTAGAAATCGCCGCGTCTGAGCTGCGCAATCTAAGCAAAATGGCTGCTGCTACCGTCGATACCGAAAGCACAGGAGATAAGAGCGAAAGTGAGGGCTTACCTGCTGCCATGTATCCCTCGGCCGGGGGATGCGACGAGTATATTCCGATCTTCATGCATGAGATACGGGTGCCGAGAGATACACTGAAAGAATGGACCGGCAAGTTGACGGGACTAAGAAGTCACGGGGAAAAGATCACGCTGAAATTAGTCAAAATGAAGGACCTGTGGAGAGAAGGTGGACGAGATGCAAAGTGCCTCGCCGCACTAACGTTATGGGAGGGCCTACGGCGAGAGAATAAGTTGTGATGAGTTACCTTGTATTTAAAATAATAATCTACAAACGTTCTCGGAAGCGGGAAAAGAAAGGAGTTGATAGTTGGGCTAGGTATCAGGAACTAACCCGCCATGAACCCCCCCCAAAAGGGATGAAATCCTAATCGCGGCTATCACCTGAATAAGAATGCGCAGAATAGTCTATGACGGTCTATATTTCTCGTACTTTGCAGTATCTCTAAGTAATGCCTCAACTTTCTCTATAGTGGCGGAGTCGTAAACATCCTCGAGCTTCTTATCCCCTCGCAATATCTCCTTGTCGTGCCTTATGCCCTCTTCCTTGGTCATGCAGACAAGGTCTGATAATTTAATATTCGACGATTTCTGCTCGTCAGAACCTTCTCCGATCCTGATCAGTATAGAGCTAGTCGGTTTACGCCACCTTATTAAGGTTAATCGGGTTGTGAGTCCAGTAATGGCACTACGGCCTTTGAAGATCTCTTCGACAAGGAACGCCGTATCCGCTGCCGTAATGGGCACCTTTAAACCCAACGTTATGCTGGGATCGCCGCCAGTCATATGTCGGAGGACCTTCTCCTCTCCCCCTTGAACTGCGGCAAGTAGTCCTTCATACATTTTCTCGCGACCCTTCGCCGGGAGGTAATCGTGTGGATACCCTTCTATGGGTTAGCTGAAGAACGCAAATGAAAACTAGAAGGTATACATACCAGTGACAGAAAGTATGACGTGGTTTGCTGCCGTGTACCCAAATACCGCAGGCATTGTACCTAGAACAGGCAATATCCGCACTCGGAAATCAGGAAGGACTCCAAGATCTCCCACTTTACCTTTCTGAAATTCATCCTCGGGAAGGGGGAGTAACTCGGCCTTGCCCTCTCCAGTCTTCTCGGTTGAATATATAGTTGGAATACCTTTAGTAACTCCCAGCAGCTTCAAGCGCCGGCGAGTGGCTCTCGACAATCCGTCGTCGGTGCTAGTTCCAATATCGCCAACGACGATTCTGGTAGGGTCACTCTTACATCCTGCTCCCATGGATGATATGACTGGCAGGTTATGGTCGTGGCAATATTTTAGCAATGAGACCTTAGTGTCGATATTGTCAATAGCATCCACAATGTAATCAGGCTTCTGTCCGTTCTCATTCCAGGGCGCTAGCAGTCTATCCGCTGCTTGATCCCAGTATTTCTCCTGCCGTAGATCAAAATGCACCCATGGAGTAATAGCTAATAACCGGCGCTTAAGACAATAGACCTTAGGAGAGCCTACATCGGCTAGTGTAGCGACCGCGTGCCGGTTCAAGGAGCTCAGTGTGACTTGGTCGAAATCAATTAAGCGAATCTTGGAGACGCCGGATCGTGCCAGTGCCGCTGTGCAGTGTGATCCCACACCTCCACACCCAACAACTATGACGAAGGCATTGCGCAACTTGTCGAGACCCTCCGGCGTGAGGAAGACGCGGTTACGGGCTAGTTGTTCGAGGATCAATTCGTCATCGTAGTCGCCCGCCTGTGCGCGCCGCGCAAGTAATTCGTTTCGTAAGTCTTCCTTCTCCTCCTTTGAGGCACCGCCAAAGCTATTGAGCTACCTCACATTAGTCAATGGGCTATTGCCAAGACGTTGATCGATAAGCTGATATTGTTTAATGGGAATGGGGATTATTTACCCTTCGCAAAGCCTCACCTTCGTCAATTAGTGAGGGTATGGAGTCCTTAAGCTGGTGAATGCGTTCTTCCTGCTGTAGTTGCTGATATCCCAAGATAGCGCCTGCGACAACGGCGCCAGACGCAATAGCCGTTACGGCGAGCTGGACCTTTGAGCTCGAGGTAGTTCGTTCCAAGAATGACGCCATGCTGATCCTGCGTTCGATTTTTTTTTAAAAAAAAAAAGTAGCAAGACGTGCTTTCTCAACGCCCTCTAATTATATATTAAAGAAAAATTAGCGACCGAAATATAAAAGAATGGCTTCTCAATTCTAAACCATCATTTCATAGTGAAGGAGTGGAAACACACACACTTCGCTCAAGCTCAAAAATTATTTTCGATTAATAGAGGCGGGATGACGAAATGTTCTCGGTCCACTGTCGACAGGTACAAATTTAATACTTAGTGGGGCTGTTTAATATGGAGTCAGGTACCTAAGGTACCTAACCCGTACCTTACGTAGAAGGAGGCGCCACAATGAACCAAGATACCTGAACCCGAAATCTTTAAGGACTGGACTTGCCAAGATGATCCAAGACTTTGACTTTGACGACTTCGAGTGAATTTGAACCTCACTCATGTCATTTTACTCTTCTCCTTCAAGAACCGAATCTATTTGCATGTTTGTGCGGTAATATTAATATTGTAAAGGTACACTCAGATTCATCCAAACCCTCATCATCCTAGGTCGCGTCGTCAAGTATAAGAGAAGATGGCTAGCATACTTCATTTATTCTCGCCCTATTATATCCCTTTCCTTTCTTTTGCTATTAGCGACGTTGTCGATAGGAAAGGTAAAGGTCAGCCACTACGCTTGAACTTCGAACACTAGAAAATGGCGGCTGAACCCATGTTCTATGATCCGCTTCTTATTCCGATCGTGTTGAGACCGACATCTCTAATTTTCTTTGAGCCGACATGGTTGGCTGATTCCCTCTTTCTTACTGGAAACTTTCTCATGTCCTGAACCACCTTCGGGAAGCTGCTGTAGAATTCGTAGGTGCCTCTACAGATGAAGCTGCCTTCTCGCCCGAGGCGATTGTAAGAAGATTCCCTTCGCCAAGTCTGTTTTGAGGGTAGCGGGAGTTAAATCCGACGACATCACGCACTGCTTGATACGTAGCTTTCGAGAGCAGGAGCTTTTCGGTTGCCACGGACCAGGCGACACCTTCAGAGCACGGAGGCGTTGTGAGGGAACCGGTGTATCTCTGGAAGCTTCCTGACTTCAGCAGAGTGACCAATTCAGACATGACTAGAGGCTTGGTCGTCGTCTTGGTGCCAGGAGAGGCAATTTCTCCGATGGATGAGAAGATTGTTTCAAGCAACGTCGATGGAGCTCTTCGGGGCAAGATATGAAGCTGAAGCACCGTCGGACTGTCTACCAGGTCGACATAAACACCGATCACAGCGATTTCCTCTGCTTCAGAGGTAAAGACCATGTGCATTTCCACTAGGATGTTTGTCAGCTCTGCAATATATAACCTAAAGATAATATCGACTCACTCGGCAGGCTGACGCCATTGTCGACGTGCTCACTGGGATGATGGAAGTGGAATTGTTGTAACTCGAACGTCTTCCCCTCGAGGACGAATTTGCCACCGGCTCCTTCCATAGCAACCTCCACAGTTGAACCGAGGTTCTCGAAGATGGCACTCTCAACATCAGGAATGGTTAGCTCGATATCAGATGCAGGAACAAGTTGAAATTGTCCTTCGACCATGTTTATAGGGGACTGGTTGGTTCCCGTCGAGCATAGTCCATTAGCCGCAGGGTCCAGCTGAGTCCACAAGATAGGTCCCACTGTGCCAGTATAACCGAACGTAGAAATCGGTACTTCCTCTCCTTCTCTTCGGTCGAGATGCGTATGAGCACCACAAAAGCCTAAAGCAGGCGTCACAGACGCAGCTAAGAGAAAGAGGCGAGAAAATGCTGAAGACATATTGACCAACTACAGAAGACGTAAAAGTCAAAGAAACAGGTATCCTAAGACGGAAACAGAAGGGAAAAGAGGGGGAAAAAGATCGTAATGTGGAAACCTGCCTCGAAAAGTCCAGCGAGGATATCCTAAGAAAACGAAAGAAAACGCAGACCAAAAAGAAAGCTCCGAAAGATTAGATCACGACTTAATAGCCACATGGACGAATAGCGAACATTATCGGCGTTATATAAAGAATTTCTACTACGAAATACAATGTACAGTTTCACTTGGCCGAAACATAGTCCTGAATCGGTAGGCGGTATTGGCATTGCGACCTTATTTAGGACCGACCGCAAGACAATACGCCTGGACGCCGAGTCCACGGTAGCTATCTCATCTCTCGGTATCGGACGCCTGAAGCAGCCTACCCCGTGGAGTTCAGGGTTCTTCGAGCCAAGGAAAACGTTGGCAAGATCCCCGTCGAATAAGATGAAGGCTCTTCGCGGAATGGGGTCCCCAAATAACCAGGCGTTTGAGCGCTGGCAAGTAGGCCAAGGCGCCGATGTAGAATTAGGGAGTTTCACTACGACATTACGACAGCTCTCACACAGATAAATACGGGGGAGGCGCCAAGTGAAGCTTCTCGACATCGCCAATTTTCAAGAAACGAGAAGGATGGATGCGTCCGTCTCTCTTGGCTAAGGTTTCAATCCCGATTACATGTATCGACTTGCGGCAGAGGACCAAACCTAATGTACACAGGTACAGGCAGGCTCTTCAAAAGCTCCTGCAGGGACCATAAGCACCAATCTTAGTGGCCTATGACGACCCTAGGCAGCTTTTCCCATGCTAAATTTGAAGGAGCCAGTTCAAGCTGGAAAAAAACGTAGGCTCGTTTTTATCCGGGAGCGTCTATGGAAGCATTGATGCCTAGAGTCCATGGGGCATTCCGAGGTTTTAACAGTGCTCCAGGAGAGAAAGGTGAAGCCGTTATCTCCCGTCGTTTTCTATCTCTGGCTATTTATATTACATATAAGTACCACGGTTGGGAATTTGAATTATCCTAGATCCGTTACTTTATGGAAAACATATTTACATTCAGATCGCAAACCGGTCATTGCAGTTCTCTTCTCATCCAGAATGGAAGGGGAAAAAGGCTTGAATACCAATATGTTGCCGACTATCGTAAGTGAGTTGCTACCCAAGAAGAGATTTGGATCACCCATACCCTTTTCAGAAGACTCATCAGGCCATTCTGCCCCTTTTGAGATGCTTGGTAGTCTTGGCTTATTGGCACATTGTTTGGTTGGAGCTTATGATAAGCCGTTCAGCAGGGCGTAAATCTCCGGTAAACCCAAAAAGGCACAGTACCTGCTAATGGCGTCACACATAGGTATTATTGCAACCGGCTATTGAGTTCAATAACCAGCACAACTTTTTTTTTCTTTTTTTCATAGCACATTTGATATGATCTTTGTAGACTCAGTCGGTATTGCTTTTATCCATAGGCCAATGAGAATGCACCAATCTCTCCAGATTCACTAAATCAGTAATAGTGGGCCAGCTAGGTTCTAGACCGGCTTTAGGTACTCACCTTCAGAGCGCTACAGGGGTTCGATAGTCTATTCCTTCTGTTGGCACGTACCCCTTTCTTTCGTCTCAAGTGAGCGTTCGAAGTCCCGGAGAAGATCAAACACGAAAAATATTTTTGTGTTATCGAGCCAGTAGGTAGCCGCTAGATTATCAGATCTATGCTGTCACTCCAAGTCACTAGGACAATTAGGATTCGGCCGGATCGACGGTGTTACAAACGACAGGACTCATGGGGAACATTGAAGATAGCGACAACCTGCCTGTTATTGAGCTCAACTCAACTTTGCCTATTCTGCCTATTATAGATAACTACCGTCGAGTTATCCATGCCTTCATCTTAAGCTTTGGTGTACTAAACAGCGTTAAGAAGAATGAATTTCAGTGCAACGATGGGTTCGTACTCCTTGCCGCATAGACGTCAATACAAGCAGAGGGAATTCTCTAGTCGGCATCGCGCCTTTCCATAGCTCAGCCTCGCTATCGCCAAGCTAAGATGTCTAAGCTCACTTGGCATAAGGGGTTAGGAGAAACAGCTTACTAATTAGGTGTGTATCTTCACGGATCCGATTGTACCAAGTGCACATGGCACAAGCTTCCACTATGTAGATGCCGAGCAGGCATTAGCAAGATTACACCTGCACAACGTTATCTCGTTAGGGTTGTCTACCTGATTACTAACCATTGTCCAATACGCACTGAGGCAAGTTCCGATTAACCCTCCCGGCTTATTTGGACAGATTCCTTTTTTCTATCTTCCAGTTATTATATAGACTTGAATTTCAATATCACGATTTTTAAATGGAGAAACATTATGGCAGCTAAGACTTAGCAAATCAAAACTGTAGGTTGACTGAAACGCAACATCTCATAATTCAGGGCTCGAGTTTATTTTTAACGTTCCAAACAGATTAGTGTCTCATCGCCATACTGGGGCCCGACCAAATTATCCAGACATCTACAATCGGGACAGCTTCTAAACCCCAACCCCCAACCCCCCATATATCAACGCTCTACTTATAGTATACTGCCGTCAGATATCTACTCCTTATCACGCATTCGGGTGGTTCTTATTGAATCGGATCATAGATCCGTTAGACGAAGCGGCCACGTCCCTGTCGGCTAGGAATACGCAGTACTTGGCGACATCCTTAGTCTGGATGGCCATCTCAGGCTTGAAATTCGCCGCCGTACTCATACTATAGGCCCCCTTATTGAAGCCGCCCAGCGCTGCGAAGCTGTCCTGGATGTTGGTGTCGATCATGCCGCCCAGCATCAGCCCGACCGCATAAATGCCCTTTGGTCCGTAGAATCCTGCCGTACTCTTCACCAGAGCTGCTACGCCGTGCTTGCTGGCCTAGAAGCTATGTTTTAGCGGAAAAGTTCAGTTCATGACAAAAACAGCGAGAAGCATGGTTACATGACTAATTCCCTCGTCTTGGCAACCTGCTTCGCGCAGCAGAGGCCATATCGCGTCGAGGAGCAAGATTAAGAGTAGGATGGAACTCTAGCCAAGAACGGAAGAAGAAAAAGAAAAAAAGATCGACTAACCGTATAAGCAGCTCCTGCCGACGTGCCCTGGTAGCTTGCAGTTGAGCCGATTTGAATGATAAGGCCGGACGACTGCTTCTCCATGATATTGACAGCAGCCTTAAAGACTAAGAAACTGGCTGTCAAATTGAGGTTGATTACTTTGTCCCAGTTTTCCTTGCTCAAAGAGCCAACAGGGTCGAAAGTATCGGCCATGCCGGCGTTGCTGACAACAATATCTAAACGGCCGAACTTTGCCACGATGGCATCGACAAGTTTGTTTACCGCGGCTTCGTCTGTGATGTCTGTGTTGACTGCGAGGAACCGCTGCGTGGACTCTAGTTCGCCCCGAGCCTGCTCTAAGCGCCCCTCGTTGATATCGCAGATGGCCACATTTGCGCCAGCTTCCAGGTACGCCGTCGCTATCACTTTGCCGAGTCCACCACCTGCGCCTGTTACCAGCACGGTGGTCCCCTGCAGTGTGTTCGCCATTTTCCTTGCTCTTTGTTTATCGTCCTTGGCCAGCACCGTCCCGCGTTTGCTTGCAAACCTTATGCAAATGTTGCTTTGAATTATGAGAAGTTAGGAATGAGATGTCGTTCTTTCAAGTTGGTTTCGACATGATGTTATATAGAAGTAGGTAAGCAGGGAGGGTGAACCCGAATACGGTGAGGGATGGGAAGCGGATGCGGCGTTAACCCCAAGTCGTATTCGGATTGGAGGCGCTAACATCCAATGTTCAAAGTCCAAAGTCCAACCTGACAACATCGCGTTGACCGCTTCTGACGTCCATGGTACGTCCCTGCATCCTATCTAATTCAACTTACAGGCTTATCGCTATGGTTTTATGAGCTACTAGGAAGAAGGAAGGAGGTTTTATAATAGTCCTTCGGTACGATCAACCACATGTAGAACTAAGTCCGTACGGCTTCACATTGACAAGGCCTCGACTCCTAAGGCGTTTGTAAGGACTTGATGTATAAAAAATTGATTATTTAGGCCAGTGTCGTATGTGTGAAACATACAACATATGTGAAATATAGCGTATAACTGTAAAAAAGGTATGGTGGTGTAGGGCTTGGGTAAAACCTCAATTCCTCCTAGTATAGCACCGCATTGGCACTCACAGCACAATATGGTTTGGTCATCGCAACTCAAAGCCTCCTATTTTTCTCTCTTTGAAGATGAGGCATGATAAGAGTTGATTCTTGAAGGCAGTGTATGAAAATGAGGTTGTGCCATGAGATCGTACTCTGAATCAGGCATGACAGGTACCTACGTAAATCCACCAAGACCTTGACACACATCCCGGAGGACAGACAATTCTGATTCCACTCCTCTACCATTACTCTAGACGATTATAATTTCAAACTCACCTACCTACGCATCCTTGTTGTAATACATGTCATGATTAGGTACCTAGGTACTCATCTATCACATTCACGTCGTGACGAGATCCTCAAAGCAAACCAGATTGTCCACTCTTTCGCATCCATTTACATATTACTTAAACATCCCCTAGAAATCTTATACCCTACCTTTCCCATAATATAATTCCAATAAGATGAACTTTTGCTCAGCCTGCAGACTTTATGCTACAGATCGACAGATTATCAACAAATAGGTTTCCGTGATGCGATTCTTAGTTCTCCTCCTGGCCCTCGAGCCATTCATTCTGGCTTATGCTACGGAAAATAACACCGCCGCCGCTACAACAGACAAACCCGACACGATTCCAGCAATCTCGCCTCCATACAATTTCAATGACATTATCGAGCCAGGACTACAGGAACATCTCAATGCCACCTCGAATCACCTAGTATTCTTGCCCGCCGGTCAGATCCCTGAATACTGCATGAATGAAGCCAAAGAAAATGGCTACGGATCAGCCGATATCGAGGCGTTTGAAGCACACTACGACGACTGTCACATACCGTGGGTTATGTGTCGTCTTAAAACCTCTAAGATCGACGCTTGTACGATAGCTGAGGTGAGTAAATTCCCCCGTTCACGTGTCCCAGGAGCCCCAAGAGCTAATAAGAGCGAAATAATAGTTCTTCGGGAAGATGCCACTTGGCATGCGTGAGTTCGTTAGACATATCATAGTGCTGAAGCCGAAAGATCTTCATGGCGCTGCGGCTATATCGCGTGGAGATAATATTGAGGTTTCTGAGGATTCTTGGCGCCTCTATATTCTAGCTCATGAAATGTCGCATTCTCTAGATTCACATGTCTCTATACCCGGAGTTACACAGACAGGCCAAGGAGGTCTCAGCGCCAGCCAGACTTGGAAGCTACAATTCAGCCAGGACAGCGCAACTGTTACAGAGTATGCCCGCACCCTGTGGAGTGAGGACCTGGCCGAGACTGGCATACTTGCTCTATACGACACCGTAGTGCCTGGAGGTGTGGCTACACTCTCAAATAGCTCCCATAGTGTAAGTCAGCACATGAGCATTTGAGTCTTACTAAATGAAGATTCTTGAGACATATGAACCATTGCTAACCGCAGTCGGCTTCCCCGCAGGTCTATCACCAGTATACCACATATCAGAAATACTACGGTGACATCATTACTCCGGGGAGTAAATCGGGATGTACGAGCCGACTACCGGATTCCCAGATGGTTACTTGGGACGACAGTGGATCAAGAATCGCGCCGTCGGAGTATCATCCTAAAGCCAAGGTTGGCGTCACAGTCATTCCTCCGGGCATCTTCCACAATGAAACATGTATTCTTCCTCCATAGAATCGATGGAACCGCTCGACGCCAGCAACAGCTTGCAACGGACATAAGTTTATCCAGGCAGGAAGTGTTTATACGAGAGATGGAGCCGGTCTCCATCAACGATCTAGCAGAAGGGCACGAGAGATAATCATTCATCTTGACATACATGATTGTGGAATATACATAGTTGTTTTATGTACGAAGGGGGTTGAGAGGCGCCAGGTTTCTTCAGACTCGTTCTACGAACTTGGGGCTAAGGAATTTATAGAAGATCCCTTCCTTAGAGGCAGCCTCATATTTTCCCTATCTATTTTATTCGTTGGCATCACATACCTACCTAGTTAGTAGGTAGCCTAGGTACTTAGCCGGAACATTTACTTTGGAATTGTACCTACCTAGGTTGGTTATTTAAGTGAGAGTGATCCTTGGAAAATATTCTTATGTTCGTAGACCTACTACGACACATCAGAGGGACCCTGCCTATAAGTTAGGGGTATAAATCACGAGTCCTGAGTAAACATTACATCATTGGACAGCATATATTCCCCGCCTGGATATATTGTAAGGGGTTTTCTAAAGGGTTGTGTAGGTACCTCCGGAGCTTGCTACTAATCTTTTCTATAGCCACAATGATGTATCATGGATTCTTAGGTACCTAAAACTGTATAATGGTATTTCCCAAGCTGCTTTTATCAGTTGGAAACTCAAACTTCGTGGTCGGTTCACGCCGGTGACGGATCAAGAATTAGATGGGTTAGATTGTTTCTGGTGATGCTTGACGTAGTGATTAAAGAGAAGACGACTTAATTTCTTTCTAAGACACACTTATATATGTATGTACTTGTGTGACGATGTTCCTTCGTCTCGTTGAAGAATAAAGCATGACGCGGTTTATGCATACCTGCCAGGTACCTAGTAATAGTCTTACAGATAAAAACTCAGTCGGCCTAACAAGTTCCGCTTCAGGAACTATATGATAGCAATTTAGCTTCTTGGAAAGCGAAAGGTTAGGGGAGGATGGGATATGCCATATGACGGCGCTTCTAGTCATGTATGATTACATTACTTTCTTCTCAACACATGACAGTAGGACATGATGTATTGAAAGACGCGGCATTGCACACCTAACCAAGTAGGCTCCTGGCCTGGATCAAACACGTCGGTTCTCAATGCTTTCTATTTAAAGCGGCATTTTGAGCTTCATACGCTTCCTGCAATGCAATTTCTATTCAACCAGCAGAGCTCATGTTTTAAGTTACCTTAAACAACACCAGTGGATTCAAAGATGCAGCTACAATTGTTCTTCACTCTTCCGTTGCTGGTCTTTGCTGATAATCCTGTATCAAGACCGGCAATCATGCCGCCGTTCGATTTGCAAGGCACTATCGAAAAGGGCCTCCAAGAGCATCTCCCTTCAAGCAAATGGAACATCATCTATTGGAACAAGGGCCTACTGCCCTTAGGCTGCAATCAAATAGCTGACCAATATCTTACCAATATCGCCACGCTAGAAGTCTTCCAGGTTCAATACGATGACTGTAGCCAACCTTGGGTCATGTGTCGACACAAAGATGCGAAAACTGATGCAAATACCATGGCCGAGGTAAGCCAATAAACCACCCGTTCCATTTTCTCTCTCCATATTAATATGAAAGCATACCTAAAATGAATTCAGAGACTAATTACATTTCAGACGTTTGGAAAAATCCCCCTCGGAATGCGAGAATATGTCAAAAACATCGCAGTCCTAAAACCGTATAAGCTTATGAATTCCACCGCCGTTAATTATAACGACACCATTGCCGTGGCCGACGACTCCTTTTTCCTCTACGCCATCGCACAGGAATTGATGCACTCGATCGATTCACATTTTAGTGTAACCAATATAACTGCCGACAACGGCACTACTAGCGACAGTGATATCTGGAAAGCTTATCATGACAAGAGCGATGCCGTCGTAAGCAACCTTTCCACCTTCACCTGGCAAGATAACCTGGCAGAGACGGGCGTAATATCCCTTTACGACATTGTGGTGCCAGGTAGTCTGCAGGCCATCCAACCGAATTGGACTCAAGTAAGTTGTGCCAGGAGAATTAAATTTAGAGCCATTACTAAGGGGCTGGTCTATTTACAGATCTTTCCTCAATACGCACTCCTCCAGACGCTGTATCGTAGCATCCTTACTCCGGGCACTAAAATGAACTGCACACGCCGTTTGGAAGACTCGCTCGTTCTCTATAAAAATTATACAGCCGTGCATATTCCTGTTCCTAATCACAATAGCATAGAGAGAATTCCACCGAGTGTTTTGGGCGACAATACATTTCGACTCATTCGGTATGACTGGAATGGCTCTATGGCGACGTGGGATGGAGATTAAACAATTATCTCCTAGATAGCGCACGAATAACACTTCGCTTTTATTATGCCGCTTGTTAGGTACCCTTGGAATGGCGAGATCTGATATTCTCGCCTAAACCGTCCATGAACACCTTTTATATATCCCTACCTACCTACCTAGGTATATATACTAGGCATATATACTAGGCATATAAAAGTATCAACCATAATAGATATAATTTTCTTACCCGCTTGAAGTCCTGAAAGACTATGAAATGCACTGCGTAAGAATATTACAGTACGCCCTGACTACCATGTAAGGCCACTGAGATGCTTTGCCGTGCCTGCTTCAGAATGACATGGAAGATAGTTCCGAAATACCGCGTGAGCGAGTTCTAAGTTAAAGGATCGGAAATATTACACGTCCTAGGTAATAAACTGGATTCATATAGTAAATAGGGGCAGCATGTAACGCAACCTAAAGCCGGTATAAGAACACAACCCTGTACTTGGGCATCCATTCAAAAAGTGTATGTCAAACTCCTATGTACATCGAAATGAGATCACCAATCTACCTAGCGCGCTCCAACGTCCCCGGAGGCGGCGTCGTGCCAATGGAAATTCCCGCGTCCCCTTCCCTGAGAGATACGAGCTGACCGATTCAAGCCGTAAGAAGCGAATTGGAAGTGAAGAGTCGTGAGCGATGGAAGTCGTCTTGCGTCTTGATCCGCGAATCCGTGATATGCCGTGTGTTGTTCTCATTTGCCTCCGCTTTCAACGTGATTAAAGACATTTCTAACTAGTAAGGGGTAGGCACCGCCTGGGCCGCAGTCCGGGCATAGCTGACGCTGACAGAGTAACTGGAAGTCTGAGGCTGGAACGGTAGGAAACCGCTGGAGCCACCAGTAGGAGCAGTGCCGGGGGCGGTGCCGGTAGCAATTTGAGGGAAGC
The DNA here is from genome assembly GCA_002120305.1 of Hypoxylon sp. CO27-5. Lineage (NCBI taxonomy): Eukaryota > Fungi > Ascomycota > Sordariomycetes > Xylariales > Hypoxylaceae > Hypoxylon > Hypoxylon sp. CO27-5. The sequence continues at coordinate 72,526 of KZ112424.1, read as the reverse complement.
TGGCCGTCGGGAAAGAAGCGGGAGGGTCAACTGGTAGAGGCACAGACGGCGTGGGGTACTTAAAAGCCGAGGATTCCTCCGGGACACGGACGGGAAACGTGGCGAAAGATGCGGGGGCCGTGGCCTCAGCGGCTAAACTAGATGTAGTTGCGTATGTGATGGAGGCGTGGTATGACGGAGTCGGGTCGGCTGCGGCTGGGAAGGCCGTCGACCCGCCAGTCGGTGCGGTGCCGGCAGCAGTACCTGTAACGGTTGGGAATGCCGGGTATGAGACTGGGCCGATTGCCCTTCTGTGACGGAACGGCACCGCAAGGGCCGCAGTAGCGATAGTGAGAACAGTGAGGAAGTGCATATTGATTGCTTGTTTAGGTATTGTATCGAACGAGTGTAGATTTTGCAATGGAACCCCAAAAGTAACTAAGCAACTGGACCGACCGACTAGTTGGCTGATTGACTGAAGAGAAAGGTAACGACTGGAAGTGTGGGCTTTTAAAACCTTTGAGAACAAAGAGAAAGAGAGAGAGAGATGGTGTCTATATACTATGAAGACCCCCCTTCCCAGCTCGCTTGCCGAGCTATGCAGTGCCTTTTTTGATACTATACCCTTGAGAGCCATTATAATATCTGTAAAATGCTTCGAATATTAGAGAAATATTTCCATCATAGGAAACAACATGTTTCTATTCTGAGCAATTTCGCGTGCATGCCGATCGACTACTGGATAGCATTAACTTGATGGGGTTCCATGTCCCATCCTAGATATCAACCCCTGCACCCAAATGTAGATCGACGTCGGCCCTGGTAGATGTCCCTCTCGGGTTGGAGGGAGACGGCAGCTTGGTGTTGAGGCTGACCCAAGCTTTAATAATTAACTGATGACGAAGTGATGCTCTTGTCCCTTAATATGATAGGGCCGGCAATGAACAATTGACTACAATAGGGGGTTCTATTGCAACAACTTCCTCAGTTGCCTGCCATCATGGTGACGGTAATAGTAGCAACGACGAAGGCGAGAATGAATGATCGGCGATCGACGCATCATATACTCAACAGAGCCTCTCGGGAGACAAGACATGTAGTGTACCGTAGTGTATGTATATCAAGAATGCGCCCGAACTAAGGGCGAATTCTTGCTGAAAAGGGCTCCACCGACCAGGGAAGAACGGAATTTGAACATGGAAAGTCCTTGTTTGCCAGGGTTCTGTCAACGGTTGAGGGTCGATCAGATTAACTAATACCTTCTCGAAGAGGAGGCTCGATGTTTGTGCCTGCAGGGTCGGGACACTAGGGGAGAGACGCCGGTGTTTTGGCTGACGTTCCTATGGATCCTACAGTACCTAGATTACCACCTTGGCGAACCTTGGAGGGTCACCCATGCCAAGATAAACTTATGTCAATTTCGATGAAAAGGAGACGAAACCCTTATTTTTAATTGCTGGTAACTCGATAAGGATCTGACTTGACGTCTGCGTCTGTGGTAGACTATGAAAGCTTAGATTCGGCCAGCACTTTGAAGGTGAATTCGTTAATCGAGATATCCATATGAATGCATCATTGCAACGTGCCGTTATTAGACCTCCACTCAGTATATTAAGGGACACTCTCCGACAGCCTAGAGGGTCTAGAGGGTAGTCAGAATTACAGCATGTTAGAGTCAGCGACCACGCAGCCATGATCAATAACCCTTAAAAAAAAGGACCAACTCACTGCACACCTACCTATCAAGAGAGTCAAGGTATTATATTCCACTGGAAGGGCATAAACTCTACCGAAGTTTGGAAGATGCAGGCGAGCACTACCGCACAATTTGCAGCGTTTGCGGGCGTGGGCGCAGCTTACAAAGCTCTGAAAGATGATACGTCTCCTGTACCATGAAGGCTGACGTTGTCTTCGGGAATCACCAGTCCTGCAGTCCAAGCAAACCCCAACGGCGCGGCGAAAGTGACGCGTGGCTATCAGAGCTCTCCCGATGCCCAAGCTTGTTGTTCCTATGATGGTGACGAGGCTCCGGCACTTCTAGCGTGGGCTGGAACGGGCCCGGCTTTGAATGGAACAAAGAATATCGATATCGGTAGTGCGTGTTCTAACTCCCGAACCCCCGATCAGACCCGCGAAGGTTGTCGCTCGGAAATGTTTCATCCTTTGTAAACGTCGAGTCGGTTACCGGGAAGGATGCCCCCAACCTCCATTGTCGCTCCCGGGTCGATTCGCATCCATCCGCATCCATCATGCGTATTGGTGACGATAGGGGATGGCTACTACACAACTACAGTACGCATCTCCGGTCAATGGCATCGGGGAGAATGATAGACTGGTAGTAAGTGAGATCTCTACAACGAATAACAGTCAGTTTAAATATATTAGGTATATATAAGGTAGATTAAGTATAGGTATGGATATAAACATGAGCCAGTAAAGCCCTGATTGCTGCATCCATACACCCCCATGCATAGGTACCTACCTATACCAGGGACTTATCACGCCGGGTTTAAGCTTATTATTTATTAAAGGCACCCCGGACCAGGTGAAGAAAATCCATTAATACGCTAATAAATATGATTTCTCAAAATTTATCATACTTAGGCCTACTTATATTATATTTTAACAGTTATAATTGGTGGATTATAACTTTACCTATTAATGGTAATAATATAATATAATCTTTTTTATATTTAAAAATAATAACTTTTTTTTTAATTATTTATAAAAAATATTATATAATAAAAAAGCTATTTAATTTACCTTATTATAAGCTTTAATTACTTATTACTTATAAATTAATATTATTATTATTATAAAAGTTAATTTTCTTATTAGCTAATAAAAATAAATTTTAAAAAATAAAGATATACTTATATTAAAAGGTTATATTTTATTACTAACATATATAAAAAGGTAAAAAAGAATTGCTTTATTTATATAAACTAATAATATAAATTTAAGTAATATATATATAATATAATTATTAAAAATAAATAGTTTATATTATTCCTTTTATTATGGCTTCTTTTTTATAAAAAATACCTATTTTATTTAATAATTTATAATTATGTAATTAGTTAAATTAATAAAAGTTATTATATATTCCTATTTTTTAATTATTTAACTAAACTATTAAGCTTATACCTTTTTATTAAACTAAGGGATAAATTTACTAATAATTTTTAAATTATTTTAATAATATTAAGCTAAAAAAAAGATATAAAAATACACTAATAACATAAATTACATTCTAAAATATATTATCCTTTATTATAATATAGTTTATTTTAATAAGATATTATAAATTTAAATTTTAAAGGTAATAATATATAAGAAGTTAATAAGTTAACTTTATTATTAATTTTATAATTAAATTAATTATTAAAAAAAAATAAAGGTTAACCTTATAAAAACTTAAAAACTAATAATATAAAACCTTTTATTAAATGATCTTATGGTAAATCGCTTAAAGCCTTTTAGTTTAAATAATCTTATAAAAGATTTTTTAAAAATCCTTAACCTTAGATTAATAAAATAGTTAATTAATTATTAATTATATATTAAATAAAATAAAACTAAGTAATAAGAAGGAAATATAAGAAGTAATAAATTATATAATAACTTTAATTTATTTATAAATTAAATCTTAAACTTTAAAATAAAAATATGTTTTATTTAGTTAATTTAAATAATTTATTTAATAATAAAATAATTATTGTTAAAAAAGTTTAAGTTATAAAAGATATAAGAAAAGTTAAGAATGATTTTTAATATATAAAAATATTAAAATATTCCTAAATTATTAGGTAATAAATGATAATTAATTAAGATGGTATTAGTTTATTAAGGTTAAGAATGTTTAAGTTAATTTTTTATATTATAACTTAGTATATATTAAAGAATATAAATTTATTTTATATATATTATTATATTTGATAAATTCCTTAATTAATATTAAAATTTTAATTTAAAATTTAATATTTAATCCTTATATTTAAAAGGGGTAATTTATTTTATTATAATATTATATATATTTTTTTTTTTATTATTATTATTATATCTTTAATATTATAATTATTATTATTAATGTTATTAGTAAATAATAATAATAGGTTAGATATTAAATTATTATTAAAATTATTTTAATAATAAATCTTTTAATTTTAATAAAATCTTTTATTATTGGTAATATTTTTATTTTTTAACTTATTTATATTGTAAATTAAGTAAACCATTTCTTTTTAAATAATATTAAAGTATTAAGTATAATTTTTTATATTATGATTAAATTATAATCATTTTTTACTTTTAAAGTTAATTATTAACTTATCATTTTAAGTTTTAGTTAAAAAAAGGATAGGGAGTTAAAATAAAAAATAAATAATTATTATAATAATAATTGGTATATCTTTAAAACCTTTTAATTAGTAAATGATAATTTTAATAAGATTAGTTTATATTTTGAAAATCTATAATATTAAGTTATAAAAGAAAGATTAAGTAAAGTGTGTAAAAAAGAATTTGTAAATAATATTATAAAATTTTTAACATTTATAATTATAATATAAATTTTCTTATTTAAAGAAATATTAAAACTATATATAAAATATATAAGTTATCATTTTATATTCTTTTTTTTTTAGCTTTAAAATTAAAATAAGTTCCTTATAATCAAATATTTTATAAATATTAAAATAAAGAAATATTATATTATTTAATTTATTAATTTTAAATATTATTAATGAATTAGAAAAGTATTAACTTATTTTATTATTAATAAACTAAAAGTTAATAATTTTAAGGATAATATATACTTAATTAAGGTTATAAAAAAATTATAAAATTTAATAACTTTTATTATAATTATAAATGGCTTTTATATTTATTTTAAGTAAAGTATAAAGTTTTAAATATAAAATAGGATAAATATAAAAAAAGTATTAAGGAAAAGGTAATTTTTTATATAAAAATATTTAATAATTAAAGGTAAAAATAATAAGATAAGGCTTTATATAATGGTTAATTATAATTATATTAATTTAATAAGTATTAAACTTACTTAAAGAATTTATATTAATATAGAAATAGTAGATTCTTTTATAAAAGATATTATTAAATAGTTATGAAATAAGTATTATAGTTAACAGGTTTAAAAATAAAATAAAATAAGTCTTAAATTTAACATTTAAATGGTTTAAAATATCCGTTTTTTTATTTTAAATTATATTATTTATAATTTACTCTTTATTAAATAAAATATTATTAGTTATAATATAATAAGTATAATAGATTAAATTATAATTTACACCTTTATCATCTAAAATAAAAAAATATAAAAATAAACTATAAGCTTTAAAATATTTAAAATAATAAATATTAATATTAAATAAATAAGTTATAATCAAAATATCATTATTAATATCCTTAAGAAATAACATAATTAGCTTAAATTTTAGCTTTAAATTTAATATAACATTATATTATATTATATATAATATAAAAAATATATAATTATATATTATATAATTAAAAATAAGATAAACATTAAATTTAAAATAAAATATTTACTACCTAAAATAAGGCTTTTTAAAAATATATAATACTTACTTAAAAGATTTAAAGATAAATTTATATATAATATATTAAATATTAAATATATTTGAATAAGATTTATATTATTAGGATTATATAATTAAATATTTTTAAATAATATAAATTTTATTTAAATTATTCCTTTTAATTAAAAGTTATTATAATATAAACTATATATATATTTAATAAATAAAGGTTACACCACCTAATATATTATAAATTTACATATATATAATTAATAACATATTATAAATTTAATATTAATTAATAATAATAAATATATATAATTAAAATTTATATTTTATAAAATAACTAATTAAGGTAATTTAATTTTAATAATATAAATTTTATTAAGATATATTATTTTTTAATTATAAAAGTTAGTTAAAAAGGTAAATAATAATTAAAGCCTTATATTATATAAAGTTAATATATAATTACCTCCTACTTTTTAAATTTAAGGATATAAGGTATTATTAAATTTAATTTATATTATAACCTTAAATTAAACTAATAATATAAACTTATTCTCTTTAATATATTAAAAACCTTTTAAGTTTTAATCATAATAAAAGTTAATAAATTATGATTTAATTACTTTAAACCTAAGTATTTTATTTTAAATATAAACTTATCTTATTTAGTAATATTTATCATATAACGTTTTAAATTTATATTTAACTTTTACTACCTTATAATTAAAGTATATATTAATTATTCTTTTTTACTTATTTATTTTTTTTATAATATATATAAGTGGTTTATTAAAAATAAATTAAATAAATAATTTAATATAAGATTTTAAAAAAGGATTAGATTATTTATATAGTTTAATTATTAAAAGGGTTAGGATTATTAAGAATTGGTTTTAATTAGATTTAGGTTAAATAAACTATAAATCTTTGTTAATTAATGATAAAAATATATTAAGATTAAATTAAGTAAAGTATTTAATATTAGGATATATAAATAACTTATTAAGATTTAATATTAAATAATATTTAAAAGTTTGGTATAAAATTAATTAATTATGATTGGATTAAATTATAGGTTTAATATTAGGGTATAAGGTAAGTGTTTAATTAAAATTAAGTTAAAAATATAATTTAAGGTTTAAATATATAAATATTTAATATTGATTTAAATATAAATATAATTTAGGATATAAATTTATAAATAATTAATTAAGATTAAGGTTAGGTTAAATAGAGGTTTAATTTAAGTTAAGTTAAGTAAAAGGTTAATTATTATTAGTTTAAAAAGGGAATTTATAATAATTAATAAGTGATTGGTTAAATTAGGTTTATATATTAAAGTTAATGTTAAGATTTATATATAATTTATTAAAATTAAATTATATATAAATTTAATTAAAAATATCTTTCCTTTTTTTCTTTTATCCCAATAAATATAATAAATAAAAATATTAAAATCTTTATAATAATTAAAAAAATATTTATTCTTAAATGAACTTTTTAAGTTCTAACCTATCTTTATCTTATCTTATTTTGATAATTTTATTTTAATTTATTTAATAATAAATAAATTAAATATTAATTAAATATAAGAAATTAATTATATTAGTATAATAATATATATATAAGATAATAGAATAATAAGGAAAAGAATATTAAAATAAAAATAAAATAAAAAAAATATATTAAATTTAAATAGGAATTAAAATTTTTTAATTTATAATTATATTATTATATGATTTATTTATTTAAGCAATTTACATAAGGTTGTTTTATTATAAAAAATAAAAAAAAGAATTAAAAATTATATATTATATTATATTATTATAAAGATTTAATAAATCAAATTTATAAATAAATAAAAAGGAATATATTAAAATATAAAAATAATATAGCCTTATATATGATTTTAAATAAATACCTTATAACTTAAAAATATCTAATATAAATGTTACCTTTAAAAATTTAATCCATAAGAAAATAATTATTATTTAATAAATAATTATTTAAAAGCTAATATTATATCTTTATAATAATTAATATTAATTATTAATTTTTAAATGTAATATATAATAATAACTATTATTAAATAATAGTTATTTTTTTATAAAATAAATTTTTAAAAGTAATATTTATATAAGTATTAATAAAAGCTAATAAAAATGATTTAATTATTCTTTTAAAAATTAAAATAAAAATATAACTTTTTCATAACCTTTAATAATTTTTTTTTAACTTTTTTAAGCTTTAATAAAGCTATTATTAATCTAATAATTAATAATTTTTATAATCTTGTTATTAAAATATAATTATATAATATTAGGTTATATAATATACCTTATAAAGTTATTTTTATATTTAAATTTAAATATTATTAATTAATTTAAAATTAATTTTATTTATAATAAGTTATATAATTAATCACATTTTATTATATATATAATAAATTTTATTTATTTAATACTTATAGTTAATTTAAATTTATAATTTATTAATGAATATAATTTTTATAATTATAAGATTAAAAAAAAAAAAGAAATATATTTATATAATTATTATAAAGTTTAATAATATAAGATTAAAAATCCTAATTTAATAAAATTTATATCTTTTATCTTATTTTATTTTTATTTATAATGTAATAATTAATCTTATACTCCCTTATTATCTTTATTAAAATATAATTATAATTTAAAACTATAATATCCCTTTTTACTTAAATATTAATTCCCTTTTAATATTTTATATTAAATTATAATAGCTTATAATAAATATTATATTTATAAGTCTTAATGCCATTTTTATTAGATAAATTATTAGATTTAATTAATACTTTATTAACCTTTTACTTTTTAATAGTTATATAATAAGGTGGGATATATTAAATAGTTAATGATTTAAAGATTAAATTATTAGTTATTAAAAGATAATTATTACTAATAAGCTTAGGATTAATTTTAATAGATAAATAAGCCTTCTTTCCTTTACTTAAATTAATTAAGTTATTTTATGTATTTGATGTTTTTATATTTATAGTAAATATATTATATTATATATTTAAAAGGGGATATATAATATTTATTATAATTAAATTTTACTTTATAATTATAAGTAATTTAATAAAGTCTTTATTATTATAAAAAAAGTTAGGTTTTTTTAATTAAAAAACTAATAATTAGATATTATTTAGTTATAATAAGTTTATATTAGGTTTGGCTTAGTTTTTTTGTTAAAAGGTTAATTATTTTTAATTAAAATTAATCCTATTTTATTTTAAGAAATTATTTATTTGGTTTTTAAAAAAATAATACCTTAGTAATAATAGTGAAAAATCAATATTAAAATTTTTATCCCTAATTAAATTAATAATAATAAGCTTTGGTTTAAAATTAATAATAATTTAAATAATAAATAAAAATAGAAGAGATAAATAGAAAAATTAAAGGGTTATATTTATTACTATATTTTATTAAAATGGAGTGTTATTATTTAAGCTTTTTTTAACCTATAATGAAATAATAAAGCTTTTTAATAAAATTTAGGTATTAAAGCTTAAGGATTGTAATGGTAATATTAGTTAGTTAATATTATATTGGTTAAAATGAAATTGTTTTTCTATTTATTTTAATTATCCTTTTATGGTTAAAATTACCTAAGATTAAAAGGTTTTATAAAAAAGGGGGTTATTATTAAAATCCCTATTTTATAAAACTTTATATAGATTTATTAATTAATTTTATAAAGTAAAGGGGTTAATTTATTTATAATATATAATTATAAAGATATAATATATATTAGGATATTAATTATCCTTTTTTAATTTTTAAAATATATTATCTTTTATAAGTATATCCCCTATTATTATTATTTTATAATCTTTTAGTTAATTAATTTATAAAAGTTAATCCTTATTTTTAAATTTAAACTTAAAAATATAATTATAAAATATTATAAATTTTATCTTTTAATATATTATATAAAAATTATTATTAAATTAATTATAAATGATTTAAAATAAATATATTAATAAAAGTTAAGGCTTATTATCTAATACCTTAGTTTAGGTATAAGTTAAAATAAAAGTAATATTAATGTTAAGTTTTAAGTAAGGTAAAATTAAATAAAAGTTAAATTAAATTTATTATATCCTTTTTTTATTTTTAATTTAAATATTTTTTTGTTTAAATCTTTATTAATTATGTAATATTAATAAGAAATTTATTTAAAATATAGTTAAATAATATTATGATTTGGCTTAAGGTTAATTTAACTTTATTAATTCTTTTAAATATTAATTTATTTAAATTTTTTTAATCTTATTTTAATATTTTTATAACCTTTATTAAGATTTTATAAAATATTAACATATATTGTATTTAATATATTTCTTATTAATTAAAATAAGGTAAAATTATAAAAATATAATTTTAATTTAAAGTTAATGTTTTTTCTATTGGTAAAAGTAATAAAGGGTATATGTATAGATGAATTTTAAAATATTATTAAATTATAGTAAATAATGGGTAAGTTAGTAGGTAATATAATTAATTAATTTATTTATCTTATATACTACCTTATACTAATAAAATTAAAATTAAAAGGTATATTTAAAAATAGGGTAATTTTATTAATAAATATTACTTACTATTTTTTTTCCTTACATTAATTTATAATATTAATAATAAAGGAATGGTAAGGTAAATAATAATAATTATAATAATTATATTAGCTATAGTTAAATATAATATAAAAGTTTTTATATAATAAAGTTATTATTTAATTATACTACCTAGGTAATATATATATAATATTTTCTAAATACCTTAAATAAATTATATTAAAGATAAAAATTAATATGGTTAATATAATATTTAAATCTAATTGAAAGGGTAAGAAATTAAAGGATATGGTAAATATAACTTTATTTTTAAAAGAAGGGTTTAAATTACTTGCCCCTAATATAAATTAAAATAAGTTAATATTTACCTCCTTATCTAATTTAATATTATTATATATTTAATCACTATCACATACATCTTTACCTAATTATATTACACCAGTTTTAACAACTATTTACTAATCTTATAAGCTATAATATTTTATAACATATTTAAATTAGTATTAGTAAATAAAAGATTAACTAATATAAATCCTAATTATTAAATATCTAATATATAAGATTAATTAATAAACCTATTTAATTAAAACTAATAAAGTTATATATAATATAACTAAAGAATAATTTATACTATATATATTATGAAAATAATATATTATATTAAATTAACTATATTATATATATTTATATAAATTTAAATCTAATTTATAATATAATATAAAGATAAATTACTCCTTTAAAAATAATCTTAAAAAAGATAAAAAGTAAATTATCTTAGGTATTTTATTTCTTTATTATATAAGATACTTCTACTTTACTTATTATTAAACTTCCTCCCTAACCACTTATCTTAATGCCTTTTTTAATATATTTTTAAATATTCCTTTTAACGCCTTTTTTAATATATTTTTTAATACTTTTTTTAATGGCTATTTAATAATATCTTCTTAAATTATAAACTATTCCTCTTTTAATTATAATAATATTAATCTTTAATTAAAGTTAAAAAAATACTTAAAAATCATAGCCTTATTTAAATCATTATTAATAAAAAATAAACCCTATAATTAACAAATAATTAGCAAAAATATTTAACAAATATAAAACTTATAAAAGATTATTTAATAAAATTAATCCATTATTTTATACCCATATTTTACTTATTTTATAAATATATTAATCCTTACTTATAAATTAAAAATATTATTAATAAAATTATATAAACATAATATTAAAATTATTAAATTTTAAACTAATTTATTTATAACTACCCATATATATTTAGTCATTTTTAATTCTTTTATTTAATTTAAAATTTCCTTTTTCTTACTTATATTAATAACATTAAATGTAAAATTATCCATTATATAAACATATTAAAAATATTAAAATAAATAATAATACTACTAAATAACTATTATTTAAGCTTATAACTTTAATTAAATACACCTAATATAAAATTTAAAAAAAGGTAATATTAAAAAGTTATAAAAACTAAAACTATCTATTCTTTTATATATAATTAAAATTATATAAATCTAAATCTTTAACCAATATTTATACCATTTTAATTATCTACTACAATTACCATACCACTAATATATATAAACCTTAAACCATATAAAGAATTAATTAATTAATAATATATAAAAAACCAAGCCTCTTAACATATTATTATTTAAAGGCTTTAAATTAAATATAATATTATAACTAATAAATAATCTTTCCAATAACATTTAACAAAATAGGGATTTTTTAAAAATAAATATAATATTAATACCATTTAACTTAAAATTTAATAGCTATTTAAAATTAAATTATTCTATAACTTAATAATTAAATATTTAAAAGAAAAATAACCTAAGATTAAATTAATATATCAAATATTAAAACATAAATTAAAAATATAAAAAAAAACTCAATTTAATTTAATACCTTATATTAATAAACTTATAAACTTTATATAATATTTATTCTTCTTTTTAAGGCTTTATAATACCAAGATTTTAAATTAACTTTAATATTTATAAGGTATTAAATTAATACGCCCCCTTCTTATTTAAATTTAACTTAAAAATGGTATAAAAAGGAAAATAATTAATTTAAATAAATAATATAAAATGGTAATTAAGTTAGATAAATTCCTTAACATATATATATAAATATTAAATAACCTTAAATATATAAGATAAAACTTATTATAAAGGCAAATTTATAAAGTTTTATAAATCCTTATTTTATAAATAATAACATATAAAATATATTACTTATACTATCTTTAAATTATATAATAATATACCAATCTTAAGTTATAAGCTAAAATAAAAAAGTAAGTACAATATAAAATATTAAAACCAAATTTTATATGGTATATAAATGGCTATTATAAATTACATTTTACTAAATTTAAAATTTATATAACTATTAACATATATTTTTGTAAAATCTTATGGTATAATATTAATAGGTTTAATTACTTATTTATTAATATATTATATTAATTTTTCTAAACCATTATTAAATTAAATTTCCAACCTTAACATATTAAAATAAATTATAAAGTTAAAACCCTATTTATAACTTAAGTATAATATTAACTTATTATATACTTAAAGCCATCAATTATTATTATAAATTTAAATAGTATAAAAACTTTTTAAATATAAAAATATCATTTCTTAGATTTACATAAATATAAAATAAATAAAGTAAATAATAAAATAAAATAATAATAACTATAATTAATACTATTTATTAATATATATTAAATTATAAGTTTATTTTTTTAGCCTCTTTTTAAAAAGAAAAAATTGGATTATAATTAATAATAATAAGATTTTTTCTAAAGGTTAATAAACTTAAATAACTTTAATAAAGATAAAATACCTAATTAAATAGTTATATATTTCCTTTATAAGAATATAATATAATAAAAGATTATTAACTTTATTATAAAATAGAATTAATATAAAATTTAATTTTAATTATATAATAAAAATATTATAACTAATCATATTCATTTAATATAATTAAATATACCTAATCCATCAAATCTAAACATAAAAAACTATAAACAAAGCTTAATATAAAACTTAGATTTATGATAATTAACTTATACATTAAAAAAGCCACTAACTTATTACAATTTTAATAATTTTTTATCATTAAAAATAAAGAAAGTTTATAATAAATAACTAACAAAAAACTTATTAAATATATAAAATTTAACACAACCATATAAAAACAAATATATTACTTTAAAAAATTACTTAAAAAATTATAAAAATAAAGATAAAAATCCAAAATTAACATATAATAAATTACCTTATAATAATATAAAGTAATATTATAATTATATATAAAAGGTTAAAAAAAAAATAAAAACTACTTAAAGGGAATTAACATTTAACAAAAACCCATATATAAATTAATTTAATACAAATATCCACATTATTTAAAAATAACTTAAATTTACTATAAACCATTCTAATAATTAAATTTAATCTTTAAAATATTCTATCTTCCTTAAGTATAAAAACTTAACTCTTAACCCCTCCCCTATTATTTATATATTTTTAAACTTTATAATAATAAATAAAATTACATTTATAAAAAATATTAAAATAATAAGAATAAATTTAAATTATTTTTACTTAAAAACTTATATAACTAATTAAATTAAAAATATAATAAGGCCATTAAAAATTATAACAAATAACTTATAAATATAATATTTATAAGCCTTTTAAATTACTTAAATAAAATATATATAAATAAATAAAACTATTCACATTTTTAAAAATATAAAGGCATTTTTTTCTAATTAAATAATATAGATTAAAAAAGTAAAATAACCTAACCTATACATATATATATATACATATATATTAAATCTTATATTTATATAACTTATATAATTAATTAACCTAATTATATAATTAACATATTTAAATATATTATATATTAAACTTAATATATAATAATTTATAATAAAATAATAAAAATAAAAGGATTTTATATATTAAATATAACATACAAATATAAAACTAAGACTTTAATACCTATATATATATATTATAAGCCAATAACTTTTACTCCTTTTAATATAATTAATATAAGATAAATTAAAAGCCTTAACCATTTAATATAATTAAACCTTAACTAATTAATATAAAAAAATAACTATTAAAAAGCTAAGACTTTACATATGATAAATATAATTAATCTTTTATTATTTTATATTTAAAAAAGGTATTATATTAAAAATTAAAAATAAGGTTAATATATTTAAACAAGGTTTATATATAAGTACCTTTTTTAATTATAATATGGTTTATTAAATTAATTACATAACCAAATACATTAATTATTTATATAATCATTCCAAACTTAATTACATATATAAATATAACCTTATAAAAAATAAAATATTAATATTATATAAGTTAATATAATATAAAATATTATAAATAATTTATATATTAATAATATTTAATACCTTAATAAACTATAAAAGATATATTACCTTAATCCTTATAATAAATTACTTCTAATAATATCACCTTATTTTATATTATATACTTAATGTTAATATAAAAATAATATTATTACCAATTTTAATTAAATATTTAGCCTTTTAAAATATATAATATAATTAACCTTAAATAATATTAACATAAATATTATACCTAATAATAAAAAAAAGCAAATTAATTATTAAAGATAATTTAATTAAAACACGGTTTTATTTCTTAAATCCTTAGATTATTAAATTGCTTATTAATACAATTATAATAATTCCCACTAACTACCCCTTATTTTCTTTTATTAATAATCTTATTACTTCCCCTTAAATTTTAATTCCATTATTTTTTTTAATTTTTTTATTCCCTTATTACCTTATTATTTATCACTTGTCATTAATATCATTATAAAAGGAAATATTATCTTTTTTTATCCTAATTCCTTCCTTTTTTAATATATTATATATATCTTTTAAAATATTTCTCTTCTTTTATTTACTAACCTTCTTATATTTAATCACTCGCTAATTTAATATACATAAGAAGTTAATACATTATAACCTTTAATAATTAAACCGTAAGATTTTTATTTAATGATTTAATTTAACCTTTAAATAACCCCCTAAATCCAATTGGAATTATTTACCTAAACCAAACCCCCCGTTCAATTTTACCCCAAATTTTAATAAATATATATAAAAAAAAATTGTTTATTATAAAACTTTTATAAATTAATACCTTACAATTTAATATGCATTACCCACTTTTATTTAATAATCTTATCTTAGCTATTTTTATAACTATAAAACCTAATAATAATATTTAATATTTATTAATATATTATATTCTTTATATTATCGTTAAAAATTATTAATATAATAGTAAAAACTACTTATTTTACCTTTCTAATAAAAACTATTAATTAAATAATAAAGGGGATAAAAAATATATTAGCCTTTATTTATTTAAAGATAAAAATCTTACATTTATTAAACCTTTTAAAATACCTTTAAATAATATCCTTTAAATAGGTAATACCTTATTAAAGAAGTTATACTTTTATATACTAGTTTTTTCTTATAAACATAAATATATATACCTTTATTTTTATTTTTATTTAATAATAATTGTTATAATAAATAATAAAAAGTATAAATATCCTGTTATTATAAACTTTAAAAACTAAATATTCCCTTAAAAAATACCTAAATTATAAATAAAACTTTTGAATTAAAACTTTATATATTATTAATTACTATATAAATATGTTTTCACTAAAAAAATTAACTATTATAATTTAACTAAAGTAATTTTTAACACAATTATATGTTAAGTTAATAAGCAAGTACGTTACTTTATAAAATATTTAAAGTTAAACCTCCTTATAAGGTATTATAACCATATTTTTTTATAAAAAAATATTTATAAGCTTTATAATATAAATATACTTATTTCATTTCCTAAACCTATATTAAAAATTAATTATTATAACTTATTTACCTTTATTTTAATATTACTAATAAAAAATAAAATCCACATTTTTAAATTAATATAATATTATTAAAATTATAAATTTAATATACTTTATAAAATCCCTTATAAACTTATCTTTAGTTGTTTTATTTAATCTTTCTTTACTATTACATATATACCTATTTTTAACTTTAATAATAATATATTTTTTACTTATATTATTATTAACATAAATAATAATATAAAAGATAAGGGAGAGGAAATATTAACTAGGGAAATAAGGTTATTATGGACAAATTATAACATAGCTAAGTTTAAAAAAGGTACCAAATATTTTAAGCTAAATAATATTTTATTATTTTATAATAACCCTTATAAAAATATATATAAAAATATAAATAAAGCCATAAATAAAAATATAAATAATTATTAACGGAATATTAAATATAATATTAATTTAAAATATTAAAAGTTTATAAATAAATCTTATAATTAGTTAAAAAAGTATATAAGTTTATATAATATTATCGATAATGACAAATTTAAAAATAATAATGTTAAATATATGTTAAAACGTGTTTATTACTATAACTTAATTAATTTTTACAATGGAAAGCGTAAATAAAGGCTATTATCTTATATATTTATTTACTCTTATATTTTTACTAGTTTAAGTTTAAGGAGTTAAGGAAAATCTTTACTAAATTTATTTATATTTACTATTAATGATGTAAATAATTATACAAGTGTAAGTATTAATTTAAAAATTTTTAAAGTATTACTTATCCCTATTTTTAAATCTATTAAATATAACTTAAATATTATATTTAATCTTATTAATTAATCTTATATAATATATTAGCAAAAATAAAAAATCCTATAATTAATAATTCAAATAAAAATATAAGCATTAATTACTTTCTTTTATTTTAATAACTAATATTTTTAGGTATTATTAAAAAACTTAATATATAAGGAATTTTTTATAATTAATAAATTAGGTAAGGATATAAATGTTAATTATCCTTTTCCCTTCCTTTTATTTTAATATTTAAGGTTAAATATTATTAGGAAATTTAATACTTATAAATAAATTTTAAGGTTAAATATAAATATATAAGTAAGCTTTTTTTTCTTATATTTTATAAGCTTGTTAAATAATTATGATAAATAATTAACTAAAATAGGTATTTAATAATGCCATTATACTTATTTTAATATAAGATATAAAAGTTTTATATAAATGTTAACATTATTAATTAAAACATTTAAAATAAATTACTACCTTATTATTATTACCTTAATATTTAATATTAATATAATTATAATCTTAAAGATATTTACTTACTTAATAATATAATCTTTAATTTTTAACCTAATATTTTCAAAACATTATTAAATATATATTAAAAAAAATATGTTAATGTTAAATAAAACTAACTTTAAATTTATATATAAGGTTTAATAAAGCCTTATTTATTACTTTAAACTTTGAAAGATTTTTATCTATTAAAATATAAATAAATAAGTTAATATTATTTAAAAATATAATTAAAATATACCTTTATTATAACTTTATACTTTCCTTAGCTTATAAATTCCCTAATATTTTTTTCCAAAAAATAAAAAGATAAGTTTATAGTTAATAAAAGAAAATATACTTAAATAATTTTAAAAAATTATTAATTAAAATTATATTAACTTTTTTATATTTAAATTAAAAAAACAACCACTAATAAATTTAACTCTTTATTAAAAAATATAATTAAAGATAAAAAAGATTTTTCTTATTACTTATAAAAATTACTTAGAAATATAGTTAACTTATAAATAATATATTATTATAAAGGATAATGTAAAAGAAAAAGGTAAGTAGTTTTTAAAAAAAATAAAAAAAGTATTATTTTATTTTTAAATTTTAAAAAACAATATACCTTAATATTAATAAAAATAATAATTATAATGAGAAATTATAAATCCTTATTTAACATATTAATTATTTATATTTTTATATTTATATTTTATATATTCTTTATAAATATTTTATTAAATAAAAGATATAAGTATAAAATATATACTTTAAAAAAAATATAAAGTTATTTTTATTAATAATATAAGGATAATTTAAATTTAAAGGTAATTTATTTTTAAGGATAACTTATTTTTAAGGATGGTTTAATTTTAAAGATGGCTTGATTTTAAAGATGGTTTATTTTTAAGGATGGTTTAATTTTAAGGATAACTTATTTTTAAAGATGGCTTATTTTTAAGGATAACTTATTTTTAAGGATGGTTTGATTTTAAGGATAACTTATTTTTAAAGATGGCTTATTTTTAAAGATAACTTAACTTTAAAGATGGCTTATTTTTAAAAATAGCTTATTTTTAAAGATGGCTTATTTTTAAAGATAACTTATTTTTAAGGATGGCTTGTTTTTAAAAATAGTTTAACTTTAAAGATGGCTTATTTTTAAGCGTAACTTATTTTTAAAGATGGCTTAAATTTAAAGGTAATTTATTTTTAAGGATGGCTTAACTTCGAAAATAACTTATTTTTAAAAATAGCTAAAAATAAATAATATATAATAAATAAATAAGGATATAATATTATAAAGGACTTAATAAGCCTTTAAGAAATCTAAGCTAAAAAGAAAAAAAAATTAAATATATAAAAAAGAAAAAAACAATATAAACATTAAAGTATTAATTATTAATAATTTAAATAATAATAAAATATTAAATATTTATTTAAATAGTAATTAAGGTATATGTATAAATTTAATATTATAAATTAAGTAAAATATGTTTTTTATTACCATTTCCCTTTCCCTAACTTTTACCATTACTAATTAATATATATTTTATATAAATATATTAAATTTATATTTTTATATTTGCCTATTTATTTTACTTAATATTTATATATTATACCTATTTATTAATAATAATAAAGTTATTTAATTTATAAACCTTTTATTTAAATTATAACTAGGAAATATAATATCTTATATTTAATAAAATATTTTTTAATTTTATACTAATATTTAATAATCAGTTATATTTTAATATATATTTACATATAATCTATTATTTTATTAGTTTTAATTATTTTTAAAAGCGATATATATACCATATCAAATAAATACTTATATAATACTTAAAAAATTAATAATAATCACATTTATGTTTATAAAATTAATTAAATATTAAGGTATATACTAATACTTACTTTTAAAATATATATATCCCTTTTTTAAACTTTACTCTTATATAATATTTATTTATCTATTAATACTTATCATTTATTCCTATTTACTAATTAATATTTACCATAAGTTTAATCTTTAAAAAACTTATTATATTAAAGCTTTATATAACTTATTTAAAAAAGTTAAACCAAACTAAGCTTAATATTAATTAAAGAGTTATTTTTAATATTATATTTTAAAAGTAAAAAATTAACCTTATTAAATAAAATAACAAAGTTTTTAACCCTTTTAACGCTAACCTAATAACTTTTAAACCTACGAACAATAACTTAAGCCTTAATTAAAATTAAATAAAAACCCTTAATTAAAATTTAACTAAGAAAGATTACTTCCTAATTAAATTCCAACTATTTATTAATATTTCTTTTTATAAAAAAATCAAAGATAAACCAAATATAATAATAAATAATGCAAACCTTATTAAATATATAAATTAAGTCTTAGTTAAAATTAAAAAAATGTATGTAAGTAATATTATTACTTTAATAATTAATAATTCAAACATATAAATACTTCCATTATATATATATAAGTATATTTAAAAAAAAATATTAATAAAAATTATAACTTAAAATTAAATAAACTTTTTCATTAAAAAAATGGTATTAATATTAAATACACTATTACTAAGAAATTAAACTTATATCCTTATTTATTTTTAACTACAAAAGTAACTTTTTATTAACTTTTTTTAATTATAAAAATCTTTTTAATATATTATAACTATATATATAGTAATAATTAATACTATTTTACTTTTAAAATATACTTATAAAAGTTATAAAATAAATAAAAACACATTTTAATATTATATTATTATACCAAATTATTTAAATAATACTTATATTAAATATTATTATAATAATAGTAAAAATAAATATTTTTATAAAATTAATATATTAAGTATTATTTATAATAATACCTATTAAAATATAATTATTATTTTAACCTTTATAAATATTAACAAGCATAAAAAGCTTATTAATTTATTTTTAATAATTATAAAGTTAAATAAACTTTATTTAATTTTTAATAATAAAATATAATTTATTAAGAATTAATAACATAACTTTAATACCTTATTTAAAATATTTAATAATGTTTTAACATAATTTCTTATTTTTATAAGCTAAGTAAAAGAAATGAAATATTAAATTTATTTATAACTTTATAAAATTATTTAAATATATTATTATTATTATTACTAAATAAAAAATATAAATATTACCTTTAAAAATAAAAAAATAATTATTATTTAATAAATAATTATTTAATAATTAATATTATATATTACTTATAGCTAATTATAATAAAATATTATTATTAATTAATTAAGTTTTTTTTAAAAAATTATAAAAAAATAATAATAACATTAATAATATAAAATATAATTAATTAAATAATATATTTTTTAAATAGGTTAATTAAAGTAATTTTAATAATATAAATTTTATCTTATTATATTCTTTTTTAATAATATTATTAATTAATAAATGTTAATATAATAAATTAACTTTTTTAAAGCTTTTAATAATTATTATAATAACTTTTACTTTATATAATATAAGGCTTTAATTATTATTTAATTTCTTATTTAATTTATATACTTAAAAGATAATATATTAGGATAAATTTTATATTATTAAAATTACTTTAATTAATTTTTTTAAAATATTTAAATCTTAATTATATATATTTAATAATATTAAAGTTATTTATATATCTTTATAATAATTTTATTATAAAATATAATATAAATAAGGCTAAACATTATAAATTTTGAGAAATTATATTTATTAGCGCATTGGTGGATTATCATCACCTGGTCCGGGATGTAAAGGAGCATGTTCGTAGATGCTGCTGTCCAATGAGATTGATTCGGTGTCTTATTAGTCACTCGCCGGTGGTACTAAATTATGGTACCCAATAGAAAACAGACATGCTCAACAACAATCATAAACTTCATACCATAAACGAAATCAATACAATAAAAATGAAGTTACATAAATAAAAGGTACCTGCCTATTCCTACGAATTTCATTTCTCATATCAAAGCCTTGTTCAAGTCAACGATAACACTTTGTACACCATGGAATCTACAACCATCATCACCACCACTAACAACGACAACGCCGTCGCCTCGGGGCTACTAGCCCTTCCGGTAGATATTCTCTTCATGCTCCCAGACTATCTTCACAACATTGAGGATTATATGAATGTAGCCTCGACTTGTCGCACGCTTAGGAAATGCATGGAAGCAGCACATCCTCATATCATCCTATGTCTTGCATGGGAGTCGACCCGGATTTTCTTCCGTCCCTCACCACACTTCCTTGTTTGTGCGATAGCGCGGAAACTGGGTAACTGGGCCCGCGAATCAGATGAGAACGAGGCCGAGCTGGTCGCCGGCATGCCTCGAGGTATCGACCACCTAATGGATCTCGCTCTGCGCAAGAAGCAGTGTGGCTTAACTATGGCTGATATTCGGGAGCTGTATGAGCTGCGCTTCTCCGTCATCAACCCCGTATCGGACATCATCGACAAGTGTGTCGGCAAGCAATGGCTTGCAACCCCGAACTTCTGGAGCGGCGGTGTCGACGATCCGTACACCATTAGCGCCGAGGCCAACGAGACCTTTTTCCATCTAGCCACTTATGGGGAGCTTTTCGGGCCAGATTATGAGCCCTTCCTCAACAATTCTCTCTCCTCCCGGAGAAGGTTGAGGGTGGAGACGCGCCTCGAGTTCGTCAAGTACTGCGTTCCTGATTTCGCGACCGAGTGCTACCACCATGCCCGGGGAATCAAGCGGGAGGACGGATCCTACGATCCGCGACGGGAGATCATAGTCCACCCCGACGGACCTTATGCTAAAGACGAACGTGGCGTCTCCCGGACACTGAACAACAACAATCTAGCATTGAAATGGCTTTTGAAAAGTTCTCGCTGGCAACCTCACTGGCGCCAAGCTCGTCTAAACGCCGGCGTTTCGCAAGATTTCGAGGACTGGAGACAGAACATGTTGGAGAATATAATGCTATGCCAGGGGCTCAAGGGCCTGGGAATAATCAGAGCAGAGACCGACTTAGCAGAGTGCTACACAGCCAAGATTATGGAGTGGAAGGAGAAGATCGAGAGCTTCGAGGCGGAACCAGCTAAAACGAGAGTTGGCATCTGGGATACGCACGAGTATCCCGATCTCTCGGGTGACTTGTGGATTTGCTCTAGCGGGTATGTGGTAGGCCATTAGGTCGATGGGAGATTTGCTCTTGAAACGGCCGGGCAGCTCTACATCAGAATGAAAGCTGAACCAATAAGGCGCAGCTCAGACTACCATGGTTTTCCAAGTATTAGAATCCCATCAGAATGTGCTAGTTAGGGGTCGGAGTCGGAGTCGGAGTTAATGTCCACTATCCCAAAGCTCACTCTAAGATACAATAGTAGGCCTGTATTAGTTTTATAGATAATGCATGATACAAGTCATCAGCGCTTAGCACTACTCCATAAAGCGGGAGAGCTTCAACTGGTCGAGTCGCCTCTATAGGCTTTCATCTTAAGACTCAAATGTGAACGTATATCTACCTACCTATGCCCTTAAATATTCATTACCTACTTAAAAATCTTAAGCCAACCATTTACATCCTGTATACCAAGTACAGCAACCAAGACCGTCCTACGATAAAAATAGACATACTCGAGACACTAGGAACCCTTAAACATGCCATCTCCGTTTGATCTAATCTAACGCATTTTCACTTCTACAGTCATGCCATTGCACACATGACTGGACTTTTAGTTTTTACTTTTTGTCTTTATTTATTCTTTTTCATGCTTCCGTTACCGTCTATCTAAGGGGTATGCCCATCTTCGTTGAGTCTCTCAAGTTCCCCAGGGACAAAGGAAATATACCCCTGTCTTACCCACCTATAATCACTTGATTTGGTCGGTTCCATCTGTAGGAGTCCCTTACCCCAAACCTATTCCATGTCTTTTCTGGATATCGAAGTGTCCCGCACACCTTATGATGCTCTAGTATATATGTCCTAGACTCCTGTGTCCCTTTGGTACCATAGTCCCCTCCGGTGCAATGTGTACAAACCTAATGAAATTAGTACCTGAACTCAACTCCAGTCGGATGACCCCTTCATGCCGCCTGTGGTATCTCCGAAAATGCACCATGCTTAGTAGGTTAGCCAAACATAGCACCACCTAACCTAGCATCGCGCAGCGACATAACCATCATGTCCTCTCCCCTTCGTCCAGAGACATCCAATTCAAGTTCTCAGCCTGATACGAAAATCTGACTTCGAAAACCTGGTTGTTTCAACTTAAATACCACATAATTCGAGTAATTTGCGTATCAACGAGTAAACTTTCCGTACTGAGTAGACCAGTTACTGAAGGCCAGAGAGTTGTACGACCTGGCTGAAAATGTCGTCCACATGTGGAAATAACCAGGATTTGGATCATGTCCAATAAAGCGCCAGTCATCTCAAATAAGAGATCCGCACCGAGACAACGCGTCCATCAGCTCGTTATCTGGGCCATATCCAATGTGAGATTTGTACCTCAGCCACCCTTCCTCTCCGAGTCATTTTTCGGCAATTGCTCGCTCTGCGGGTAGGCGTCACTTCGTGGCTTCATATCGTTGCCTTTCTTTCTACCCCTCGTCATTTTTTGCCATCCATTGCCAGTGTTATCACTCTCGCTTTTGGCGCCTCGTGTATGCCCACTTTCTCTAGATAAACCATTCACTCTCGGATTTGAGAGTGGTAAGCCTTCGAGCCTAAGCGTGGGGTTCTCGATTGGCGATTTTTGCTTGTCCTTGGTCGACTCGCTTTTAAATTCTGGTTGACTGTATGCGACGGTGCTCGAAAGTCCTGGCGCCTGATCAAAGGGTAATTCCAATCGCCTAGTGAAACTGGGAGAAGGGCTGTTAGCTTCGTAAACAGGCGAGAGGTGTGGATACTCGGTTGACTGCAATCGATTCTCCGTCGCGAGGTCGAGTTGTGCAATGAGAGGACTGGGCGTCGTTGACCGCATCGGAAAGCGTTGTAAGGTATTCGGGGCAATTGTCGTGCCATTGCCGCTGTCAGAGCCAACTGGGACTGGAGGCATGTTCATAACTTGATAATGATTGCCTGTTGGGGCCATGGCCATAGCATGAAACTGAGTCCCAGGTGTTTGGTTGGTCATCAATACGCTACTATTCGATGAGCCGTTGACAACGACTGGTCGGTCTGAGGGTGGCGAGTTCTCCTTCCGAGGCGCAGGGTTATGAGTAAATGGGATTTCGCTAATAGAACTAGTTGTATCTAGCCGTTGGTTAATGTGAAGCGGATTATCATAACCTGTGTACTGAGTTGATGCGATTTCGCTTTGTGACGGCTGTCTCGGCGAGCTACCGTTCGATAATTTGGACATAGAGCCATTGACAACAAGAGGAGCTGTATCACGAGCTTGCACTCCAGCCGCGGTTGCAAAAGGTGCCGAAGAAAGAGGGGTGGAGTTTCTACCCATAGAGTAGGTCCTGTTATGACCCAATGGCGAAGGAGAGCGAGAAGAATTCTGTTTGATCCTATCGAGTATTGACTGGGGAAGCTGATCTGAGGACAAGCGTCCCCTACTCTGGTGAGGGGGCTGAGGCCCAATATCACCAAATGCAGGAGGGATGTTGTTTGTTGGGCCGCTTGTCCGCCGCGGTGGACTAGAAGGATCTGCATAGTAGCTGTAGGCCCTCGCCTCTTCGGGTGGTGTGTTCGCATTAGATCCATTTTGTTCGTTCTCATGTCCTTCATCTGGAATGAAGCTGGGCATAGGAATTCCATTGAGGTGTCGAGCAGGAATATTGGCAACCCCGTTAGCAGCTAGGCCGTGTGCGTTTGACACGCCAGGGGCGGTCCGCGACGCCGGTTGCGATTGTGACCTCATTGCACTTCCAGATACACCGTGGCTAGTGTCATTAGTGGTTGTCGACCTGTGTGATGTTCGTCGAAACTCGGCGCTGTGGTTAGTCGACGGCGACGATGGGTACGTCCCAAAACCCTGCTGGGCATAAAATGCTGGTTGCATCTGAAATGGGTAGTAAATCCATTCAGGGTGGAGTGGTGCACTCAGTGGCGGCGTGTCAAATGAATTGGTTCTTGAGCGCTCCGTTGATGAAGGTTGCGTCTGGGGGGCATTTCCCTGCATCATCTGAGATTGCTGAATATTAAATGCATGTGATTGGACATGTTGGAGGAACCTAAGATTATTTTCCTGCAATGTCAAGGCGGAAATGGTCTGCGCCATCAACTCCGGCGACGGCATATACATAACACCATCTTGGGTCATCGGGTATCCAGTCGGAAGAAACAGCGGACTCCCATTATTGTCAAAAGGCACACTAGACGACGCCCTTCGGCTATTGCTGTTACCATTATTTCGATGCTGATTTTGCTGTCGATTTCCGCGAAACCCCGCTCCGCGACCTCCGCGGTTGGATTGTTGTTGAGAAGCACTCCGCAGGAGTACCGGCCGAGCTACTGGCGGTTTCTGAATTGTGGGAGCCTTTTCCTCTTTCGGGTATACATATTGCTCACAGCATTCGTCAAGTTTACCCTCGGAAATGAGGTCAAAGGCGCGACGAAGCTCAAGGTGGAGGCCACGAAATGCATAATCGTCGGCTGTGTTGCCAAGGTTGCGATTCGTGTTAAATGGCTCTTCAACACAAAGGTGGGTGTTGCCCTGACCTATGTGCCACCCCTTATCTGTCTTGCTTAGGATCTTACCCGTCCGCACAGAGAGCACATCCGTACTATAGTCAACTTCGTGGGCATAAAACCGGAAAAACTGAAACAATAATTCTCCTAGAGAAGATTTGTTTTTACTTCCAAATCCTTGAAGCTTATCTACGTCGTCGGCGAACGATTTTATCTCGCCATCTTTTCCCGGGAGCTTCTGGTGAGGTTCTTGGTGCAATGCAGGCAAAACGGGAGGTTGTCGTAGTTGTAGGAATGCGATGATCATACATATCCACGTATATGAGCTCAGAGTTCCACCATGTGCTACTAATGTTAACAGATAAGTCCGACACCTGAAATCTAGCAAAAGAACCCTTCACTCACCAGCGTCGTTTACAATTCTCCGCCTCGTCCAGTACTTGATTATCATAGCGAGAGGGCGTACCCGCTCATCGATCTGGACATACGTCTTAATCATACGGGTGTTATCCAAAGCCAATGTGTTGTTGACATTCATATCACAAGACAGCTCTAGCTCGGGGTCCCAGATCTTGACGATTGGAACTTTGGCGGAAGACACGCAGACAACTCTCTCCATTCCATCTAAAATATGTCAGTAAGTCACAGATGAATGTGAAGGACAGCATCTCTTACGTTTAGCTAGCAAATCTGCGAGCATGCAGACGCCTTCCAGTTCCTTCCATGGAGTTACTATGCATATGTCCACTAAGATATTGTCAGTTAAGCAACCAGCCCTTCTAGGGCGATGTATTACGAACCGTCAGAGTCGTCTGAACAAAGCAAATTTCCCGAGGAGCCGAAAAGATGTACACGAATATCGTGGCCTGGCCAAGCATCGTTCAGAAGCCTTTCTAACTTCTGCACCAGTACACGTCGTTTCACCTCTACTTTTTCTGTCGGCTGTAACCGGTCATAGAGCTCGCGCATGTCAGTTGTGAGTTTTCGCTCATCGTCTTCAGAAAGCTTGCTCTTAATCGTCTTCAAGTCCACCTTCTCTAGCCTCTCGTTCCCTATGCTATACGGTATTCTCCGACGGGAATGCTTTAAGCCGGTCTCGTACTTGCAGCCACCTAGCCTCGGTGGCAACGGACGCAAAGAAGGGAGGGCCCCATTAGTCTCGGAGTACGCGGATCGCGGGGAGTGAGACTGGTTAGCGTTTGGAGAATGATCTCTAGACTCGAAGGAAAATTTTCGCGCATGTTGTTGTGGTGTCGATGGAACAGAGTTCGAGTGTGGAGGCAAGTTTGATGGGGAGGTAGACGGCTTTTGTCTCATAGAAAGGGGGTGGGACAGATCCGTTTTCTTGGGCGGCATCTTGGGCGGCGTATCCTTGCCTGTTATAAGCGCGCGATCGGCTTTGCTGATGTTGTGGTTGCCTCTAGTAGCATGGCAATTCTGGGAGCTCTGCCTAGCGCGAGAATCTTTATTCAACACTTTGGACGAAGAGCGAGATCTGGGCCCGACGTGAACGTTGTGAGCCGATAATAATGGTGGCAAGGGAGCAGTTTGAAGACCACCTCCTCGTCCGGGCGCAATAAGCTTATTGTACTGCAAGAGTTGTGCTTGATAGAGCGAGGATTGTTGTGGTAGTAGTATTGGAATCCAGTCGACCTGAGTTGTCAAATACTGAGAGGCAAGAAGCGAATCTGGATTACCGTGTGCGAGTGAGCTAAGTCTAGGGACTGAGGGACTTGAGGTTGACCGGGACCAAAGAGGTTGAGATGGATAATTATGTTTCGAGTCTGCCGTTATAGGCCGGCCGTCCATTAAAGATGGGCCCCGCACAAACAACCGAGAGGAACTTGACTGGGGATGGTCAAACGAATGGATAGTGACGCGACTGTGATCAAGGAATTGCCTCCGTTCTTTGTCGGTCGTAGTCGTCAGCAATAACTAGTCGACAATCGTGAACGTAAAACACTATGGCTTGAGGAATATGTCGACTTGTGTTGTCGGCTATCTAAGAGAGCGCGGCAGACCGTAGAACAATGGGAACTCGGAGGATCGGCAAGACAAGGCCAAAAAAGGAGCGAGTTGGAAGGTTTAAGTTGACAGCTGACTAGCGTACGCTCAGTTCGGATCACACCCAGGCCCGTTATCAATATAGAAGATTATGGAATGTCTTTACCGCTCGAGGGCCGTGGATGACGGACTCATGAGGAGGTAGTTTTTAGCAGACGTAGAGCATCAATGGATCGATTGTCGAGGAAACTCGCAGGAACTGGGAGCATATACGGTTGGCTGGGAAAGGCCAGACACGCTAAAAGGACAAAAGGGACAAAAGATTCAATTGAGGGAACGATTGTAATAAACAAGACACGCACACGAGTCGACGTGTGGGTATAAAGGGGGTATCGCCAGAAGGAGAATTGAATAAAAGAAGTCTGGATGTGCAAGAGACAAAAAACGTCGTAGTAATTCGTTATTTGTTGCCGCTGTAGCCTTTTCCACTTCCACTTCTAAAAAGGGGAGGGAGAGATGGGTAGAGAAGATACAGAAGTTGTAACAAGTATAGCATACAGAAGTGGTAGTGAAGTTGGTTGGGCAGTTCCAATGACCAAGCACAAAAAAAGGACTTGTGTATGTAAAGTAGGAGGTAGCAATGGGTAGGTGTAGTGGAGGCAGGTAAAGGTAGGTAATTTGGCTGAGGGTGATGAAAGTGCAGGTGCATTAGCAGACTGCGGTGCCCTTTCACCTTTACAGGTATGCAGTTACCAGCTAGCAACTTTAGAATAAGACGATGGAAAAGGGTTATCGGAGGTATAAGGCGGGTCATCCCAAAGCCTGGTTCCCCTGTCGGGGTGCCTGGTACCTGCTCCTCGTTCTTGTCCATTTGCCTGTGCGTAATACGGTCTGACTGGAGAGGGCAAGAGCGCGAGCGTGTTACCCTACACCAAACTATAGGGAGTTAGCGTGCGGAGTGTGGCGCGTGCCCCAGTACGCTAACACTCACTACCAACACCCCTATGTACCAATATATCTACGGTAGATACCTACATGTATATGTAGGCAGTGCATGCACCTGTATGATTTCTACGAACCTGTAGGTACATAATGCACGTACACACATATATACATGTATGTATGTATCAAACAGCATGTGGCAATAATGGCTGAAGGGCAAAAGGCGGCACCAACATGGAGAAAAGGGGTCCAACAAGGTTGCTCCAAGCGAGGCAGACTAGGTTAGATTGTTTCCTGCAGTGACGTTGAAGACGTTGAAATCGCTAGTGTACGGCTAGAAGATTATGTAGGTTCGTATTGTCATTGCCTGGTTTGTACGAACGGGTAACAGCCCAGACATCAGTTATTACATTACATGTATGTATATACAGTTTTCGCTACATATTAGTGGCTAGGCATATATGCATATATGCAGGTAGGAAGTAGCCTATTACAGGCAATGTCTCGCGACGTCGGGTCTACCAGGCGCTACACGTACACTACAGACGCTATAATTATAATGGATGGAACAGGAAAAAAAAAAAAAAGGTATGAGGTAATCCCCATACATGACCTCAATTGACAACGTGGTAAGAGAGCTCGAGCTTTCTGTCTTCATGTTTTCCATTCTTTCATCATTTCTGCAGCGGTTCCCCAGATTGCTACACTCAATCCTTTGCCGCTTCTAATATAATGCAGCATCGTCTACCTCCTACAAAGCAACGCCTTATTAAGTAGGTGCACATAAACGAGAAGCTATAATGAGCAAAGTTCCTTAAATCTACCTTTGCCACCTACATATTAACTAAATTGTAACACTGCTCTAACTACTGTCCGATATATCGATTCTTTGACACAAGGGCATAAGGGTATCTTTCACTTATTCATGACCCCCCTTCGACAACAGGTAATCAATAGCATTAGAACTAACCCATGCACCCAATAATATCTCCAATCTGGCCGGCGGCTTTGTCAAACGGCGAACCAGCCTGTTGGAACAACCCATGTCCCCGTCGATTAGTTACATTATGTCAATATGGTACATAATTCCTGAACCCTTAAATAGTGTCAGTCAACCTGGCATGAGGCTCTCTAAGATCAAATCCTCTAGATCCTTTAGTCCGATCCGGGTCCCACGGCAACTAAACTTGGAGAGAGAAAAAAG
Source organism: Hypoxylon sp. CO27-5 (assembly GCA_002120305.1). Classification (NCBI taxonomy): domain Eukaryota; kingdom Fungi; phylum Ascomycota; class Sordariomycetes; order Xylariales; family Hypoxylaceae; genus Hypoxylon; species Hypoxylon sp. CO27-5. Next base: position 42,246 of record KZ112424.1, on the reverse strand, counting down.
GCCGCTTTCTTTCACTCGTCATGGAAACCTGACTATGAAGATAGCATCCCCGTCTTCGCTCATTTGGAGTATCCTACGCCTCGCTAGGAAATGCACTATTTTGCTTTTTTAATCCTGTTAGGTTCTAAAGAATCGCATCTTTTACGATACCACCACTCTCCATCGAGTCGGTCTCCTTGACGTCATACGCCAGTTCCTACAAGAATGGGCCTATCGGATTAGCGTATGGATTCCTTTTTTAGTCGTCCTACTTATACAACTACATTGTACCTACTGGCTAACATAGCCTGATGCTGGCATGGTATTGTCTCTCAATAACCAGCTAAGCCGTGTACGTGCTACTCCTCAGTCAGCGTATCTGACATAAGTTTGCAAACGCGAACTACCTCTATGGCTCCCTGACCGAGTGACACAGTCATGGGCCACGGTCAAGCTTTGTCGTATTCTGGATTTGTCCTCTAATTTAAGGTCGTCGCCGGAAAGCGGCGAAACCGAGGCGATTTTGTCAATTATTTCCGTACTCTATCGTTGGAATGACCTAAGCAGACGGTAAAACAATACTCATATTGAGCTTCAAGCACTTGATTACGCCTCTCTTGGCTGTATCAAAGTCGGCTACATCGTCTACTTTCTCATTGTGACAACAAGCTGCGTCGTTAGGCTGTCGTCCTCGATCCACCGGGGACAGCAAATGATTCCCCCCATTTGGCAACTCAGATACGGAAGAATCCAGCTACAATTTCTTTGATATTACCGACATCTACCCGGACAGTTGCTAAGTGGTCTAGACTAACCCTCTTATGTTAGGGATCCCAATTCTCACGTTTGACTATTCCTATATGAATTATTGTCATATTAACCCTACGCAGAAGAATTGACTCGGCACGATGAAATGCAGGTTACCAGTCTAAACCACCTGTCATCCACTCTCGAAGCATGTCTCTCACGGAATGGAGGTTCCGAGAACACGTCGCAACCTCTCTTTAATGGCCAAGGTTAGGTCTTGTGCCAATAACGGCGTTAACGAGGGGCAGCCGCCGAATGTCTAGTAAATGATCTCCATGTCTTAACATGAGACTTTCAGCCGGTATTACAAAGTTGGGCGTGGGGGCTCGTCTCCAATTATAGAGCAGCTGTCCATCAGGCGCTGCGAATTATTCAGAAGATTTACCTGTTGGCCTTGTATTCAATAACACGAGCTGACCACAATTGAGCTCTCCCAGACCCCCGCATTATTGGTACCACGGTTGGACATAATGCTAATCCCGATTGGCCCCAATTCAACTAGGTAAATGGAATTCTTCGAAGTACGCTTGGCATCAGCCTCGCGAAATTCAAAGGGGTCTAGCCAAGGGTTCAATCTCGAGACCAGGATCGGATCTCCAGCGAGCTAAGGGTTGAGACGGTCCCTGTATCAAGGAGCTCCGTCAGCCTTGTCCCTCGCGCCAGGGACGTTTCTTTTCGTTTTATGTTTGTCTTTTTTCTCTATTCTCTACATGATCTACTTTCGTTCGTTCGTTCGTTTTTTTTCTGCTTCTTTCCAAATGAACACAGCGTAACTATTGTGGAACTCTTAGACATTTTCAAAGTTTTTTTTGCATTGACATTGTTATTTCGTTTATTCCCTACTCATTGGTAGTGAGGGGTTTCAGGGTTCAAGATGTTCTCAAGTTTGACTACAAAACTAGCGATGAGAAAGGTTGGGTTGTCAAGTGACTCCCTCGATTTCTCTTCGTCTAACAAGTCTAACAAATCCAACGATGGGTCCGTGCCTGGCCTCGATGATTTAGAAGAGTCGAACTCTGGCTGGCCGGCCTGGATGAATACCAAGAAACTACCACTCACCGCACAAGCCTGGCTATCGCCAGTTCCGCCCCCAGTTCCCGTGGCAGAGTGCCCCAAACCTGGTGACCTGGCGCCTCTAGACCGAGATCGCCGGCTTACCTTCGGCGGCGGGAAACCGGTCATCGTTCTATTTCTACGTTGTGTTGGATGTGCCTGTATGACTCGCCCCCACTCATGACAATATCACAGCCCACTACGTTTTTAATACTGACTCGAGTGACTTCACAGTTGCACGAAAGTCCTTCTTGGCTCTCCGAGACCTCGCCATCAAGAATCAAGGCAGACTCACCTGCATCGCTGTCTCACATTCATCACGAGAGGCCACTCGGAAATGGGTGGATATACTAGGCGGCGCGTGGACTGTGGAGATAGTTATTGACGAGGACCGTTCCATTTACGCCGCATGGGGCTTAGGATTAGGTAGTGTGTGGTATATGTTTAACCCTACAACGCAGATCCAGGGATGGAAGGAGAAAGATTGGCTAGGCATAAAAGTGGCGAATTCTCTTCAGCGGACGGGAAGCATCAAACAGGCCACCGCACCCGGCAGTGCAGCAGGTGTGAGAGCGGCGCCGGAAAGCGCAAGCGAAGGGCCGTCGACGGTCATCGGTAATAAGTGGCAGCAGGCTGGTATGTTCGCTGTCGATGAGAGGGGTACCGTCGTTTGGGCAGCCAAGGCACTTCGCGCGGATGATGTGATGGATTTGAATGCGGCAGCAGCGGCCCTCGGTTTCTGAGAAGCCAAGGATCCACTAGAGTCTGATGAATTGACGTGTTATGGCGTACACGGTAACAGTTTAGCTCACCTGTTTCAGCTCAGCCGGAAAGCGAGTATCCCCGAGCCAAGCTAAGCCCAGAATCATGAAATAAAAAGCACCTAACGATAGACTTACCTTTTATGAGAGTGATTGCAATCTTGGTGGCTTGTGATATTTACCTAATAACCGACACGGGCATATACGCATGCGCATATCTATAGGTACTAGTTCGGTCCCTCCGGGATTTCGGGCGCCACAGATCTATATTGATAATACAGCTGAACAATTACTAGATGTCCACTGAGGTTTTTATAAGGGAATCAACTTTGAAAATTGCATCTACGTAGGTACAGAACGTACTAATTTATTCGACGACTAAATTAGTATTGAGTTTCACCAACGATACCTCCCTACGCTGCCTTGGTACCATCTAACTTGGTCCAACATTTCAAATGTACTTAATAGACAGCCATAACTTGGGCTTTAGGCAATGGTAGCTTACCGTAATGGGAATATAAAGCCTATAAGAATCATTTTAAAGTAGGTGAAATCATTTCTTATATATGATTAATTTTAATTAGGTATAATAATTTTATAAGGATATAATAATTTTATTTATTTATATAAAATTATATTTATATAAAATTATTATTTAAATATAAAATTATTATTATATATTAAAATAAATTTTTATAAAAGTAAAATTATTTTTTATTAAAATAAAATTATTTTATAAAAAAAATAATTTCTTATATTTTTATTTTTTAATAATAATTATTTTATAAAAAGAAGTAATTTTTTATATTTATTTAAATAAAAACTTTTATAATAATTATTTTTTAAATAATATTATTTTATATAAAGTAAATAAGTAAGTAAATATTTTATTAATTACCTTTTTCTTTTACTTATTATTTCTTAATGTTAATATAATATATATATATTAAAAAAATATTTTTAAGGAAATATAAAATATTTATTTATTAATATTTATAGTTTTTATAATAAAATATTTTTTAAAAGAAATAAGTTTTTATTAAACTTTAAATTTTATTAAAGCTATATTATTAATTTAATATAAAATTATAACTTATATTAAATTTAAAAATATTTTTTATAATAGGTAAATTTTAAGTGGTATTTAAATTTTAATAAATATTATTTATTATTTAAATAAACTTAAAAAATATTTTATATTTTAAAATGAATTTTATATTTTATAATATTAATTATAAAAAACTTATATATGTATTAATACTTAAAAATTATAAAGGTATAAAAAAGGTTATTTCATTTTTAATTAAATTTATTTAAAATTATAATTAAATATAATATTTTAAATAAGTAAATATATAAGGTAATATTTAATTAAAAAATATATACTTATATTAATATAAGTAATTAAGAAGTAATAAATTTAAAATATATAAGGTAAGTATATATAAAAGGTAAGTAAGTAAGGATTTATTTAAATAAATACCTTATAACCATTTTATTATTTAATTTATTAAAATAAACTTAATATATTTTACATTAACCATATATAATTTAATTATTTAAATAATTATAATTTTAATAATCTTTAATTTATTATTAAATTTTTTTATAATCTTTAAATTTAATAATTAATTATAAATATTAATATATTAAATAAAAATAATAATAATAAAAATATATTAATCTTTAAATATATTAAATATAAAAATATAATTAATATATATAAAATCATTATTATAGTATTAAATATAATTGCTTTAGTTAAAGATAAATTGATTTTTTATGGCTTTAAATATTAAATATATTTTAAATATATTGTTAATTTTATTTTATATAAATATAAAATTGAGAAAAATATATATATAAGTTTTTAAAAATAAGCTTATAAAATTATTATAGCTTAATTATATACCTTTAAGTTATAAGATAAATAAAAATAAATTTATAATTTTAAAAATATATAAGTTAAATATTAGTAATTAACTTAATAAAAAAATCTTTTATTATAAAAAAAGTTTTATTATTTTTTTTATATATTAAATGTTTTTAATGTTAAATTTCCTTATTAAAAATATAATTAATAATGGATAAGTTAATATAATCTTTACTAATAAATGTGTTATTTTTTAATTTTAAATTAACAAATTTTATTTTAATATTTGTTATATTATTTTAATTTAATTAGGAAAAGACTTTTTTTAATAAGCTAAGGTAAAACCTATTTAGCTTTTATAAGTTATTAATAAGTTTAGGATTTTTTTTGTAAAAAGTATTATAAAGTATAAAGTAAATTATAAATTAAATATTATATTTTATTAATAAAATATATTTTACGTTTTAATAATTTATTTTAAAAACTTTATATTTAAAGTAATTACTTTTTATTAATAATAGGTATTAATATATAATAATGTTTAAGATTTAATATGTATTAATATAAGTTTTTATTAGTTAATATATTATAATTTACCATTAAATTATATTCTTTTATATATAAAGGATAATAAATAATAATATATATATTTAACTATAAAATATTCTTTTTAAATTATTTAAATAATATAATACTTATATTTTTAAAAATGTTAATAATAAAAACATTTATTATAACTTATACCTTATAAGGTTTTATGGTTTTAAATATATATAAAGAAAATTAAATAAATAGCTTTTTTATATTCTTAATTATTAATTCAAAATTAGTTTAATTAGTTATTTTTACTTTAATTCTTATAAATATAATATTATTCTTTATAATAATAATATATATTAAAATAATGAAATTTATTAAGTTATTATATTTACTTATTTTTTTAAAGAAATTAAATTTAATATAAATAGGTTTTAATTAGTTATAAAAGAATATAAGGATAATAATAAATTATAAAATATATAAAAATATATTATAACTAATTAAATAATATTTTAATAACTATAATTAACATAAATTTAATAAAAAAAATTATATATGTATTTTTTAAATATATAAAATTTATATTATAATTATTAATATATTATTACAAATTAATAAATATATAAGATTAAATAATCCATTATATTTTAAATATGTTAAATTAAATAGGTATAAAAGTATTAGATTTAAAGTAAATAAAATAAATTAAAATGTTAAAAATGAATTAGTTATGCCTTATTATAAGCCATATATTTTCTTTATAATTAGCTTTATATATATATAAGCCATTATTATTTACATTTATTTAACCTAATAATAAAATTAACCATTTTTAATAATATTAAAATTAAGTATAAAAATTACTAATATTAATATTAACTTAAGGTTAAATTTTATATAATAATTGCAATAAAATCTTTTAGCTTATAATCCTTTAAAATTAAAATTCTTAGCTTATTATAAAATATTCCTTATAAAATATAATATAAAAACATATACTAAAATATTAATATTTTTAATAATTATATTAATACCATTATTAAAATTAACAAATATATTAAATCCCTTTATAATATTTATAAAATTAAATTTATAAGGTTTAAGAATTAAAAGGAATATATTATTTAAATGTAAACAATTATCTTTAAATAATATAATAACAATTATATAAAAACCCATTAATAATTAATATAAATTATAAAATATATTAAACCCATTAATAAAGTTAAAAAATAGGAATAATATAATTGGTTTAATATAAGTAAATTATTAATCCCATTTATTTTTAAACTTATCTTTATTATATTTATTAAATTTTAATTTACCATAAATTAAATAAGTATAATAAAATAAAATAATTATAAATATAATAATAAATTCGTTATTAACTAATTTTTTATTAAAAATAATTATATAATAAATAAAATAATATTTGTTTATATGATTTTAATATTTTATAAATATAAATTTATTATATTTTAATAAAGGTATATCCTTTTTAACCCATCTTTTACTAAAAATAATAAAGGATAAAATATATAAATTCTTTAAGGTTTTTCCTTAATAATAATTAAAATATATACTTAACCTATTATAAATATTTATCTTTAAAATATATAATATAATTAATAAAAGAATTAATTCTTTATATCCTTATTTTAAATCTAAGTATATATTTTTAATTTAAATATTATCCTAATTAAAAATAATATACTTTTAAATTTATAATATTAAAATTTCTTTACTTTAATAAGTATAAAAATTAATACATATATCCCAACCAAAGTTATATATATACCCAATATAAAAATTAACTACATTATTTAAATTATCATTAATATTATAATAAAAGCAATTATAAATAATATAATAATAATAGATTTAATTATTAAGGAATATAATAATTTTAAATAAAAAATATAAATAATAACCATTATTAATATATAATAATTTAAACTATAAATAAAAATAATATATTTTTATTAAATAATTTATAAATATAATTAAGTTAATATATAAGTTATTAATAATATTAAATAATATATAATTTTTAATTATTATTAATAAATTAAAGAATAAAAGTTTTATAATAATTAAAAAAAATATTATAAATTTTACTTTATATTTTACTCATTTTAATTTAATTTTATAAGTATATAAGATTTAAAGTTTAATGGCTTTAACCTTTTATATATAAACTTTTATTAATATTTTCTTTACTTTAAAAGGGATAATAACTTTGTATATATTAATAAAAAGTAAATATTTTTAAAAATAATTAATTAAGGTTAATAATTATTTTAAAAGATTTATAATATTCTTAGAAATATTCCCATTATTATTATAAATAAGGAAAAAGGTTTTATAAAGAAATACCCATTCCTTATAACTTAAGTTAATTAAAAATATAAATATAACAAATGCTTTCTTAAATATAAAAATTTTATTATATTTATTTTAATATATTTTTATTAAATAAAATATATTTAATGCTTTAAATCCATTAATAAAACTAATAACTTTCTTTTCCCTTAATTTTCATAATAAAATTATATTTAATATTTAATTTTCTATTATATCTTTCTAATTATTAAAATTAAATAAAAAAGGAAAAGGTAATATTTCATTATTTATTATATTTTCATATTTTATAACCTTAATAACATTAATAAGGTTTAATATAAAGTAAATAATATCATTAATATTATCCTATTTATTAATATAAATATTAAATTAAATATCATTTAAATTAATAATTCCTATTTAACTAATATTTAAAATATTTACCTATTAAAGTTAATAAAGGAAGTATATAATTAATACTTAAATAATAATAAATATTTACTTTTATCATTATTTTCTTATTTATTATTATCCTTAACATTATTTTTATAATTTTTAATATAATCTTTATAATTATTAACATTCTTACTTTCTATTTCTATTTTATTAAATATATTTAATAATATATTATTATTATTATAATTATTATAAATTTAATTATTATTATTAACCTTAATATAATTTTTATTATATTAAAAAATTATATTACTAAAAAATAAATTAATATTATAATAACATTATCTTAAAAAGTTATAGTATTTTTAATGTTAAAGTGTATTTTCTATTTTATAACCATATATAATAATATATAAATATAATATAATAAATAAGAATAAATCTTTAAAAAATACATTAAAATATAAACACCATTAAAAATTATTTAATAAATAAAAGGTTTAATAATAAAATATAAATAAGTAGGTAAAAATTTTTTAATATTTTATATATTATTTAAGTTATTTATATACCTTTTATATAAGGCTTTTTAATTAAATAATATAAAATATATATATAATAAGATATAATAAGTCTTAAGTGGTATAAAAATATATAATAAGTATATACCTAGGTTTTATAAATAATAAAAAGAAACATATAAAGGTAAGATAAAATATATAAAAAAGGATATAAAATAAATAATATACCTAATATAAAAGGTATATATTTCTTACCTATTTTTAATATTATTTTATTTATAATAATTAAATAAATAAAAAAACTAATAAGCTTTATAATTATTTAAGTAAACTTAAACTATTTATACCTATTATTAATTTTACTTTTATTAATATTAATTAAAGTATTATTAATATTTATTTTCCTTTTAATTTTATATATAACTTTATAACTAATATTTAAAAGTTTTAATATATTTTAAATAAATTTATTAATATTATAGTTAAATATAAGCTTATATATAATTTTATTAATAATATTTAAAACCATTTCTTTTTATATAAAATTATTAACACTTATATTTATAAGGTTAAATATAATTTTATTATTATTAAATAATATAATAATTATTTTTTATATATAGCCTTAAATATTTATTATTATTATAATTATAAATAATAGAAAATTATTAATTACTTTTATATTTATATTTAAAATAATCTTTTAATTATTATATATAACTTTATATTAAATTAATTTTTATTAAATTATTTTAATTATTATTATTAATTTTTCATTATATTTTAAACTTAAAATATAATATATATTATATTTTATATTAAATATAAATATTTATTAATAATATAATTAAAATAATGTTTAAAAAAGGGAAAAATATTTATAAAAGTTTATATAAATATTAAATGTTAAAGTTTTAAAGTTAAAATAATATTTTATTTTAATATTTTTTTTTAATTTTTAAAAAAATATAAAAAAAATATATTTTAATTAATTTTATAATATAATTAATAATATTATAAAAAATATATTAAGCTATAATTTAATATATTATATTTATTTAATTAATATAAATATATTTAAAATATTAAAGTTATTTAAATAAAAAATAATTTTTAAAATTATTTAATATATATTAATTAATTATATAAAATAAAAATATATAATAAATTATATATTTTATTTACTTATTTGTATAAATTAAATTTAAAAGTAAAAAACCATTATTAAAGCTATAATTTTTACCATAGCTTTTATTATATTATTATACCTTAAAATTTTCAAAATAATTAATACCTAAGATTTTTGCGATAGGAAATTTTTAATAAGCTTTCTCAATTCGACATAATAGCCCTCGTAAAACTCGGGTATTTGAAAAGGAAGTGGTTTAAGCTTGCTAAGATAAGTTGGGGTTATAGGTCGGATTAAACGTTTTTATTTTCTCCCTACTGTAGTTGTGGCTAAATAATCTAGGAAGGCATTTGCTTATCAGCGGGCGCTAGGGAGAGTATAAAGAAACTAGAAGGGAATTAAGTTGGATCTCTTTCACTCCCTGTCAAGAACCTCCCTTTAAGCAAAACATGGACAAAGGGCCAAGATAATACGGGGAGTTCAGGGTTCATATACACGGAATTCAATTAGCTTTTGGCTACATTTCTGACTCTTCCTTACCCCTACTAACTTGACCAGCCGGGCCCTGTGCACGACAAAGGAAAAATAAGAGGCGACGCAGCAAGGTGATTACCTCTAGCGTAGGGCTATTCTCATAGTAGTTTCACTCGTCTAGCCATACTAGAAAACAAATAGCCTCTTCTCCGACACCACTCACATCAGCGGTGTGCCATCCATTGTGATTAAAAGAACAAGTAAAGAAAAAGGAGGGGGAGTCCAAATGTCGGTTTATGTGCGCAGAAGCCGAATAGTAAGTATGTACAGGAAGAGGAATACGTCGAGATGGTACAAAGTAGACTTCATCAAGCATAAGTAGGCACGTTGCCCTACGCTTGAGTACAGTGTGGGCCAATATATGCCAGGACTCGTGAAAAGAAAAGAGAAAATTATACCATAGTCTTCGACTCCTGCGCTTGTACACAGCTGATAGAAGGAAATTCGTGTCGGCTTAGGGGTATCGATCCGTCCTGATTCTCTTGATCTTCCTGATCTCACATGACCGCGCACTTGGACTCATTCTCGCCACTTGGTTTGACACTGAGGGCTACTCGGGCAGCCTCAGTGAACGCTTCGTTAACACCTCGATTTCTCATGGCTGAGCATTCGAGGTATCGCATGGCCTTGATACGTCGCGCCACATCTAAGCCCTGGTTGTAGTCAATCATCGGCTTCTTCTCTCGTTGGGGACCATCTGTTCCACTGGCAGCCGCATCCTCGTCTTCTTCGTTGTTCTCGCGGAGATCGCACTTCAGGGCCACCAAGACTAGCTTGACACCAGGACAATTCTCTTGGATCTCGCCAACCCATTTGCTCTCCACGTTTTCTAACGAGTCCTTGCTGTCCACGCTGAAGCAGAGTACTACCACATCGGTGTTATCGTAGGAGAGACTTCGTAGACGATCGAATTCTTCTTGTCCTGCTGTATCCCATAACGACAGCTCGATGTGCACGTTATCCACAAAGATATCTAGTGGTCAGTCAGTTAGAGGTCCACACAAGAACCACTAGCATTGTATTGACTCCTTTCAACACAATTTCTTTCGTCTCTATACGTCCGGAAATATCGCACGTACCGTGAACGTAGTTTTCGAAGACCGTAGGCTCATAGACTGTCGGGAAGTATCCTCTCGTGAAGACGTTCAACAATGATGTCTTTCCGCAAGCGCCATCTCCCCTGTGAAGTTGGTGGTGTTAGCAGGCCAACAAGGTCGGTGGCGTGGTTTAATACGCGACAATGGTTAATGATCATGACTGCACTTACAAGAGAACCAGCTTGCGCTGAACGGTCTTGGACCCTCCTAATCCACAGAGCGAGGGCATCTTCACTTTGTCGCAAACTACAACAAGGTGTGTGTGGGTATAGAATAGGTAGAATACACTTCGAATAAACAGTAAAGGAACAACTCGAACGATGATCGGATTGATGGTGATGGGCTCGGCGATGCGACTGGGAACGTTGCAGTGCAGGTTAGGGGGGTGTGGTTTCAGTCAATTAAGGGGTCGGCGCAATCCGATTGATGGAATTAATTGACAGCGGGCAAGAATTAGAAGAGATGAGGAGCTGGGAAAGACGTCGTGGTGGATTGTATTTTACGCCTAATGTCGCGTGTCAGAGATTGGAATGTCGGGAAAGGAAAACGTGAGGAGGTTTAACGATTGTAAGCTAATTGCACAGTACCTAAGTAGCTACATAATCTGGAAAGATTAAGGCTAACTAATCTGACCGTGGTTGTCTTTCAACCTTGGCAGAAATGAAGTCAGAAAGAGAATCACAAGCCTCATCCAGGTACATACAAAAGTTGCGAAGGCGCACTGGCCACTAATGCCAAGGTACATAATATACTTATATAGCATAATGCATTTGACGAAGGTTTAATTACATGTAATACATACGGTACATGTACGGTAGGTACGCACGTACCACATGTGGGTACATGTATACAAAGGGTTACGATTGCGCACTTCCCATCCCATACCTAGTAGCTGAGACATGTACAAATTCCGAATATCCAATGTATGCGCTCTGTAGCCACAGGTCGATTAGCGGCAAGAGCTGATGAATCAATTGTCATGAGGATCTTCATAAGCCACCCGGCACTTCTGCTCATTGGCTGCAATGTAACAAAAGGTCGCGGTTAGCTGGGTCTTCAGTTACATTTTCAAGATTCGATTAATTAGCCCGTTTGCCTTGGAGTCTCCTATAGTGGTTCAAATGTCATATACCTACCGTAGCTGACCTCGATGTCGTCAAAATTATTCATACCTACATACTGTACATATACATGTAAGTAATTATGTATGTACATGTAGGTTAGAGCAACATTGAATGGAAACCAGCCCCTCTGTCCGACTATGTACATATATAAGGTATTCTCCCAACCATAACACCGCCACCTTCTCTTATTAATTTGTACAATCATAATATATTACATTAAGGTATTATATATACAGTTCGTAAGAGTTTCTTTATGTAGGGACGCGTATGATATATTTTTTTGTATCGACTGTAAAACTATGTATTCCAAAAGACATCTAAACGCGACGCAGTACAAATTCAAAGGAGTGTAATATATGTACATTAGGTACACATAGGTAATGTAGGTGGTTAAGCCACCTACGGTACCTAGCTGCGCATACTACATGTACTTTAGATTCTCCGTGCCGTGCCACCCTTCGGGTATATATAAAGGAATACATGTATCTAAAGGTACATAAATAACAATATACATATGTACGAGATAAGCCATTTGAAGTCGGAACGGATCCTCCCCACTTGCTTGCCGCATACGTATATCATATTACCGCATGATTGCGCGATAATGCCGAAAAACTACATAGCTAACATACTGTCTGCTGGCCTGGTTTTCAACAGCTCGTAGACGGTTCGTCTTCTGGGTTATAATGCTTTGATAATTGCCCGGGGAGATTTACTCGAGTCCAACCGGACCATACAGAGAGAGAACGACTCCAAGCACCTAGCCGGATGAACTTGGCGTCTGGCGTCTTTATCTGTCGGCGGCATCCGGTCGTTACTTGTAACCGCATGCGCTACACTGGGACAAAGGCAATATCTACCTACGCAACCCAATCCTGATATCGGGGGAGCTACCTAACCTAGTTACTATCAGCATCTGGACAACACCATCGCCGATAATGCTGAAGCGCATGAATTCGCCCAGGAGACCCAGGCCGGCCGCGACGGCTGCACCACCGATTCCTCATATCACACCCCGTTGTCCACCGCTGCCCTTGGAGATATGGACGCAGATCATGCGCACTCTCGTGCACAGCGAAGATCTTCCTGAACTCTGGGTCGGCCTGCGCCTACTGTCACATACACTGAAGGCCGCTCTAGAGACAGCCTTTGTAGACGAACACCTGACCCGATTACGCGGCTGGCTGTACGTCGGCGACCCGCAGTTGGAGACCCGGCGTCCCTGGAGCCAATCCGGAGCCAAGCGCATTGTTCCCTTACAACTGGTCCTATCGCGCTTTTCGCCCAACAGGCGCCGCGCGTATTTTGTATCTTTGCTTCACCGGAATGACCCTTCACTTGCGATAAGCCCCAGCTTCGCCGAATGTACAGACAACACGGTTGTCGCCGAGTGGCTTCGTTCGGCACGTGGTATCCCGCCACCGGGGGCAGGGCCTACGGAGAGTCGGTTGCGACTGACGATTGGTCCGGATTGCGCTTGGACGCATTGGAAGCATCATGTTATCGGTAGCGACGGCTTCGTGGTGGAATCGCGGAATATTACTTTTGAGGACGACTCTGACGTCGTTGGCGACGGGAATCGGGGGAAAGGCAAGATAACGGCGGCTCATGCGATTGGGCTTGAGGTTGATCGCACCAAGTGTGAGGTTTCCCTCGAGTGGATGACACTGATTAGTTGTGTGTTTGCTAGACCGCGTAAGACCTTCGGGGAAGCATTCCATAGTTGATAAGCCCTTCAAAGTAGAAGTTCGTGCGAAGGAAGTCTGAAGACGAAAAGGGTTCTGGGTCAATGTAGAGGATATAAACAATATTATATAGAATATATATATATATGTATATATGTATACCTTTCTCTCAAACGTGGAGTAAGACATTAAAGGATGTTAGAACTTTATTATATCATGTTTTAAAAATATAGGCAATTCACTTCTAGTGTCAACTTACCGACATACTTGAACACCTATGAACATGCTACGCTTTGCCTCAAGTCAAGACCTAAAATCACTATGCCATTTTCGAAGGAGAAGAAAATAAATTCATCACCGTTAAGTAAGGCCTGTGAAAGGCTGTATACATCCATGGACATTAGGGCTTTTACGTAGTCCATGAGGATTGCCTCTCACTGAGAATTGTCCAAGTAGCGCGTGATTAATCATACTAGCAATATCGTATAGTAGCTCTTATCACCCCAACTTGAGAGGACTCGTTTATGCTTATTTGGGGAGTGACTGTGATATAAAAGATAGTTCAAGTCATTGGCTACCATAATGAGCTTCCTGGTCCTGAGGATAACCATAGACTACCCGAGTGTCCATAGCGGAGGAATCGAAATGGCTCTACTGTAAGCATCCATTCCTATGAACACCAACCTCCCTTCCTTTGCACTTTCAACCAAGAACTTGCCTCCGCAACCCATTCACGAATTCCCTATCACCGTATTTCCCAGACCGCTCCCGTGCCTTGTCATCTGCCTCCCGTTCCAAGCGTTCCTTCTCCGCTAGTGCTGCTAATCGCATTTCTCGGTCTTGGTCGAGCTCCGACGCTGCCTCTTGCATAGCCGCAAGTTTTCGGGCTCGCTCTTCTGAGGCTGATTCTGACAAGTCATCGACACTATCGGGTTTAATATTACGGCTGCTACTAGGACCATCCTTATATGGCCGTCGGTAGTGATAATCCCTACGATCTTCTTCGTATTCGGGATGGCGTCGCTGTCCTCGAAGTGGTTCGGCGGAGTAGTCACGGTGCTGTCGATATCCCTCGTCCCTTGTATCACTACGACGCGGGCTACGCGAACGACCTCTACGTGGCCTTTGATTTTCTCTAGGTTTGCTTCTAGAAGTTGACCGCCTTCGTTCAGGACGCTCGGCGTCATGGTCTTTCCTTGAATCGTATCGCCCTCTACTCTCGGACCTGCCTCGCGAGTCGTATCGGTGGTGCCTGTGCCGCTGATCCCTAAAATCTTCTATCTCTTTCGAATTAGAGCGATGGCGTCGACGGTGGCGATGTTCTCTCGAGTGCGATCTGTGTCTGTGTCGTCTCGAATGTCTCTCCTCCCTTCTTCGTGACGAGTGCTTCTCTTCCGATTGTCCCATAGATGCAAGGAGCTGTCTTCTCTTTATGGGATCATTCATCATGGCTTCGTAAGCGGCTTGTTCCTGCTTCTTGATGGCTAGAAGGGGATCTTCTCTGATTTTCATCGCGGTATCTCTCTCGGTGTTCGCATTCTGCAAGGCCATGAAACTCTCCGTTCCTGCAGACTTCTTTAGTTTTTCATGGTCGGATCCTTTGGTAAGGATGTTATCGATGCGTCTCTTCCCTAACAGGTAGCCCTCAAGCTCTTCAGTAGTACCGGTTTGGCCGTCGCTAGGGCCCTGGTACATCCACTCGACACGATCGACTACTTTGCGGCCTCCGGATATGGCAAGCTGCTTCTGGAGTTCTTCCTTAGCGCGTTCTTCTTTAATCTCTTGGATGCGAGCCTCGGTTTTCTTGCGCTCTTCCAAGGCCTTTTGTTCCTCCTCATAAACCCTACGCTGATTTTTCAGCAGTGCTGGGTGGTATGATTTCTTGAGTTGCAGCATTTTGGCGACTCGAGCGATGGCTGGATGTCGCACGCAGGTCTGCTAGATGGTTGGGGGAGTTCGTTGGGTAAATAGGAAAGAAAGAACAAGGTTATTGTTCAAATGTTGTTTGGTCCCGGATATTCGGTTGCCACCTTTAAGTGCCCAGCCACACATCAATCATTACATGTATGTATGTACTATGTACATATATAATAGTATATGCACGTACTAGACGTATTGTTGCCGGGAGCGGGGGGCGGGGCGTATAAGATACGTACCGTACAATACGTTGCAATCAGGTCCCCATATTAGCCCCATGTCACTAATTAAAGCTCCGATAAGATAAGAACGTATCCGATATCCCACTTAGTACAGTGCAGTTCAGGTGTAGCCTTGCACTTTCCAACATACATGTATGTATGTATCAATTAAGAAGGGAATTGATAACAGAAGCTCTAGGTAGGGACAAAGGTACCTACGTCTATATAACTTGAGCCTTGGAACCTTGGGAACATTGTGCAACCGTTTACAATCAAATAAGAAGCTTCTTCTTCTTTTTCTTCTCCTCCTTCTCTCCCAAATCCCCAAGACTTGCGCATTTCCCATCTTAATCCTCAACAGCCTATATTCGCATTCTACCACCCTCCACAGAGCCCTCCATATTCTAACTAATACAACACCGATCCCCGCTAAATATCGCCAAGATGTCGGACGATGATTTCATGCAAGAGTCGGATGAGGAACAGTACGTGCCTATTTGCCTATTTCTATTAATACACGGAAGCTTGTAACTGAACGTCTCCGCAGGTATGACTTCGAATATGAGGATGACGATGGCGACGACTCCGGTGATGTCGGTATCGAGAACAAATATTACAACGCCAAGCAAATGAAGTCAAGCGACCCAGAAGAAGCCATAGACGAGTTTTTAGGCATTCCTGATCTCGAGCAGGAGAAGGGCGATTGGGGATTCAAAGGATTGAAGCAGGCCATCAAGCTAGAGTTCCGGCTTGGAAGATACGACAAGGTCAGGACCCGGTTTGCCGAGAAACTGCTTTAACTGCCATCTCTTTCATTTTGTTGACGAGCATACTAGGCCGTAGAACATTACACCGAACTCCTCACCTATGTCAAATCTGCCGTCACCCGTAATTACTCAGAGAAATCTATCAACAACATGTTAGACTACATCGAGAAAGAGTCGGAAAACGAGGCCGCTCGGAAAGCCATGGAAAAGTTTTACTCCTTAACATTGAACTGCTTCCAGAATACGAACAACGAGCGTCTATGGCTAAAGACGAACATCAAGCTTGCCAAGCTCCTCCTTGATCGCAAAGAATATTTGGCGGTGACCAAGAAGCTACGGGAACTGCAGAAGGCCTGTCAACGGGAAGATGGTTCGGATGACCCTGCCAAGGGTACCTACTCCCTGGATATCTACGCCTTGGAGATCCAGATGTACGCCGAGACGCGTAATAACAAGCAACTAAAGGTCTTGTACCAGAGAGCGCTTAAGGTACGCTCTGCGGTACCACACCCCAAGATCATGGGTATCATCCGCGAATGTGGAGGCAAGATGCACATGAGCGAAGAGAACTGGAAAGACGCACAGAGCGATTTCTTTGAGTCATTCCGTAACTACGACGAGGCTGGATCCCTGCAACGAATCCAAGTCCTCAAATACCTCCTCCTTACCACCATGCTCATGAAGTCTGATATCAACCCCTTCGACTCACAAGAGACGAAACCGTATCGCAACGATCCTCGCATCGCTGCAATGACCGAGCTGGTGGATGCTTACCAACGAGATGACATGCATACATACGTCAGTGTTCTGCAGAAGAATCAAGACATTCTAGCCGACCCGTTCATTGCGGAGAATATAGATGAGGTTACCCGCAACATGCGCACCAAGGCCATTGTGAAGTTGATTGCGCCATACACGCGTATGAATCTCGTGTGGGTTGCGCGACAACTCAAGATATCCGAGGTCGAGGTTCAAGATATTCTAGGTTTCCTCATTGTGGATGGTAAGATCAAAGGCAAGATTGACCAGCAAACTGGAGTGCTGGAAATTGAGTCAGACGGGGACGCCGAGCGGGTTCGGGCAATGGAGTCTTGGGCTGACGCATTGGCTGAGCTGTATGCTACTATGTTCAAGGATGGCGAGGGCTATAGGCTAGCTGACACTCACGCTCAGGCGGATGATACGACACTACCTCCGCTATTCTCCACGGAAGGAGGTCGGCAGAGGGCCGTTGTTGGTAAAGGGAAGAAGAGCGCCAAGGGCCTCTTCAGCTAGAAGATGTAGTCGCCTAGAAACTCATCCTCCGCGTCTAGTATTCGGAGGAATTGGTCGAGGGAAGTAGTCACAGTGATGAATAGGTCTCCTGGGGACAGCATACGCGATGTGTATGGATCTGTCATAGAGATTGGGCCAATACCCCAGATCTAGTTGTCATACCGTTTTTACCCTGTATGCATCGCTGCGAGGTATGAGACCTCCTGAATAGCATTGCATTTAGCATAATGAGGGTGAAATCAAATATTGAAGCTTAATCGCTATGGGGAAAATAGCACTCAACTCTCTCGTATCCACCAACATAGGTAGGTACCTAGGTATGTTACATTGAACTTTGAAGTACGATCTGGATTTCGGAGAGCCTTTAGGATGGAGAGGCTAGATATAAATATCACCGAGAGCTTCGTGAGGTTAGGGCCGATTTACATATCTATTTTTTTTTATTTTCCGCTTGCTTCCAATGCATCGCAACCTTTCGCAACCACTCCTCGGCTTTCTTGTATAGGATATTACTGTCGAGCAGAACGGGTATATCGCTATACTACACTATATCGTCATGAGGCTAAAGCAGCAGATACAGAGAAACCTCTTTATTAGTTAGATTATACATCAAAGAAGAAGTATAAGCTTTCACAAGCCGTACTAGTCTCAAATCTAGGGCTTTCGGTCCCGCAGCTTCTATTACGTCTCCTATCGACTTTTATTTGTAATTCGAGCAGTTTGCGCGCGCATCAATACTGCAAGTTAATCTCAAAGTCTACCAGTCCTGTTGTCCTCCGTAATCTTCAGGATATGAGCGATCCTCCCCGGCTGCACTCTCTCCCAGAGTGTTCCTAGGCCCTGCTTAATACCTTTCTCCTCATCACGCCTAAAGAACTCCTCTGCGGTCTTGATACGGTTAGGATGGATTGAATCCAGAAACTTGTAGTCCCTCTTCACTACGCCTTTGTTCCCACCGGAGTTCCGCCAAGTGGTCCAGAAACCTGAGAAATTCTGTAGGATGCTCATCGTTGCCGGGTCATTCGGGTCCGCATTGTAGCCCGTCGGGCGAGAGGGGTCCAGAGGCCACGCTTTGCCAAAGTAGTCATCGAAGCCGAGGTTTATTGATTGAGCTGGGTGTCCTGTGACCCTCTCAAAGGCGTGCGCGAGCTCATCGGCCCCAACGTGGTCGATGGCAACCTGAAGATCTAGACCATTTGCTTGCTCCGGGTGGTCGAACAACCACTTCGCATAGTAGCCACAGTCATCTAGAGCTACATACGGCACCGCGCCGTCGTTGAGAGGTAGACGCCATATCGCAACGCCATGCTCCACGGAGACCGTCATAGGCGTGTTGTGAGAAATAGTCATCTCCATGTACGGACCGGTAGTGAGGAGCGCAGCTTTCATTCGGTGCTGGCTGTCACGATTCTGTTGCAGAATCCACTCGCCGATGCGGCCTTTGCCATCATAATGGCCCGCTCTATATTACGATCAGTATTTCCTAACCAGCAAGAAAAAAATATAGAAGTTTTCTTCAGATACAGGTAGACAGAAATGAATTAAATATCCAAACTTTTCTCTTCCTCTCCCAGCGAGGATTTCGCTCCCTGGATTGATGACGAGGACTAGAAACTAAAGACAATAGGGCTTATATCAATCCAAGCGATGAAAACCCCACCTGAACTCCGGTCTGTAGCCGCTCTTCTTATAAATGTAATCGAGGTTTCCGAGAATAAAGAACTTCACACCCTCCTCGATGGCTAGCTCGTATGCGCGAATGGTCCAATAGATCTCGGTCTTTTCGCCCGAGTTAAAGCCATCGATATTGACAAAAGTACCCCAAACACCGCGGAATGTGGCGCGTAAGTCATTCTCCGAGGCGAAAGTGCCGACGACGGGTTCCACCGCCCCTAAAGCCTGTAATTCCCGGAACCGCGCGCTAGAGGGATCGCGTGTGAGCACTCGAATCGTGTAGTCCCCAGATTGAAGAAGATCCCTCACGATGGGGATACCTTGGGCACCGGTAGCCCCAATGATTGCGATTAGACGAGGTGATGACATCTTGATGTGGTAGTACGAGGATCGTAGATTGCAGATCACTTCAAAGGTATGTGATATACAATAAGTACCACTTAGCCTACTTAGATTTGCTCTGCCTCGATTCCCTCCCTTGGTCCTTTGATTCCAGATCAGTTGCCCCTACATATTATATATATTGAAGGATTTCTCATACGCAAAGATTCTTCCTCTGGTGCAGTTGTGAAGAATAGAACCCAATATTGAGCAACTTGAATTGCGACCGAGGAGACCATTTCTGATTATTCTATCAATTGTACCGCCATCATTAATAATTAGGCACTCCAAAGCTCGGTCCTGGTTTGATTTGATGGCATTTATTACAAATCTTACTGAAATAGACGGTACCTTTGACATAAAAATAGCACCTTTCGGGTTATCGTTAGGCATCGCCACAAGATGGCGCGGTTCGTCGCCCATCACACTCGGTTTGACAAATGATTACTCATATATGTAGTGTGTAGCCGTTAAGCCATTTGATCATTAAACTACCAAGTTATATGGCCGGTCAATATTTGGTACCTCTACAGCCCTGTCAAAAAATGGTAGGTAGCATTGTCGTAGAGAAGTCAATTAACGTCGATGCAATATGGAACCGAGAAACATCTCTTACAGAATTACTGTCTTACGACATGCCTCATACTAGTAAACTATTATGGAATACCACGATATCAAAATGAATCCCGCGAATGGTGCTGAGCCGTATAAGGGCTATGTCCAGATCGTTGTGGGTGCGTCACAGTATGGAGCCTTAAGCTTATTTAACTACATAGGTACTTAGAGTAACTAGAGTTATCATCTTCTATGTTAGTGATTGCTTTGAAATTCGAGGGCCGTGGCCCATGAGAGTAGCCGAACCTACGGTGATTCTATCAATTGCTTGTACGGTTAGAGGCGGGTACTGTTTACTAGAAATTCAAGGGAATCCGACGTTATGAATGAAACTAGTGACATTGAATTTTAATCTATTCAGACGATCAGCCAGGGCTGTAAGCATGAAGTTTTCATCTAATGCAAGATGCAAAATCTTCTAGCTTTAAGGGTATGGCTCCTAGATAAATGTAGTTTCCGAAAAGGCGCGTTTAACAACAGGGAATCTATGTTGGATACCGATTGATGGTAAAACAATCTGACAGTACTGCCTTATATCCCTTTCCCACCTCGAACATATCACAGGGGCTTGTGAGACTCACAATCTGAAATGCTTAGCACATTCAATGCCCTCGGCAAATGTTCCCACCCGTGCATCGATTGCGTAACCTTCTGCTTCAAGTCTCTTGCATTCATCATATAATGTTGCTAGGGGTACTAAAAATACCTCGATGAATTCGTCTTCTTCTAACTCTGGCTGGGGATTTTGATTCTCGGGTAAGCTCAAATCGACGGTGACATGGACCATACGCAGATTGGTATTGCAGAAACCCGGGTCTAGTATTCAAGTTAACATGATACACGAGGGTATTCGGAGCACGGAAGAAACTAGAGTGTTTATTGAACAAGAATTCACTTATACGTCTTCATATACGAAGTGCTTAAAGCACAAAAATCTGTATGAATATCCTGATGATTATGGATGTCGTACGAAAACCAAAACAATGATAGGAAATCACGTACCGTTAAACATCATAGGAGATGTCTCAGAAGCTTTTGCCACGTAACCCGTTTCTTCCTTCAACTCACGGATGGCGGCTTCTTCTACTGTTTCGCCCTCGTCAATAAGGCCGGCAGGAACCTCAATAGTGACCTTATCAATAGGTGCTCGGTACTAATTAAAATCGAGGTGTCAGTACTGGCAAGATTGAGCGATACATATGGACCACTAGAAAGGTAAAGGGGTAAATAGGGGCCGGGTATATGTTGAGTCTAAGTTGTGTTGTGTTGTTCGACGTAGACCTTGTTGAGACTGGAATGGAATTCAGACAGCAGGAGTATTACCTGTTTTTGAAGGATAATCTCGGGCCCTGTTGGCTTCTCCAAAATGGCGACAATCCCTACACCGTCGATGTCACTGTTCTTTGGCCTGGTGGCACGCTCGGCTGATTCCCAGGTACGTGTCTGACTTTTTGAGTCGGTGTAAGTCAGCCTAGAAACACGATTTTAGCAAATCAATCTGAGTCTTAATGATAATTATATCCCCTCTGCCTACTTCACGAGCTTGGTCCAAACAGCGTCATCATTTGTCTTTACCAGGATTAGAAGATGCGATTCAACAGACGGAAAGTAGCGGATAACCTACGAGGGGTTCTGTAGACAGAACTTTTGCATTTGCGAAAGACATTTCTGAGCATGCAATGCTGTGGGCTGTAGAGATGATGAAATCTTTTCCGGAGCGGGTTTTGGAAGATGGCGTTCAATTGCGAATAAAAAAAATTGTGCGATGGTGCCATGGCGCAGCGGCTGTAATGCCAATGAGTGTCACCGATACCTTGGCAGCCGCCAAGAAGAATGCGCCAGGTGGAATCAGGAGGCGTACATTGGTGAATTCTATCGCGTATTGTTATACCTATAGCTGCCTGATAGTGCCTACCGGGCTTGCTCCATTTAATTATTTATTCGTACTGATCCTCTCCCAGCTCTAAATTCCCGCTTCCACTAGGGCTTCTAACGTTTTGTATGTGAATGCCCAAAATGCTTGGTCACGGAGATGCGGGATGTTTCGCTCGAGTTTCATGATGGATAAGTAGACTGGCGGTTTGGTGGATTGAAAGCGTAGAAAAAACAATATCGATACGAGGGAAAGTATATAGCCTTGGAAAGAAACGATTAAAGATATCTCGGTCTAATGAGGAACTAGAACGGTAGGTCGAATCTGCGATCAAATGCCCTTGATATCGTGATATAGATGTACTTCAACAGCTTTGTTAGAAGATCGACCAAGTTTAGTATTAGAAGTGTTGGAGTAAAGGTAGGGTTGTTAGTGCGTGGTGGAAGGTGCCGGCACAAGTTCCAGGCGCAAGGTAGCATGTCCATTACAACTTCTGGTGGTTCTATTTTCCCCGTCCGTTTCTTTCGCATCATACCCAGACTAATTCCACACGAGTGCAGGTCTCAAGTAGACGGATTACGACATAGTCGATTATAAACAGCATGTTTGTGATAATTGCTTCGTTTCTAGTTGAAACCCATTGGACGTACCTATCTTAAATGTATCCCCAACCACGGTAGCCGGTGTATCCACTCGGAGGCCTCGGAGGCGGGGTTTGACGGGAGTAGTCGCTAGACCGTGCCCCATGTTACAATGCTTCCGATTCTTATCTTAAGTATATCCTATAGAGGCCGGAGTAGATGGACCTCGAATTACCTTTGTCTCAAAGCTCTTATCGTAACCTACTAACCTAGATGAATGAATACGTACTGATTCGTTGAAGGTAATGTTTGTTAACATGTTACTTGAGAGGACGTAAGGAAATACCGCACCCTGACAGCGCCGTGTAATAGAACCCACACTCCCGGAACCGTCTGTCTAGATGTAAAGGGCGGTTCCGGTTCCCCGCACGAGTTGCCCCTCCTCATCCTCTTCCTTGTGATAAGATTCTATAAACTTTTGTCCAGTAAGGTTCTTAATAGAACTACATGTAGCTAAGAGCTAAGAGCGGTCTGTGCCGTCGTAATAACGCAGGTAATCAAAAAATGCGAATGTATTGCCTCTCAGTAGTTGAAACCTAAGTTTTCGGCCCTTTTATTGAATAGGTACATATAAGTGATGAGTTTTTGCAAAGCTGAAAATCTTGGTTAGATCCCTGAATCTGTAGTAACTTCGATATCATCCTCCACTTGAGCGCTCATGTTTTAGTTGATTGAATATGACCGTTAATGAGTGCATGATGAAGTCGAAATAGATAGTCGTTGTCGGGCTGTCATAGAAGCCCTGCGTCCTAACTACGAGGCCTTAAGGCTAATCAAACCCTAAGTTATGAAACTGATCACTATAAGCTCTACAGGTTAGGTGTGTGAATATTATAGTTCTGCCTTGACCTAATGTTCAATAGAACCCTTATTACTTTGTCTTCCATTGTGAGCGGACAATGAAACGAAATGAATACCTACTTGGGAGACTCTTGAATTGAGGTGGTACCAGGGAATCAAGGAGCTGCACAGCTTATTGGAGTGTCTAAATCAACAGGGTGGTATCGATCGTGACTTAAACCTTTAAATGCAGTTCAGCACGAAGTGTGACAAATACTAAAGTAAGGCTAGAGATAAATTGTATTGTGGGTGGGAAGCCTCACTTGGAGTGAACGAAGCCGCATTATTGCCATATGATCATCAGCGAATGAGGGGGTTTGGTAGGACGTTGTGAGAAAAGGGGTAATAACCTACTTGGCCAGTCAATGCTAATTGCCTCATTAGGTACCTACTTAACTTCAAGCCTATAGGTCGATCACGAAGCAAAAAGGGAAAGATAGGAGAAGAATATGAGTCATACTATTAGAATTAGCAAGAACAATATTGCTAACCCGCTATTGGATGCATGTATGTATTTTGGTTTGCGACGTAAGCCACCTACGCTTCTCGCTGCTCTGGCAAGGAAAGAGTAGCTAAGTAGAGATCAATACGACTTCATTCAGCTTTAAAGCACATACGTGGATATTGAAATAGATTGGAACGTGTGAGGGAATCCAAATGAGCATATAGGAGGGGTAAGAACCTTTTGAACACCAAAGCGAAGTAGGAAATGCTAGCTACTAGGTGACTTATATCTCACCGTGACAGCGTCGTGTTTGTGCCATAGCAGGACTATAGCCTTATTAAAGTTAAAATAATTTTCCTTTTCGAATCAATGATAGTAGATAATGTTATTAACTATTCGTAAGTACTTATTATTATTTAACTTAATATAAGTTTATAAAGTATATATATATTTTTTAATATATTATATATATATTAAATTTTAAAAAATATATATATATATATACTTTATATATTTTATATAAATATATTAAACAATATAAAGTTTTAAAAATTATAATAGTTTTTAATATAAAAGGTCGAATGCCGTTTTACTTTAAATTTAATAGAAAAGCGAAATATAGTTAAAGACTACGTACTATGTATGTGTGTTACACGCATACATGCACACACCCACCTCCAAGAGCCAATCACATCTTGTAAGCACGTTGTACCATTTAAGAATCGATACAGTCCTCTTCACATACATATGTAATTTAGGCTGCTGCGGAAGTAGTGCAGCCGTGAGTACCCACGTACCCTCTCTGTGAGTCAAGGTCTCACATGTCCTAAACAGGAAAGAGCAGGAGCACCGGCAACTGTGTACGTACCTGTATAAGGCTGGCAGTTGCTACGGAATCCAGCATCGACGTGTTGAACGCGACTTGAATTTTCGAAGAGGCTGCACTTTCTTCACCTAAGGCATCCAAACCTTTTCAGCGGCCATATATCGATCGTCCTTCTTTATCATCGGCGATTCTTGAAGTTGCAACTTACCACAAAAAAAACCTCCTCAACTTACAACAAATCTTTTATCACGAAATACATAGCCTCCCATTGCCACACCGTCGCATTTCCTTTTCCCTTCTTATTCTTCTTCTCCATTATTCCCTATCATTCCATTTGTGAACAATCGTTTCTCTCTCATCAAGACTTGAGGCCTTAGCCTACGCATGTGCGCCTTGCATACAAAGGTTTGGCCTCTATACCACTACCCTTTCCTAATACTTCTTTCACACTTGAGGCAACATATTACCCACACCTATCCCCGTTGTAACACGTCGTTTGAGACAAAGTTAGGAGACTTCCGTCCCACGTCCCGGCTCTGCGCAGCATTTCAAGATGGACGGACTCCCTCATGACCAAAAAGTTGTAGCCGACCTCTGGCTACTCGAGCTCAAACTCCAGGGTCTGAGAGGCGCTCTAGATACACCAGACGCAAGATCCCAGCTAGAAGCACAGATTCTAGCGGCCCAGCGCAAGGTAGAGCTCTCTAAGTTGGGGTCTCAAGAAGGTAAGCCTTACCATATCGCTGCTAACTTCCAATATTTTCATTTTCATTTGTTGGTTTTGCCGTTCACAGCCGTGTTGTATGGATGTCGTGGTACTTGCAATGGGAATCTAGCTTCGTGCTTCGCTTTTCTAACCCTCCCATATATTCACTCTACAATCATCAATAATTCGGACTACATGTTACCTTTACCTGATATCTAACTAACCTCCCGTGTGATTTAGATCTCCTAGACGGCCCCGAAAATGCTGTTGCGCCTATTGCGATTAGCAGTGCAGGCGAACTAGCTGAGAAATCTGAGCAAGATGCCGAAGCTCCCGGAACCAAGAAGAGAACATTCACTGAGCACATCGAGTTCCTTGAAGATTCTGAAACACCTACAACGAAGTCTCGTCGCACTATGACAGGGCCTCTATCTGCCCCGGAATCACCTGCACTGACATTCTCAAACTCGGACGTCCTCTCTGAACTAACCAGTGATGCTAAACTAGAGTCTTCCCGACCTTCGTCACTTAGTAGCCCATCTCATCGGGGCCCATCCCCTAATTCTACTAAGCCCGAATCAGAGAACTTGCAGAATGTCGTCACATCAATGCCAATCGAAAAGGATGACTTCGTAAACATTGTCGACGGTGAAATTCCTATTATCGGCAACAAGAGCCAGTTCATGAACCTATTTATTAACATCCAAGAAAGCAATTTGGTTCAGAGCGAGGAGAAACTCCAGGAAGTCCTGAAGTATCCCCTTTACAAACACCAGAAAATAGCCGTGACATGGATGAAGAAGGCAGAAATGAATGAGAATAAGAGTGGTGGTATCTTAGCTGATGAGATGGGGCTTGGTAAGACGCTTTCGATGATTGGTCTGATGCTCAGCTTTAAGCCCTCGTCTGGCATCAAGGTAAGGTCTCCCCCAATTCTTATCCGATTATCACTAATTGTTGCAGACAAACCTCATAGTCGCTCCAGTCTCGCTGCTAAAGCAATGGGAGCGGGAGCTCGAGGAAAAGATCCTCTCAGAGCATCGACTCCGAGTCTTCTTACAGCACACCAAAAAGGCCGACTACGCGCACCTTAGCACGTATGACGTCGTGCTGACCAGCTATGGTATACTTACATCAGAACTCAGCAAGTTGGAAGAGTACACGGATCAATGTGCAGAAGAAGGTACAATTGTTGATGATGAGGAACTTGGCCAAATTTGTCCTTTCCTCGGTCCGAAGAGTTTCTTTCTTCGAGTGATTCTCGACGAGGCCCAGTACATCAAGAATTATAACAGCAAGTCTGCCAAAGCTGTCTTCAAATTGAAGGCTAAGTACCGTTGGTGCCTCAGTGGCACGCCTATGCAAAATGGCGCAAAGGAGTTGGCGTCGCTGGTTCATTTTCTGAGAATTGAGCCGTACTGTGATATTAGCTTGTTTAAAAGGGTAAGTTTCCCCATGAAATAGCTAAAGCTGGAGACATCTAAGTTTGGCTAATTCTATTGTTCAGGCATTTAAATGCATTGACAAGGGATCTGCGCATCAGAAGAAGATAGCTACCAAGCAACTCCAAGTCTTGCTGAAGGCCATTTGCCTCCGAAGGTCCAAGAAATCGATGATCCATAACCGACCGATCATCGAATTGACGCAGAAGATTGAACTTGTAGACTACGCTGTCTTTAATGCTGAGGAAGGGCGCTTCTACGAGGATCTTCAGAAGGACACTCGCGTTGTGTTCAAGAATTATGTGAGGGCTGGAACAGTAGGAAAGAACTACGCGAAGATCCTGGTCATGCTCCTCCGACTCCGTCAGGCTTGTTGCCATCCGTTACTCAACATTGCTGACATGGAATTCATTAACCCGGACGACCCCGAAGAATCATTGGTCGATGCCGCAAAGTCACTTTCCCTGGATGTTATCGAGGGCATTAAAGAGGCGGATGCTTTTGAGTGTTCGAACTGCCGTGATGCCTTTACAAATCCCGTCATCATGTGCCCATGTGGTGACTATTTCTGCGACGCATGTATTCAAGAATGGTTGAATACTATTGCGGAGGACAAGATCCGAGCCGGCGGTGACCAAGGTGAAGTGAAATGCCCTACTGTAAGTAACATCGAGTGTCCTGTACTTCCCCGTTCCGACCCTGCTAGGTCTCAATCAAGATGATTGAGAGGCTATTGTTGTGCTCAGAACATAGCTAATACCCCTGAAATCTCTTCCTGGAGAATTATTTGCTGACTCTCATTGTTGCAGTGTGGCGGATCAACGGACGGCAAGTTCATTGGTTATGACGTTTTCAAGAAAGTGCACATGCAAGCGGCAGTCAAAGCCAAAGATGACAATCATGACAACGTGAACAGCACGGATGATGATGATGACTCTGAATACTCGTCTGCAGAAGATTCTGACGATGACGAGGTGGATAATCGTGGCAACTTGAAGAACTTTGTTGTCGACGATGACGTGGAGGACTGGGTTGATAACCGCGGCTTGAAAGACAAGGTTAAGAAAACCAAGTCAAAGCCGAAAGATAATGCCAAGGTCGATAACTTTCAGCCCCATATGCTCACGGATCTGCGCAAAAAGGCAGGCTACGGCCACAAGGCCAAAAAGCGATACATGCGTTTCCTACGTGAGATTGGCGTGCCATCGGCTAAGGTGACCAAGTGCTGTGAGATTATCTCCGCCATCCAAGAAACCACCCAAGAGAAAATCATAGTCTTCTCTCAATGGACTCTTCTCCTTGACATTCTAGAGGTCGCAATTAATGACCAACTGAAGATGACGGTTTGTCGCTATGATGGTAGCATGTCTGCTACCAAGCGAGATAGCACCGCTTCAGAGTTTACCAAGAATCCCGAAGCAAAAATAATCCTTGTCTCACTCAAAGCTGGCAATGCGGGTCTTAATCTCACCGCAGCATCTCAAGTCATCCTTATGGACCCGTTTTGGAATCCGTACGTCGAGAGTCAAGCGATTGACCGAGCTCATCGAATTGGACAACAGAGAGATGTCACTGTCCACAGAATCCTAATCCACGAAACAATTGAGGACCGCATAGTAGCAATTCAAAATGAAAAGCGCAATATCGTCGAGTCTGCCTTAGATGAGGAGGAACATAAGAAAGTTGGCCGTCTTGGCGAAGATGAGCTCGCCTTCCTCTTTGGCTTTGAAAAAACAAAACCAAGGAACAAGTAAATCTTCCTAATAGGGAGAAGTTGGGTGGCACACATAAATGGTGAAAAGTGATTACGATGGATTCATGACACAGTTATACAAAAGTTGATGCCCGTGATAGGGGCCCGGATCCTTTGACTGAGCATTACCTAGAGGATTGACCACACGGCGTGAGATTGCGATATGGCCGGAACAAGTGATTTTCTAGCTCAACATTGACCTTTTGCTATAGATGAGCTGTTGTTTGATACTATAGGAACAGACAGAAACAGACAAAATAAAATGATCTTTTTGCAAGCTCTTCCCCATTTCACACAAATAATAAATTACCCGGAGCAAGCCCAGCTAAACGTGTTCATCCATGGCTCCTTAGTTTTAAACAACCGAATCAGCTGAAATCAGATGATTATTTATGTTGGTTTGCGAGTACTAGAGCTCTGGGGTATGAAGAGATGGGGTGTGAAGAGAGGGGGATAATGCACACAAGCATGCAGATAGGTAGGAACATACCATAGTCCATGCTAATTCAGCATAAGATCTTTGTTTCTCTTTCATATTAATTAGTTCATGCGGTTCAACTCCTTTTTCTTTATATCTGGAGCCTACCTATGAAATGGTGCTCTAATGCAGTGGGGAGTCATACATTAATCATCCAAGGCTGTTCTGAAGCCTTCCTCACCCCTTAATCAGGGATGTACGAGATTCCTGTCCAGCTATCCTATCTCAAGAAGGTGATCAACCACGAGGGCTCAAATAGCAGCCCTATGTGCCTACAAGGATATTAAAGAATATTATTCTCTCTGCCAGTGTCCCGTCACCACCTTGATCAGAATGTCGTCAATGCTCTCACCTCCGGCATTGTCACGGTGGGCCTTCCAAGTCCAACGGCGGCTAGCGATATTCTTACCCTCTTGCCACTGCGCATTGAGACTGAGGACTAGCTGTCCGTCGAGATCTTCCGCGATGTCAATATGCGCCTCCCTGTCATCACGGTACGTCACGGTTGGGCCTCGCACCAGCTCGCTCCAATCTACGTCAGCCCTCCCTAACTGCACCGATGCTTCGTCGACCAGCTTCTGGGCTACCGCGCGGATCGTTGCCTGCCGAACGTAGTAGATGGCTTCCTTAGCATTCGGATACGGTTCTCGTATAGGATCAGAGGGGGGGTATGAACGCTCAAGGGGGTTCTGAGGTCCCTTTTGCTCCTTCTCTTTGCTAATAGATGTGGTGGTGTCATTACTAGTGTTCTCTCCACCGCCGTTTTGGACAATGAACGGTGTCAGAGAGATGCCAAAATGCATCCCGACATACGGGATTATGACGGCACGGCCTCGTGCGAATATCCTCGCTTCGGGCGTGATGACCAGCTCAAAGGCAGACTCGAGACGGCCAACAAGGTAATTGATGAAGTTAAGCTCCATCTTGGCGTTACGACGGGCCAGGCTGCCTTGAAGGAGTGCTGGAATAAGCGGTTGCGCGGCCGATTTGCTGGAAGCTGTTGAGATACCAGCACGCCTTAACGTGAACACTAGATCCTCTAGGAAGTCGGCCATAGCCTTACACTCTCTAAAGTATTCACTATTAGCAACTACGGCGCGAAGGATGGTGTATGGCGGGTGCATGGCAGCACGATTAGGCGGATGCTGCGCCATCGTGGTGCGTCTATGATAATTCTGTCTGTGCCCTTGAAAAAGAAGGAATTGCATGTAGACATAGTAGGCGGTGCAAGAACATTGAGTATCGGAGATGTTCTCATGTGTGTTGTCTGGCTCGGCTAGGTCTTCAAGAGTGAATATTAAGTGTGTTTGCGCATCTTGCTTCCAGGTGATGCTCGAGGAATCAGAGTAGACGTCTGATGAAAAGAGGGTACGAGCTTCCCGATTGATCTCGTACCATAGCTCTTGGTGGAAGACAGTATTTCTGGCTTCGAGTACTCGGTCTTGTAAGGGTGCATCATCGGGGGTTCGTCCGGGCAAAGGTGACTGGTCCACAATTGTGTCATTCCTCTTGAGAGTAACCCGAACGCGCTGCGAGCCTCCACCAACACGACCAAGATCTAGGCGAACGGTCCCGTCATCATTACGCCTCAAGGGAGCGATACTGCTATTCCTAAACTCGGGCGCAGATTCGGAAAAGCCATACCTAACACCCAATGTGTGTGGTTCCTGAGGCAGAGCGCAGACGGCCCAGCCATTCTCGCTAACAGCCAATACATCGGCCCAATATTTAGCTTCCAGTTCCATCTCTTTCTCCAGCTTCTCGGCGGCTGCCACAACAGAGTCTACCATGTTGTTAACACCCATGAGCCTCCATCCCGTAGCAACGGCGATGTCATCTTGCCTTCGCGCTTCTGTTATGTTCGATTCATTGACCTTGGTAGTCCCTAACGTGGCAATTCCTACACGCTCTCGTAGCGCGGCTGAAATAGAATTTTCAGCTGCTTTTCGGCTTTCTTCCGTGTCTAGCTTATTCTTGGAACTCAAGAGAGAAAGGAAGTCGAGACCTAACATAGCGGATTGGTGCGCGATTCTAGGTGATGGCTATCAGCATAAATATGTCCTTCGACGACATCTCCTTTCATTTCAAAACTACGTACTCGATATTCTTCAAGAATTCTTCCCGCGCAGCCACAACCTTCTTTGACTTATCCGCGTCTACTTCATCTTCATCCTCATCCACATCCTCCAAGTCGGACGTATCGTCGGCTTCGACACGACCGTTCTCCTGTGCTATGATCTCTTCGCGTAACTTGGCTTCAGTCATATTGCGGAAGCCACCCTGCTCAGCATTGACACGAGCAATGAACTCGCCGAGGTTCTTCGGTTTCTTATCACCTATGGGCCATGGACGCAAGGAGAAGAATGAGCTAGGAGATGCCATTCTGATGGACTGCCAGCAAGAGTACTTCCGGTATAAGTGGATGATGTAGTATAAGGGTGTAAGGTGTTCCAAACGCGGGAAGGAGATAAAAAGGATCGTGTTGTCGCGGTATCAAACATCCACTATGTATTGTCGCAAGTATCAAAGAACGTAAATCGTAAACGAATTACGGTACAAATGGGGCTAGCAAGGATGGTATGGCTTAAGCACTTTTCGTCCTTAAAGGTTTCAGGTTTCTGGTTAGCCCCGCTACGTACATATATGTACAAGACTGCATTATATACATACACGGATATATGTACCTAGGTACCTTATATTATGGCAACATTAATCGTTGTTTTACATTATTTTGATATTCCCATTGTCGTTTCTCTCGGAGCCAAATATCTAGCTCCCTAGTTCTTATGATCACATATTATAAGAACTGTCTATATGACGCGGTGGGATGATCACTTTCTATAAAAGGCCACTCTAGGCGAAAGAACAAGTCAGGCTTCTCGAGCGGCAACCAACATCCATGTTACATAAGAGGATAACTTTGATAATATTTTGGTAATTCGCGAGCATACTGCTCTTCGAAGCGCTCGAAGCTCGATGAGCCTATCGGATTTGGATCGAGGAGATGCATGAAGGGTAGATACCTACAGCGGCAGGAAACATCGTCAAGTAATCACTACCAGCCATCATCCCGCACATTCTTCGCACGTCTCTAATTATACCTGCGGGTATTTTCGTCATATGTTCAGTATGTGCTGAAAGATTTTTTTTTTTTCATTTCTTTTTCTTTTTCTTCCTCCTCTCTCTCTCTCTCTCACACACACACACACACACACACACACACACATTATATATATAATGATTATTATAGCATACCTTACTTACGTACATGTATGTAGGTAGGTACATAGGTACGCTATGTCAGGCAGGTCAGGTACCGTAGAAGCTACATATGTATGTACATAATCCCCTGGGCGCTAATTCGATCACCATCATTCAATGTTGATATTATGGAGCTTTACGTACCAGTCTTTTTCTATACGGTATACATACATATACATGTGTACCGTACATATGGAATTTTAATATGACGTCAACTAGTATACATATACGTATATAGGTATATATATTAGGTACATGTACATGCAACATGGAGATTTATCGTACATGTACCCGGGTCTCATACAGCTTCCAACAAAAATAAAAACTTCAATAAGGTTTAAATACATGTACATGTATTTAATGTTCATATAATGATGAACATATATAAATCGGCGATACATGTAGCCTTACCATTCAGCTGCAGAAACCCGGTGATTAGGTACGGACTACGGAAGTAGTGAGGGGTTTATTGGTACATCATCTACCTACGTAAGCGGGACCATAGTGGGATGGACTTCCCTTTAGCTCCCCCGCACTGATAATTGATAAGAGCTTCTTTCCTTCGCCAAAATTGTTATGGTCCACTGGTTTTTCTCATACAAAAAAGAATGACATATGTAACCTTTGGTACATAGGTAGGCAGGTAAGACGTCTTCCCTTCTTTTTCCCCCCTCGTCACATCACATTTCTGTGCTACAACAAACAGCCGACTACGAAGCTGTGGCGGTCCAATTGATGCGCATATCTTTGAAAGAGCAAGCTATAGGTACCCTCCTGACACCCCCTACTCAAGCTTGTGTGGGCTGATTCGAGCATGAAAAGAACGCACTACACGACTTTCATATAATTCATCTTTCTCGCCCTACTTGAAAACCCCTACCAAACTCCCCTCCTACCTTACCCATCGCAACCATAGATATTTTAGCTACGTCGTTCACGCACTTAGCCCATCGGAACTCGAAATCTCCTCTGCTCTATTCCTCTTTATCTGTCCCTTCGGACTCGAAGTTCCTCTGAATATTTCATACCTTTCTCAATAACCACCCAACCACCCATACATAACCATGGCTACGCCCAAAAAGAAAATCGCCGTCATGACCTCGGGCGGTGATTCGCCGGGTATGAACGCCGTTGTCAGAGCGGTCGTGCGTATGGCCATCCACATGGGATGCGATCCATTCTGCGTCTATGAGGGCTACGAAGGCCTAGTCCAAGGTGGCAACTTCATCAGGAAAATGGAATGGAACGATGTCCGAGGATATCTCTCCGAAGGTGGTACACTCATAGGCACCGCCAGGTGTATGGCTTTCTACGAACGTCCAGGGCGTCTGACTGCCGCCAAAAACTTGATCCTGAACGGCATCGACGCTCTAATTATATGTGGTGGTGATGGCTCTCTTACAGGTGCGGACAGGTTCAGAGCCGAATGGCCATCTTTACTCGAAGAGCTCGTGTCGACCGGACAGCTAGAATCAAAGCAGGTCGAGTCATACCGCTATCTTAACATTGTGGGACTTGTGGGCTCCATTGACAACGACCTCTCTGGAACCGATGCTACAATTGGTGCCTATTCCGCTCTGGCCCGTATCTGTGAGATGGTCGATTACATCGAGGCCACTGCCTCCTCACACTCCCGTGCTTTCGTGATAGAGGTCATGGGAAGACATTGCGGCTGGCTCGCCCTGATGGCAGGAGTAGCTACCGGTGCTGATTTCATCTTCATCCCAGAGAAACCTAGGGAGGACAACTGGAAGGAAGAGATGTATCAGGTCATCAGGAAGGTATGCGTTTCAACTTAGCAGTGTGTTCCAAGAGCAAGCTCAGACTAACCTGTCAAGCACCGGGATTGGGGAAAACGCAAAACCATCGTCATCATTGCCGAAGGTGCGCTAGACAGACACGGGACAAAAATTACACCAGAGATGGTTAAAAATCTTCTAGCCGATAAATCGGGCCTAGCTCTTGACACTCGCATCACCACACTCGGTCATGTTCAAAGAGGAGGCACTGCGGTGGCATATGATCGAATGCTGGCCACATTGCAAGGAGTTGAGGCTGTCAAAGCTGTACTTGAGGCAACACCAGAGACTGAGACTTGTGTCATCGCCATTACCGAGAACAAGATCGTTCGAAAACCTCTGATGAAGGCCGTACAAGAGACCAAAGAGGTAGCCAAGGCTATTGAGGCGCAAGATTTCGACAGAGCCATGTCTCTCCGCGATACCGAATTCTCTGACCAATACAAGTCCTACATGATGACAACCACTATGGGACTTGATCAGGACATACATCTGGAAGACGGTAAAGTAGGTGGATATGAGCTAGCATATATCAAATGATGAATACTAATTATTTGCAGAGAATGAAGATCGGTTTCATAAACGTCGGCGCCCCCGCTGGTGGCATGAATGCCGCAATCCGTGCAGGCGTAGCTTACTGTCGAACTCGTAAGGCAGCCTTACTAAACCCGAAGCCCATTTTGATTAAATTTAGAATAAGCTTGTCACAACGAACCAACCCTTGGAACTTTTCATTTTGGTGTGGATTAGAAATGCTAACGTGAATACCACAGGAGGACACGAGCCCATTGCAATTCATAACGGTTTCGCCGGCTTTGCTCGACATCATGGAGATGAACCTCTCGGGGCTGTGCGGCACTTCGACTGGTTAGAGGTTGATGGGTGGGCGAGCAAGGGAGGTTCAGAAATTGGAACAAACCGTGAACTTCCGGAAGAGTCCGGTATTGAACTAATCGCCAGACTTATCGAGAAGTATGAATTCGACGCCTTGTTCCTTATTGGCGGCTTCGAGGCCTTCCACTCCATCTCGCAGCTGCGCAAAGCTAGGACTAGGTTCCCTTCTCTCTGCATCCCCATGACCTTGTTGCCAGCAACCATTTCGAACAATGTACCTGGAACAGAGTATTCTCTAGGCTCTGACACCTGTCTAAATGAACTCGTCGCGTATTGTGACAAAATCAAGCAGTCTGCCTCAGCCACACGGCGGCGTGTTTTCGTCATTGAAACCCAGGGTGGCCGATGCGGGTATGTTGCGATTTTAGGAGGGCTGGGCGTTGGCGCAAGCGCTGTCTACATTCCAGAAGAGGGAATTAGTTTAGAGATGTTGAATGCAGATGTCAAGCATCTAAAAGAGGTTTTCAGGAAGGATAGAGGTCAGTCGCGAGCGGGTCGACTAATTCTCGTCAACGAGAAGGCAAGCAGAGTTTTCACGGCGAAGCTCATTGCGGATATCATTCGTGAAGAAGCCCATGACCGGTTCGAGTCTCGAGACAGCATCCCCGGCCACGTTCAACAAGGCGGCGTCCCCTCAGCCATGGATAGGTGCCGTGCCGTCCGCCTAGCCATCAAGTGCATACAGCATCTCGAGAAATACGGACCCAGGCCTCAGAAGAATCCCGAGAAAATCAGCAAAGATCCCCTTAGCGCATCCGTCATCGGAATCCAGGGCGCAGATGTAGTCTTCTCCGCAATGGAACATCTGGAGGAGAACGAGACAGACTGGAAGAATCGACGGCCCACTCAAGCCCATTGGCTAGACAACAAAGAGGTTGTCGATATTCTTGGCGGGCGCCCACAGTACCCATTGCCGGAGAAGAGCTTAGTTGGTCTCATAGCTAAGGATGCGAAACGTGGGCTTATTAAGGAGTAGAATAATTAAGAGAAGGGAGAAAAAGAAAAAGAAAAAGAAAAAGGGGGGTGTTGCTGCGAAGCTGCTTCACGGTTGATCGGTTGATCGGTTTGGGATCAGGGACTAGATTATTGGGGCGACACCTAGGCAAATAGATTGGAATGGCTATGCACGCATGGTTATGATTGTTCTTTTAAGATTTGAGACACAACCGCAATGTTATATTTATTTAAGTTGATGTCGTCGTGATCTTTATTGCCTCACATTGCGGTAGTACTTGGGTTTATTCTCTAGCGGGGGGTCCCTCAATAAATTTCGATTTAGTAACTTCCTTCCTAATATAACCAGTTCTTTTCGGCTAGCATTCTAGCGTAGGAGAGAATAAGGGTTATCCAAAGGTCGCTTGTGCTTAACTTCCTACCCATCAACTAGTAGGTTTGTTTCTGTCTAATGTAGGTATGTACTCACTCGTGATCCTCTTGTCCAGCATCCTACGGACATTATTGCTAACCCCGCGTTATCAACATCGAGGCTGAAGCATGGGATGTAGTAACGGCCTCATTAACAACCTATTTTTGATATTTCTACAGGGACAGCAAGACTACCGCAAATTCACCAAAGATAGCACGGGCAGCTCGGCTGGCATGGCTGGCATGTCCCGTATCTGAGCCTTCATATGTAGGTATGTATGGGGAACTGTACTGCATTCCTCCTCAGGAGAAATTCCTAAATATTACTACCTATGAACGTATCATAGTCCTATCGTCCCTAGAGGAGCCTAGACAATGCGCTCCTAGCAAGTGCGTTGTGTGAGGATCGACAAGGTCCTTAAAGGAACACTGATGTAGCCGTGAGTACCCAAGGATTTGTGCTCTGCTGGTCGACAGACGAGGCAACGCGTCGCTAATACGTGAAATTCTGCACATATACGCATATAACGTAGGAATATACTAGATTAGATCCTTAGGATCTTTAACCTGGATCATCCCAAACGAAACCTCAACTTCATCCATACGTGCGTCAAAGTGACCCTACTCTAAGGCAAATACGGTGGCTTGTTGGGTACGCCAGTTGCCTATGGGCATATGCCTCAACGGAGGGTTGAATATCGTCCGGAATCCCATACGCAAACAAATTGACTGTAACCAAAGTCCAAAGCTTCGGGGCCGCATCTCCTGCCTAGTTCCCAAATGTTGCAGGGTTACAGGGCAGAGCAGACAGGGGTACATCCAAACGAACCGTACCTATGTATGCCAGCCTCAACTGCAAGCAGCGGAGAGGTGTCTGCGCTATACTACCAAAGGATTTTTGATCCTCGATGGCACTCTTCATAATAGGCGTAATGTTGTTTCTGTCCCTCTATCTCGTTTTTCAAGGGTTTTCAAGGTTCTGTCACTGACTTTGCTCTCTGATAGATCGGATCAATTGGTATTTTCTCCGCTCTCCGTTCTCCGCTCTCCGCCAATTTGAAGAGAGAAACTAGGAAAAGGAGTCGAAGTCCTAGGTAGCTGACGCGAGCGATTTAGGGGTTACGGATAGAGAAGAATTGAGACATTGTAGTTAAGATTTCGGTTTCGCCACAATTTTCCACGGTGCGCTCTTAGGCTTGTCAAGCAAGCCACAATGTTTCGAACTGGAAAGGGGGTTTGGTGTTTGGTAGGGATATACTCGGAGCCCCCGTTCGAAGGCACGTGCGTTTCGTCCAGTTTTCGATGCTTTAATACTAGCTTCTTCTATTCTTGGACTCAATTTCCTCAGCTTACATAACATCCACCGAATCTGACTTCTTCTTCTTCTTCTTCTTCTTCTTCTTCTTCTTCTTCTTCTTTTGGTCCTTCTTCGTCTTTCGAAAGCAAGAAAGAGATAATTAGATACATGTACCTAAAGAACCCAGACTTGATCAGTAAAGCCATCTATCAGTAATTACATTGGGTTCCAATGAGGACCTGCATTGTATTTAACATTCACATTACTTCACCTAGCCGTGGAGATATTAAGCTTAACCTCACTTGGATTTCTTCTTGTAGGTCACATTATCCTAATTCTAGCATGATGCTACCCTCGACGTCAGAAATTGGCAGATCGGGTTCCTTTTGACTCAGACGCAACGGTATACCGTTGTACTTTGGTAATCTACTCCCTGTTTAGCTTAGACAATTCAACGGCGCTTCAGTCCTCTTGTACGCCCTTCTCAATTGGCACCAGATTAATCACCTGGCAATACAACGGTGCAATGTGTTACTGTAACCCTCACCGTCACTCATCAACGTGCTTTAAGCCCTACCTAGTGATTATTGATCAGGTATTGATCGTTAATTATTGTGCAGGCATCTAGAAAGTTGAGTGTAATTGCCCGATGCTACACGATACAGGTTATTCAGCTGCGTCGAGTTCGGAATTATTTTATTCAGCGCTCACTTTCCAAACTCTATGCAGTAGTTACCTGTCGCTAGCATGACCGGATAGCATATACTCTCTGTAACATAATAGTCCCATAATATTATCCTTACAACCGTAGCTACGTGCCTACAAAACTCCAAATTGGCCTACCTACTGGGGCTAGACCTACTCGTCGATCGGGAGACTATGCAAGTAGCACCGAATCCTTCCCGGTGCAACGTCGACTGAAGGCCCCGGACCCGAAGAATAGAAGCTTTTGACTCTCAGACTCTTCAAAGATCAGGATTGCCCCGTTCGACACTAATCCTTGATCGATCAACTAAGACTTATTTTTCTACATAGGTACCTGTTACCCCTGCAGCGTTGTCTTGTCATGTAGATATTGTATTGGCTGACGAGAGGTGTCGCTAGGGTCCTTTTAAGATCTCTCATCAGTCCCACTTCTCACGACCTTTATCTTCTAATTCTTGATATTCATCTCTTTCGATCTTCACCTCTTTTCTACTCTTCTCCCGTTCCTTACTTTCTCCTGGCCTTCCCTCACTTCGTTATCTCTATCGGCCATATTCGAACCTCGATTCTTCGATGACAATGTGTGCTGCTATCCAGTGCTAGCCTCAGACCCTTCAAGCTACGAGAACTAGCGAAGAGATAAGCGTCCTATCTCGAGCATGGCGAAATTCACGTCAATATTTCATTTTTCAATATGGCTGCTCGCCGGGCATGTATCCTGCGGCTCGATCGCCGCTTGGTGGAATTCAAGAGGGCCTAGTTTCATAATGCAAGACGACGACACGGGCGGTATACGATATAGTCTCTGCAACGGCAACCACACGCCAATATTCCCAGATGATAAGACACTCACTACACCTTACATAAATCATCCGCCCAAGAATAAGTCGAGCTTGGCTGCAACTGGGTGGACTGACAGCGACACCGCTTGGGTGAGTGAAGCCAAGGATTGCTCATTACTACGAGATGAGCAGAGTGGAGTCAGTGAGACCGCGTGAGAGTGTGCTGACGCCAGCGAATAGGCCTCGATTTTTTACCTAGACAATAACGATAATATTGTCAATGCGCTGTTGAAATGCAATTGGGACACGGGGCATTGGGAAATTACGGGCGAGTACATCACCTCTGAGGGTTCGCCCAAAGTGGCACCGACTTCAGCTCTGTCTGCTGTCTTGCTGGGATCCACGGATGGATATCGCGTATTTTATAACGATCTTGATGGTATTCTACATCAGATTGGGTATACGTCCGCCACGACCTGGGCGTATTATGGCACCGTTTCGCATGATACGACTTCGGCACAGGCCATCGCTTCTACGTTTTCTGGTAAAAACATATCAGTTGTGAGGCCTAGAGATGACAAGAATATTGGTGTGTCGCGGTGGTATACCGACAACCTGTGGCATATTTGTAAGTTTACTTTTATTTTTATTCTTTCTTATATTCTTATTTTTCTCTTGAACCCCCTTACCTATTCACTCAACCACGATACTGATCAAGGCATCTCAGCAACCTTTCCGGAACCCTTAACACTACAAGGAAACAAATCTACCAATGCGACGCAATCATCTGACCTCAAACTGAGCTCGGACAACCCGCCTTTTAACCTGCCAGCCTGGGACGGTAACGTGTCAGCGTTAGCCATGGGCATCGACAGCCAGTACACGCGCAGTGTGTTCTACATCGGCACTGATCGCAGGCTATACCAGGTCGGCAACAAGAACTACCAGTGGAGCGTGTTCAACCGGCCCTCCGCGGGCGATAATGCGTGGCCTCTGGCTGACAGCGCTGGTGCCCCCATCGGAATCGCGAACGACTTCTCTACTAGCATCATGCGCCTATACTATATGAGCGGCGGTCGCGTGGTCGAGGTTAACGGCGATGGTGGAATATGGCAAACGGCTACCGTCCTCGCAAGTTCCAACTCTAGTCAGCCCACGAATTCGCCGGTCCCGAGTTCTACTGGTGTCCCACCAGCTGAACAAGATGAGGGCGGTCTCAGCGATGGCGCGAAGGTGGGCATCAGCGTCGGTGTCACACTGGGCGTAATATCGCTTGCTGGTATGGCATTCGCATTTTGGTTCCTCCGCTGGCGCCAGCGGAAACTGGATGAGGCAGCAGCGGAGGCAGCAGGAAGCGCCAGGAGCCCCGGCAGTGCGTATGTGGGACCTGCGACGACGACATTTAGTGCCGCCGGAACGCAGGTTGGGGACCAGACGGTAAACAATCTACCCAAATACTCTACTCCTCCTCCGCAAGCTGCTACGGGGTATTCACCCCTACAGACAGCATATGGGCAGCCGCAACAGGGCGTGTATTCGTCACAGCAAATGGCGTACGCGCCAGGTGCAGAGAGTTACGCACATGGGACGCCGGTGGCAGCGCACCCGCAGCAAGCCGGATTCGTTCAGGACAGTGGGTGGGCGTATACTACACCAACAACAATGGATAACGGCGCGCCACAACAGCAATATTATTACCAACAGCAACAACAGCATCCGCACGAAATGCCGGAACAGAGGAGGCCTGTAGAAATGATGGGTGAGGGACATTACAGCGAGGCGCCTTGAGATAGTGCTACACGGTAGGGAAGCAGGCAAGAGTATTGGTTTATAAGAAGCAGGTTTGGTGATTATCTTCTACATTTTTGCACGATACCTAACAGAGAGCATCTCACGTAGAGTGATATGATGGCGAGGGAAGAGGGAAAGATGTTTGATCTGCGTCTGTATATAGCCCCTACGGCAATGCGTATAATCAAATACATAGAATGTCATGTCATAATATGTATTAGTTTAGACACACCAGTGAGAATTTGGGATGTTAGATGTTGGAAAAAGCTACGACATGTATATAAATAACCCAACTATTCGAAATATTTTTATGTCTTATTGTAATAGTATGACGAAAGTCTCTGAGCTTGATCTGTGGATCGGTCTGGTTGACCCGACTTTCAAGATGTCTATTGGCTACTCTGGCTTCCGTAAAGGACGAGGAAAGATCTTGAACGCATAATTAATGTGTCGTATAATTTGGGAGGACGATAGCCCAATTCAATGACTTGA
Source organism: Hypoxylon sp. CO27-5 (assembly GCA_002120305.1). Taxonomy (NCBI): domain Eukaryota; kingdom Fungi; phylum Ascomycota; class Sordariomycetes; order Xylariales; family Hypoxylaceae; genus Hypoxylon; species Hypoxylon sp. CO27-5. Next base: position 164 of record KZ112424.1, on the reverse strand, counting down.
CGGGGCTGTGGATTCATAGGCAAGTTTGATGCCCAATGACCACATAAACTAGGCCGCATGAACTGATCTAGGGAGTTCCTGGAATATATGGGGAACTCGATATATGAAGAATGAACTGGAGAGGGTTTTTTTTTTTTTTTTTTTTTTTTTTTTTTTTTTTTTTT